>JACSYO010000415.1:0-472500 GCA_016806645.1 Ophiodon elongatus
ACATATATATACATGCATATACATACATATACATGCATATACACATACATACACATACATATACATATATAGACATACATATACATACATATACACATACATATACATATATATACATGCATATACATGCATATACATACATATACACATACATACACATACATATACATATATACATGCATATACATGCATATACATACATATACATACATATACACATATTATATTAACACATATTATTGGGTTGGCTTATTACATACATTACATACACATACACATTATTATTATTATTATACATTATGATATGTACATACATTGCATATACATTATATACATATTATATATATTACATACATACATATACATATATATTACATATTATATATATACATACATACATACATACATATGTATATATATGTATATGTATATGTATATGTATATGTATATGTATATGTATATATATATATATATATATATATATATATATATGTATATATATATATATATATATATATATATATTACATATGCATATATATATATATATATATATATATATATGTATATATATATATACATATACATATACATATGTTATTATATATATATATATATATATATATATATATATACACACACACAAAGAAGACCAAACCAAGTCATGAGCCGTAGAGAGAGAGCAATCCTGGAGTAGGGCTTTTATTCCCCATGCTCTAGGACCAGGTGCTCGGCATCCTGTGATTGGCCACACCCACGTTCCTGTGGAACATTCAGGGACACAGGGACAAATAGCTGACCACACCACCCTTGCACGGCGTTACAGGTAGGGGGTCAGCCAACACCCCTCCCTTTTAAAGTCGATATCCTAGGCAGGTGTCAAACTCACTTTCACCGTGGGCCACATCAAAGGGCCGGGTTGTAACTGTAAAAATGTATAAATGTAACTACTCCCTAACATATTGTTAAATGACTGTCTCTGCATTTGATTATTGTTTATTCAAGTGTAAAATATAGTACATGCATCTATATAAATGTAAAAATGTATGTAAGCAAATTTCTCTGTCATAACATAAATCATTTTTGATTTAGGTTTAAGAAACCCACATTGCTCTATCAAAGATCAAACTTTTAAAAAAAATAACAAAGACAAATATCAAACACACATTACATTAACTTTGTGCAAAGCTTTTTTTGTCAGAGTTGAGAGGGATATAACTCTGGTACAACACATAATTGTGAGCTGCTGACTAATTAATGCAGAGGTGCGCGTGATAACGCATCAGCAATAACGTTGTCTGTTCCTTTAATATGTCTAATGTCAAGATTGTACACCTGAAGGAACAACGACCACCTTGTCAGCCTCTGGTTTGGGCACCAGATGGAATGTAAGAAGGTCAGCGGATCATGATCCGTGTACACCGAAATCAACTGTTGAGAAATAGCATCCTTGCTACAAAGAATGTATCGCTCGAGACGCACAACAAAGAGGCCGAGCCCCACTGAGGAATCCGCTATTAAAACAAAGCCGAATGGCGGTTGGAAGTTTAAGTAAAAAAGTATTTACTTTAAAATGAAAACAATTACACATTAAATACATGATATAAAATAAGAAAAATGTCCCATGGAACAGGATCACGCCGCAGGCCCTCGTCTCCCTCGTCCTGCCGCGTGACCCCAATGACTTCCGGCTCGCGCCAACGCGCGCGCGTCACGCCTCGCCGACGTCTGGCGCAGCGATCCGCGCTCCAGAAGTCCAGTCACAACCCTCCCCCGTCCTTTTATATTCCTAAGAAGTCCTCGTCGTCTGTCTCCGCGTTGCGGCGGGGTCCTTCCACCGTCCCGTGTCGTCGCCGTTTTAGTACGTCCTCCTGTTGCCCGTTCTGCGTCAGGTTTCAAAGGATCTCCCCCGTCGCGCAATACATTGTATCTAACTGCCGTGGCATAATTTACACACGGTAACCATAATACGATTTAAGCATACGGTAGTTTTAACACATGGTAATTATGAAATAGTCTGAACATACGGTAATTATGAAATAGTCTAAACATACTGATTATGAACTAGTCTAAACTTACTGATTATGAAATAGTTACAAAATAACAATTATGAAAAAGTTACAAAATATTAATTATGAAAAAGTTACAAAATAAAGGCATGAGACAGTTGCTTTAGGAGCTTTCTTCATTTAGCCTTAACACAACCCTCCTGTTCCTACATACACATTGAAATGTTGCAGGGCCCAAATGAGCGACAGAGCCTCCTTCTCAATAACTGAGTCATTTTTCTAGTAATTGTTAAACTTTTTCGAGAAGAAACTGACTGGCCTCACCAGCTCCTGGTCGTCACCCTGAAGCAAGACGGCACCTGCTCCCACCTGTCTGGCATCTACTTGGAGCATGAACACTCAATCAAAACAAGGAGCAGCTAACACGGGAGCAGAGCATTACAGAGATTTTACATTATGAAAAGCTCCCTTACATTCGGACGACCAAACTAATTTTGCCTTGGCCTTGAGCAGTTCGGTTCGGTGAGGGGAAACACAATAGTGGAGAAGTTTTTACAAAAAATCCTGTAGTACCCCACTAAACCCAAAAACCTCTGCAAGTTCTTCTTTGTCGTGGGTTGTGGATATCCGGCTATTGCCATGACCTTGGCCTGAACCGGGGCAACACGACCCTGTCCCACCACACGACCAAGGTACGTCACTGTTAGGGCTGTGCGGTATACCAGTTTCAAATTTCCATACGGTATGAATTTTTCATATACCGTCATACCGGTGCATAGCCGTAACAACTGTTGTCGCTCTTCGGCAGGCAGCAAAATATATTGTTCACCGCTGAGGGCGCAGCGGTCTGAGCTACTTGTCTTACGGGTATTGAGATGGAGTCATGGTTATAACTTTATAACAACAATTAATAACCCACAACTAACGCTCTTTAACAGGAAAACACCACGACACAACAGTTTGTGACAAACAATTTGTAACACTAATAATTGTACATTTATAAAATTACACTGCTGAACTGCATGCAGACTTAGGATCCAAGGGAATGTAGGTGAAAAAAACAGGAAGAGACAGAACGGAAGATCCACGCGAGCGGTGAACAACGAGCGGTGAACAGTTGTTCAGTTGGCCGGCGGTCCTTTTCGGCGTCAATGAATGAATGTGAAACCGCCAGAATCTTACAAAATACCGTGATATGAATTTTTGGCCATACCGCCCAGCCCTATTCACTGTAGCCTTCGCAAAGTCACACTTGGCCAAATTAACGGTGAGCCGCACCTCCGCCAATCGTTCAAACAGTGCGCGGATGCGCTGAAGATGCGAGTGCCAAGTATCGCTGTAAATCACCAAATCATCAAGATAAACAGCACAACCTTTTAATCCGGACACTACACGATTCATCAGATGCTGAAATGTTGCGGGGGCATTCTTTGACCCAAAAGGCATCACTTTATAAGAATAAAGACCCGATGGTGTGATGAATGCAGAAATTTCCTGTGCACGCTTGGATAAAGGTACTTGCCAATACCCTTTCAGCAAATCAAATTTGCTAACAAACTCCGCAGACCCCACCTGATCTATACAATCATCCATGCGTGGCAAAGGAAAAGAATCAGATTTTGTCACAGAATTAACTTTTCTCATGTCCGTGCAGAATCTAGGTGTTCCATCCTGCTTGGGCACCAAAATACACGGAGAACCCCAACTAGATGACGTGAGTACCGCGATGTTGTTCTGGAGCATGTACTCTACCTCAGCATCCAAATACTCGCGTTTAACTGGTGCCATGCGGTAGAAATGCTGCTTAATGGGCTGAGCGTCTCCAATATCAATATCATGCTCGGCCCAATCCGTTTGTGACGGAGTATCACGAAACAAACACGGATATTTGTGTACTAGCTCAGACAGTTCCTCACGTTTCGACTCCAGCAGATGAGCCAACAACTTATCCAAATTACCAAGTGCTTCTGAATTTTTCAAACGCCCATACAGGAAACTATCATCAGGCTCTGGCACCCCATCTCCCTCCTGCACCAAAATCTGCAGTAGCCACTGCAAGAGCTGGATGAACACCATCCTTCGATTCTTGACACGAGCCTCTGTCCACTACACGCCTTAGTATGGTTTCAGTAGGTTTACATGGCAAAGACGTTTGACTTTCCTCCGTTCTGGTGTTGCAACGATATAATTCAACTCAGACCTTTTTTCAATGACCGTGTATGGACCCGTGTACTTAGCCTGAAATGGCGAACTCACCATAGGCATAAGTGCTAAAACCTGGTCCCCCGGACTGAACTCTTGCCGCTCCGTACGTCAGTCATACAAGTTCTTCATCTTATCTTGAGACTCACACAACGTTTCCTGTGCCATACTTCCAGCTATAAACAAACGATGTCTAAAACCATTTACGTAGTCCACCAGTCTCACTGGCAACTCAGTATCAACACAGCCATCTTTCAGCACTGCCAAGGGACCACGCACAAAATGTCCAAAGACCAACTCATTTGGGCTAAAGCCTGTACTTTCCTGTACTTTCCCTTGCAGCCAACATCAACCATGGAAGCCCCTCTTCCCAGTCTCTATCCAGCTCAGTGCAATATGCACGTAGAAGAGACTTAAGGGTCTGGTGGAACCTTTCCAAGGCTCCTTGGCTTTGCGCATGAAAAGCCAATGTTTGGTTCTGTGTAATGCGCAACAATTTCAACACCTGCCCAAACATGTGCGATGAGAAGTTCGACCCTTTGTCACTCTGGACCACCTTAGGAATGCCAAATATGGAAATGAATTGTGCAAATGCCTTAACCACAGCCTTAGTTGTGATGGACCTCAACGGATAGGCAGCTGGGTACCTCGTGGTTTGACACATCACTGTCAGCAAATATTTACAACCAGATTTGGAACATGGCAACGGACCCACACAGTCGACAATGAGGTGCGTAAAGGGTTCACTCACAGCTGGAATAGGCTGCAGTGGTGCAGGCTTGATCTTCTGATTTGGTTTCCCTGTTAGCTGGCATACATGGCAAGTTTTGATGTAGGCCGTCACATCCCCTTTTACACGAGACCAAAAGAAATTTTTAAGGATGTTTAGGTATGTTTTCTGGACACCAAAGTGTCCACTCTTGTCATGTGCCACTTCCAAGACCAGAGGACGAAACTTAGTTGGCACCACCATCTGGAAAACATCCTTTTTCACACAATCCTCACCCATGGGAACCCATTTCCTGAACAGCATTTCATTTCGCAAAAACTAGCCATTTGCGGCACTATTTATCTCTGAAGCCGGCAAAACACACTTAAATATTTCCTTCAAAGAAGAATCACCACGTTGCTCCTGTACTATCTCACTGTGTGACAGCGACACTGGAAACTCAGACAAAGATGGGACCTCCACAGACACCTCAACCTTGTTACCGTCAGAAGAGAAGTCAGTATCTGATCTGCCCATAGCACGTGTAAACACGCAGGACGAAAAAAAACTCTGGTAGCACTCTGGAGCTCTCGTCAGGCACAGAACTAATGGGACAACATGTGACCACTGGTGCGGGAGGAGTGTCGTCCAAACTCTGCTACCCGCCAAGCTGTTGCCCAAAATGAAATGTACCCCTTCAATAGGCAACGTTGGACGCA
Source organism: Ophiodon elongatus (assembly GCA_016806645.1). NCBI lineage: Eukaryota > Metazoa > Chordata > Actinopteri > Perciformes > Hexagrammidae > Ophiodon > Ophiodon elongatus. The sequence goes on from JACSYO010000415.1 coordinate 5,639, forward strand.
CACCAACAGCTACCTCACCTGTAACCAGCTCACAGCCAAGATAGATCTTGTGCAAAGGAACAGGGAGAATCATGAGGGCACAGTCCGCATTGGGCCAATCTCTCGCCTTAGCTGCCCGTTCAAATAACAAGAAGATATCTGGATCCCTCATTAAATGGTGGCAACAAGCGTAAATTACTAACATCAAACCGATTCACAGCAGACCTGGTCATCTGTGCACCCTGATCCTCCCCGGACGACAAGCCATCTCTGCCCATAGACAACCGATATCTCTCCAAATCTAACTTTGCCGTCTCTGATTCCTGGCGGATTCTCTCAACCTCAATTTGCTTTTTAATTTCCAATCCCTGTCTAATTCTGTCATGTTCCATCTGCAACAGCAAAATCTTCTTCTGTTGCTCAAACGTTAGTCCATGAGCCCAGGGGCAAACTGGGGGAAAAAAGTGGCCCGGAAGTTACTGTCAGACCGGCCCACTCAATACACGGCGCGCTGCCCACTCAATGCATCGCACGTATCGACCAGTTAACTTACCATCATATCACTGTCACCAGAAAACTCTGGTTTTCCGATGGCCATAATCCCCATCTCAGTCAGCTTTGATTTTATAGCGTCTTTAATGTTTTCCTTGACGTGTTTATCTCCTCCAATCACCACCGAATAATGATCAGCAATCAAGAGCAACTGCTCTCTTGCGAATGTATCCAGTGACTCCTGAGACGGAGCGGCGATAAACGCCTCAACCTCAGCCATTTCCACTATTTATAACGACACTGAGCAAATCCACCTTTACGCACTCAGCCGAACCAGCAGACACCACAAAGTTAACCCTTGTGCAAAAAATGAGGAATAATCCTCAACTCGGTTTGGAGTCTCCCCGCTACCTAAAGATCAACACAGCTAACTAAGCTCATCCTTAGTCTTCATGCAGCTAATTGTGGTGGGGATTTATGCACTGAAGACCGCTGGTTTAGCAGAGCGACTAGCGAGCTAGCAACTCTCCCGAAACCACGGACATGCTCCCAAGCAAGCTTCACCCACGTTCGCCACAGCACTACACCAAATGAGCTCAACAAACCCAACGGGGAACGTCGCTACAGCCTACCAGGGGAAACTCCACACCATTGGGATTGAATTACACACACAGAGAAACCTGCAAACGTCATCTGGGCCAGCTGCAGCATAAACATAACCACGACTCTCCTCTCCACAAACCCCGGTAAGAAACAACTGCAAACTCAATGCCATGCAAGACTTATTTAACTTACCCAGCAGATCTATCCACAAAGCGTTGTCCTTTCCCTCAAACGAGCAGCCAAGTTTACCGTCGCCACAGGGAAACAAAGAAGCGCACCGAAAGCACTCCATCAAAACTTTACGCAGACGCGCACCAACTCTCAATCTGACTCCCACCAATGTAGTTTACGAACACTAAAGAGTTTTTTACCGTTTAGTTGACCCAAACACTGCAAACAAACAACTTCAAAATCACAAAACTACACCTTCCCAAACCTTAGACGTCAAAGCAAAAACGGGAAAAAGCCGGACGAGCCACCAATTTGTCACAACCCGGCTCTGAGGCCATGACAAATATGCAAAGGACACAGTGGATAACGGTAAATTAAAGGGGTTTATTATGATCAAGTAAAGAAAATACTGTAATTGTGGAGTGTGTCAATCAGTAACATCAGTAATGTAAATGTGAATGCGTGAGCATGATGAAGTGTTGGGTGTTGTCAGCGGAAACCAAGAAAGACCAAAACCAAGTCATGAGCCAGAGAGAGAGGCAGAGCAACCCTGGAGTAGAGCTTTTATTCCCCAGGCTCTAGGACCAGGTGCTCGGCATCCCGTAATTAGCCACACCCACGTTCCTGTGGAACATTCAGGGACACAGGGACAAATAGCTGACCACACCACCCTTGCACGGCGTTACAGGCAGGGGCCGTCACAATGTGTATATATACACAAATATATATTATACACATGTAACCTAGTGGGAAAAGATTGTCACCACTAAAGCCACTAGAGAGCTTTCGTGGCTTTACTGGACTTTGAAAGTTTTGTTCCAGGTTCACAACCCGTCTCCCTGCTCACGTTGCTCCTTTAACCTCGTGACAGACTTTACAAGATGCGGTCGGATGCGAGCAGCCGAGCTGCTGTTCACAGCGCAGCGGCTCCAGTGACGTTAGCTCGCTTGTCTCTTACTATCGTCACGTAACTTAACCGATCCTTTAACAAAACGGTGATGTTATGAGGGCCCTTGTTGTTCAATACGTACATTTAAAAGTGATTGCTGCCGCATCTCCCGCTGCTGGTTCACTCGTCGCCATGGTGATTAAGATCTCATCTTAATTTATCGGCTGCATTTGAAGGAGCCTGTAAACGGGACAGCTTCGTCGCAGCCGCTGTGACGCGTTCAGTCTACAGATGCAGCGTCGCTGGATTATGACGCAGCTGGCGCATGGAATGGCATGACGTCATATATCAAAGCCCTTATGGATCAAAGCGTTCGTTCAGAAAGTCTATACCCCCGAGTTTATTTGAGCTATATTTATCACAAGCCAGTAGAAGTGTTTGAGGACTTTCAAGAGACAACAGGACGCAGAATAACGTGAGAAAGACAAATGTCTCAAAATAATTCACACGCTACTCTACCAGGTCCAGAGATGGAGGAATCACATCAACTCAATGTGTCAGCGTTTCCCCAAAAGTATTCACAGGATCATCTTGATGAGAAGGGGTATAGGACTCTTAAAACACAATTGTTTCACTGCCAGACAAAGCTCGATAGATCCAATAAAGAGTGGAAAAAAATGACTTCTCTTTTGAAAAAGAAGGAGCACGACTTATCTGAAGTCAGGGTTATGAATAACAGGGCATATGAGGCGCTGGAATCAGAATTATGTTCCCTTAAATTGGAGTTAAGTAAAGTGGGGGAGGAAAATGTCAGGCTCACAAGAAAGCTCGAAGAGTATGAGTTTGAATTTATTAAGAGGGAAAATATGATTGCTGAGGTAGCCCATCTTAATTGTCTAAACAATCAAAACCAAACCGAGATTCACAGTCTGAGGGCAAATGTTGATGACCTTCTGCTGCATGTAGAGGAGGTTCAGCAAGACAATATTGACGAGGTGGCCCAATTGAAACACCTGAATGAGACAATGAACAAAAAGTTAAAAAACCTTTTGGCAACTTTGCAAGATTACGAGGAAAGAGAGACCTCTGCGCTCAAGCAGAATGAGTTAATTACTGAAAAACTGCCCCTGCTTGAATTTCAGACAGAAAGTAAACAGGCAAAGATTGATAATCTGCAGGCAGAAATTGAAGATCTGCAGGAAAATGAGAAATTCCTTACTCAGAAGAACCAGAGCTTGATTGCTGAGGTGGCCCGCCTCGAATCTCTGAGAGAGGAAAAACAAGGAAACATTGAATGTTTATGTTCAACAGAGCGTGACCTTCAGTGTCAAGTAAGAGAAGGTAACAGAGCCAACAAGGATAAAGATGATGTTATTGACCGACAGAAGCTAGCGCTGCAGGATTTTCAGAAAGATAAAATCTTTCTAAGTAAGCAGAATGAGAGCATCTGTGATGAGCTCGCTCAACTTAAGATGGCGAAAAAGGCAAATAATGATAATCTGCAGGCAGAAATTAAAGATCTGCAGGAAAATGAGAAAACCCTGACTCAGAAGAACCTGAGCTTGATTGCTGAGGTGGCCCGCCTCGAATCTCTTGGAGAGGAAAAACAAGGAAACATTGAACGTTTATGTTTAACAGAGCGTGACCTTCAGTGTCAAGTAAGAGAAGGTCACAGAGCCAACAAGGATAAAGATGATGTTATTAACCGACAGAAGCTAGCGCTGCAGCATTTTCAGAAAGATAAAATCTTTCTAAGTAAGCAGAATGAGAGCATCTGTGATGAGCTCGCTCAACTTAAGATGGCGAAACAGGCAAATAATGATAATCTACAGGCAGAAATTGAAGCTCTGCAGGAAAATGAGAAAACCCTGACTCAGAAGAACCAGAGCTTGATTATTGAGGTGGCCCACCTCGAATCTCTGAGAGAGGAAAAACAAGGAAACATTGAACGTTTATGTTTAACAGAGCGTGACCTTCAGTGTCAAGTAAGAGAAGGTCACAGAGCCAACAGGGATAAAGATGATGTTATTGGCCGACAGAAGCTAGCACTGCAGGATTTTCAGAAAGATAACATCTTTCTAAGTAAGCAGAATGAGAGCATCTGTGATGAGCTCGCTCAACTTAAGATGGCGAAAAAGGCAAATAATGATAATCTGCAGGCAGAAATTGAAGATCTGCAGGAAAATGAGAAAACCCTGACTCAGAAGAACCAGAGCTTGATTATTGAGGTGGCCCGCCTCGAATCTCTTGGAGAGGAAAAACAAGGAAACATTGAACGTTTATGTTTAACAGAGCGTGACCTTCAGTGTCAAGTCAGAGAAGGTCACAGAGCCAACAGGGATAAAGATGAGGTAATAGACCAACAGAAGCTAGCGCTGCAGGATTTTCAGAAAGATAAAATCTTTCTAAGTAAGCAGAATGAGAGCATCTGTGATCAGCTCGCTCAACTTAAGATGGCGAAAAAGGCAAATCATGATAATCTACAGGCAGAAATTGAAGATCTGCAGGAAAATGAGAAAACCCTGACTCAGAAGAACCAGAGCTTGATTGCTAAGGTGGCCCGCCTCGAATCTCTTGGAGAGGAAAAACAAGGAAACATTGAACGTTTATGTTTAACAGAGCATGACCTTCAGTGTCAAGTAAGAGAAGGTCACAGAGCCAACAGGGATAAAGATGACGTTATTGGCCGACAGAAGCTAGCGCTGCAGGATTTTCAGAAAGATAAAATCTTTCTAAGTAAGCAGAATGAGAGCATCTGTGATCAGCTCGCTCAACTTAAGATGGCGAAACAGGCAAATAATGATAATCTACAGGCAGAAATTGAAGATCTGCAGGAAAATGAGAAAACCCTGACTCAGAAGAACCAGAGCTTGATTGCTAAGGTGGCCCGCCTCGAATCTCTTGGAGAGGAAAAACAAGGAAACATTGAACGTTTATGTTTAACAGAGCGTGACCTTCAGTGTCAAGTAAGAGAAGGTCACAGAGCCAACAAGGATAAAGATGACATTATTGGCCGACAGAAGCTAGCGCTGCAGGATTTTCAGAAAGATAAAATCTTTCTAAGTAAGCAGAATGAGAGCATCTGTGATGAGCTCGCTCAACTTAAGATGGCGAAACAGGCAAATAATGATAATCTGCAGGCAGAAATTGAAGATCTGCAGGAAAATGAGAAAACCCTGACTCAGAAGAACCAGAGCTTGATTGCTGAGGTGGCCCACCTCGAATCTCTGAGAGAGGAAAAACAAGGAAACATTGAACGTTTATGTTTAACAGAGCGTGACCTTCAGTGTCAAGTAAGAGAAGGTCACAGAGCCAACAGGGATAAAGATGAGGTAATAGACCAACAGAAGCTAGCGCTGCAGGATTTTCAGAAAGATAAAGTCTTTCTAAGTAAGCAGAATGAGAGCATCTGTGATGAGCTCGCTCAACTTAAGTCTCTGATGGCTAAACAGGCAAATAATGATAATCTGCAGGCAGAAATTGAAGATCTGCAGGAAAATGAGAAAACCCTGACTCAGAAGAACCAGAGCTTGATTGCTGAGGTGGCCCACCTCGAATCTCTGAGAGAGGAAAAACAAGGAAACATTGAACGTTTATGTTTAACAGAGCGTGACCTTCAGTGTCAAGTAAGAGAAGGTCACAGAGCCAACAGGGATAAAGATGAGGTAATAGACCAACAGAAGCTAGCGCTGCAGGATTTTCAGAAAGATAAAGTCTTTCTAAGTAAGCAGAATGAGAGCATCTGTGATGAGCTCGCTCAACTTAAGTCTCTGATGGCTAAACAGGCAAATAATGATAATCTGCAGGCAGAAATTGAAGATCTGCAGGAAAATGAGAAAACCCTGACTCAGAAGAACCAGAGCTTGATTGCTGAGGTGGCCCGCCTCGAATCTCTGAGAGAGGAAAAACAAGGAAACATTGAACGTTTATGTTTAACAGAGCGTGACCTTCAGTGTCAAGTAAGAGAAGGTCACCGAGCCAACAAGGATAAAGATGACATTATTGGCCGACAGAAGCTAGCGCTGCAGGATTTTCAGAAAGATAAAATCTTTCTAAGTAAGCAGAATGAGAGCATCTGTGATGAGCTCGCTCAACTTAAGTCTCTGATGGCTAAACAGGCAAATAATGCTAATCTTCAAGAAAATGAGAAAATCCTAACTCAGAAGAACCAGAGCTTGATTGCTGAGGTGGCCCGCCTTGAATCTCTTGGAGAGGAAAAACAAGGAAACATTGAACGTTTATGTTTAACAGAGCGTTACCTTCAGTGTCAAGTAAGAGAAAGTCACAGAGCCAACAAGGATAAAGATGATGTTATTGACCGACAGAAGCGGGCCAATGTAGAAAATCTGTCAGAGATCAAACATTTGAGTCGAGCACTGCAGGATTTTCAGAAACAGGAAATCTTACTGAATGAGCAGAATAAGAGCATCTGGGATGAGCTCACTGAACTTAAGTCTCTGACGGCTAAACAATATGAAGAGAATGAAAAACTGAAGACAATTGTGCAAAAAGCAAGAAATACAAAGAATTTGAGAGAGGAATGCTGTTTTCCTGAAAGTACAGACTCATCTGAGAATCAGAGAGATGAGAGCCTTGACGAGATTACACCTGACGATCAAACAGATGAGAGTAACGTTACACCTGACGATCAAACAGATGAGAGTAACGTTACACCTGACGATCAAACAGATGAGAGTACACCTGAAGACCTGAAGACCAGACCTTCGTGGTTACGTCGTGCTAAAAGTCTACTGAAAGTAGGATTGCATGTTGGTGCCGGCATCGGTCTAACACTTCTTCAAATAGGAATATATACAATGTATGATAACTACACTACATCCCTTGACTGCTGCCCGATGGAATCTGTCTGCAACTTGCTACAGAGCGTCGGCAATCTTCATTACATCACACCTCCTCCCTTCTAAACAGGACAAACTACAAAACAGGACAACTTCCAACTCCAATGGAAATTCTACAGACTTCCCAGTCAATATTCAGAAAATTTCTAAACTATTCATTTCTAAATATTAATTATGAATAAAATAGCTATTCTTAATTTCTATTTAGAAATGTAAGGATGGCACGGTGGTGCAGTGGTGAACTGTGATAGTTCATATTGAGTGACCTCGCCTAAAGTGAACTGTGATAGTTCATATTGAGTGACCTCGCCTAAAGTGAACTGTGATAGTTCATATTGAGTGTCCTCTCCTAATGTGAACTGTGATAGTTCATATTGAGTGACCTCTCCTAATGTGAACTGTGATAGTTCATATTGAGTGACCTCGCCTAAAGTGAACTGTGATAGTTCATATTGAGTGAGAGGTAAAGAGAACGAATGGATGGTTTTCTGAATGGTTTCAGAAAAAGAAAAATTAATAAAATAAAATAAAAACTTAATTAGTAAAATTAATAGAAATTAAATAACAACTTTTGATTATCAAAAATAATGACAAAAATCAAAATACAAAATGAACACTTTACTTACAAATACAAATATATAACATGCATGTACACACAGACACATATTGTGTAAAATATTAGTCAAGTTTCTCAAAAAAGTAGATCCTAGAATGTTGATAGAGTTCGAAGGTAATAATATATTGTGTTTAGCAAAAGAAAAATGAAAAAAAATACAAAGATTATGGTACAAATCTGACTAAGTATATATATGTATATATAAGTATATATACATATATATCTGTATTTGTAGTGCAATGTATGTAACATATATAGCATGTCAAGTGTAGGTAAGGCACAGAAATCATTACTTTATGGTGGTGTGAGTGTAACGGGGGGTATCGGACCCAAATGCAACACACCAGATTCAGGGATCTTTGAGCTTTTAATTCAATCTCCGGAAACAGCAGACAGAGTAACACAGGATCAGGATCAGGATCAAAAAGGCTGGAGAGCCTGATATGAAAATAGAAGAAACGGAAGAACAATCTGGCAACGTGTGTCTGGGAGGCAGAAGTTTATATATGGGCTTGATTACTGAATAGAGTGAGGAGGGTGTGGAGCTGAACTGTGACAGTGAGGAAGATAAAGTGGAGTAGCAGAGTCTCACAGCTTGATAACTACAGTCCCGAGTTGAAAAATGTCAACTTTTTTATCGCAACCATTTTGCGTCTGTGCATTGACTTTGTATGTAATCTGCTCATTACATCAGGTTGCTAAAATTGGCGAAGCGAGCTCTGAGACGCAGCAAAGGTAATGTTAGCTAGACTGAGTTCAAGTAGCTGTAGTAACGTTAGCTAGCTAGCAGTATCCATTAGCATTTATACAGAGTATGGACATTTAATGACAGAGTATTTCGACGGATTTAACATACATCGCACTTCCTCCCTTCTAACAGGACAAACTAACAGACAACTTCCAACTCCAATGGACATCCTGACAACGGATTCCCCCGTCAAGATTCAGCTCATTTCTAAATATATATTTTGAATATCATAGCTATTCTTAATTTCTATTTATGAATGTGAGAATGTCACGATGGGGAAGTGGTGATCACTGTCACCTCACAGGACAGTGTGTTCTGTGAAGAGTTTACATGTTCTCTTGTGTCTCTGGGGGGTTCTCCAGGTGACCAAAGACATGAGTTTGAGACTTGAGTTTGAATGAGGACCTCTCCCCTAATGTGAACTGTGAGAGCTCACATTGAGCGAGAGGTTAAGAGAATGAATGAATGAATGCTTTCATAAAAATAAATGAAAAATAAATATAAAAACTACTTTAATGTCGAATTAATATAATTTAAATAAGAACCCTTGATTATCAAAATAATGACAAAAATCTAAATATAAAATTAACACTTTACTTTCAAAGAAACATACAAAACGTTTATGTACACACATACGAATATTGTGTGAAATATTCCTGTAAAGTTTCTCAAAAAAGGAGAATCTTGATAGAGTTCAAAGGTAAATAATAATATGTGTTTTGCAAAATACAAATGAAAAAAAGAGAGTAAATATGGTATAAATTTGACTATGCGATATCTGCAACACTACCTTTGACCCAAACTTCTGGTGATTTGAATTTAGAGAGTCAATAGAGTGAGCAGTGAATATAGTGAGTATTATGGTCTGTGAACACCTCAGATAATGTTTCATTCGGTCTTTTTCATGACGTCAGGTTGTTAAAATTGGCAAAGCGAGCTCTGAGACTTTACCTAGGTAGAAAGTTCGCCCGATATTGCGCCGTGCGAGTCGCCGGCCGGTGAAAATTCGCTTCTTCGCAACAATTTCTCGTCAGTGCATTGACTTTGTATGCAATCTGGTCGTGTGAAAAATTGGCACCGCGTTTGGTGTGAACGCACCTTTAGGGGGGATATTGGGATTGGGCCTTACTATTTGCTCACTTCCTCTTCAGTGCAGCTATTCACAATCGCCACTAGGTGTTGCTAAAGGATAATATAAAATAAACCAATACACTGATTCCAATACAATCACTTTAATTAAAGTCTCCTGTACAATCATACGTTGGCATAACTTGTAGTTAAACCATATTAACTAGTAACATCTAATGTTTAAGTGATGGAAATGTGGAAATATTGTGGTGCAAAATATAGAACAAGAAAAAAATGCAGGACAACATAAAATGACTTATGTCCATGAATCTATTATTTGTAATCTATCATCCAGACGAGCAAGCTAACCCATTGTTTAATGTGACAGTTATGTAGAAGCAGGTTTATTTCAGTGTTGTTATGTTCAGACATGAAAGTTTCAGAAAGAAAAACAGAAACGAGATAAGAAAAGAGTGTAACACAGTAAACAGGCACCCTCATTAAAACGTTTATTTGAACTGTATTTAAGGGGTCTGCTGCCGTTATTTGCTGCGTCCTTTGAAATAATAAAGTTGTTAAAAACAAACAATCGTCTTTGGAGCCTTATTATAAAAATAAATAACAAAAAATAAATATAAATGTACTTTTACTTATTAAACTGTTTGACATGTGTTCTTGGCTGGTTGAATTCTTGTTTTTAATTTTATTGTTGACTTTAATGCCCACATTGTATTGTCACCTCATGACAACATCACTGTAACAAGTCTGTGTTACCTCGGTGGGTTCCTCTGCATACAAATAAGCCAGCACACTCAAATGTTTGGCAATGTATTTATTGAATCGCACGGTAGTTCTGCCAGACCGTGTCTCCTGCTCCTCCACTCCCCCCGTTCCTACTGGCATTTAATATAGGAGAGACACGATCCCCCGATTGACGCCAGGTGAGGCTGATTAGGCCCTGTTCCCTAAACCACTCCATCCCCTCTGCAGCTGAGCCCAACCACGCCACCACCGCCCAACTTAGGCCGGGGAGCCATCCGGCCTAACCTACTCCCCCTCCCCCCGTGAGGCGAAGTCGGCCACGGTCATCTGCGCCCCCGGCCTATGGACCACTTTGAAATTGAAAGGCTGTAAAGCCAGATACCACCGAGTGATCCGAGCTTTGGTATCTTTCATGCGGTGGAGCCACTGGAGCGGGGCGTGGTCCGAACAGAGGGTGAATGAGCGTCCCAGGAGGTCGTAGCGCAGGGAGTCGACCGCCCACCTGATGGCCAGGCACTCCTTCTCCACGGTGCTGTACCTAGCCTCCCTCGCCAGTGTCTTAAAGAAACGCGCCGTGCCCTGTCGGTCCAGGAGTTCGTCGACCCGGGGGAATTGGGTATGCTTTCGAAACGTGACACATCGTTCACCCTGCGATAGAACACACACACACGAGTCTCAATTCGGTGCTCTATGAGGTTTGTGCGACCTGGCAGGAGGGAGAACACGTTAGCAAACTGCTCTTGCAACTGGGCAATGTCTGTTCTCTGGGTCCCGTAGAGATGGTTTGGTGGCTTTTGGCGTCTCAGGCACCAGCTCCTCTCTCTCGGATACCACGGACACCAGAGAAACAGACTCTGCCTCTCTCCACGCTTTTAGGAGGTTGAGGTGGTAGATCTGTAGAGCTCCGCCCCTGTCAGAACACACCACCTCATAGTCGACATCCCCACTCGCCATGTGACCACAAAGGGCCCTTGCCACTTTGAGAGTAGTTTAGAGCTGGAATTAGGAAGCAATACAAGTACCTTTTCTCCCCGTGTGAATTCTCTCTGCCTGGCTCCTCTGTTGTACAGCCGTTGTTGACGCTCCTGGGCCTGGAGCAAATTCGCACGTGACATCCAACCCAGTGTGTGGAGTTTTGCTCTCAGGTCCAGGACGTATTGGATCTCATTTTTACTGGTGCTCGGACCTTCCTCCCAGTTTTCCTTAATCAGGTCAAGCACCCCTCGTAGTGTCCTGTCGAACAGCAGTTCAAAGGGAGAAAATCCCGTGGAGGCCTGGGGGACCTCCCGCACTGCAAACAGAGGATCAAGCCATTTATCCCGATTACGTTCATCTTCACTCATAAATTTACGGATCATGGACTTCAAAGTCTTATTTAGCCGCTCCACCAGACCGTCGGTCTGTGGGTGGTACACACTGGTCCGAATAGACTTGATGCCCAGCAACCCTGTAAAGTTCTCTCAGTGTTCGTGACATGAACGAGGTGCCCTGGTCAGTCAGAATCTCTTTCGGGATCCCGACTCGGGAGATGACCTGAAACAGAGCCTGCACGACACTCTTTGCAGAAATGTTGCGCAACGGCACTGCCTCCGGATATAGTGTTGCGTAATCAACCAGGACTAACAAAGCGATATCCGTGTGCACTCCGGTGAAATGGCCCGATGAGGTCCATGGCGATCCGCTCAAACGGCACCTTCATTAACAGAGGACGCAAAGGCGCCCTCGGAATGGCCGGGTGGTTTACCAACTGGCACTCCGGGCAGGAAGCGCACCAACAGCGCACATCCGCCCGGATGCCCGGCCAATAAAATCGGGCCATTATCCGGTCTAGTGTTTTCTCATATCCCATGTGACCAGCCATCGGGTTATTGTGAGCCACCTGGAAAATTATTTCCCAGCGGCTTTTTCGGCACCAGCTACTGGGTGTTCTCCTACCCTGTCTGCACGTCGTGGCTCACTCGGTACAGCCTGTCCCTGATCAATGAGAAGTACGGGTATGACTGCGCTGCGTCAGGGCGCACCAGCTGACCATCAATCTTTATCACTTGGTCAAAGGCCGAGCATCATCCCGAGACTGCTCGAGTGAAAAATCTTCCATGGAGTGGAGCTCGGGAGCCGGTGGAGTCTCCACAGGAGGCTCCGCCGGTTCCCCCTCCCCGTCTGCAGCGTCGGAAGACCTCGCGTCGCCGCTGAGCACAACGCACATCCCGCATGACCCTGTCTGCCGTGAACACACCCCTGCAGCCTGCCTGTCAAACCCCGGCCAATCTGTTCCCAAGATCAGGGGGTGAGTAAGGCGGGAGCTAACCGCAGCCTTTACACTATGCTTTTTTCCCCCCCATGTATCTAATCTCCACTGACACTATGGGATACTCGTGAACATCCCCATGCACACACCGAATTTTCCCCCACAATACCTCCACCAATGCCCCGGGCCGAACCAGGCTCTGGTGGAGCATAGACTGCGTACAGCCCGAATCCACCGTCGCCTGATGTGTACCCCCTCTGGATTCTTACAGGAACGTGGGATGCACCGCCAGGTGGTCCTCAGCCAGGGTGACGGTGGTTTCCAGTGCCGTAGGGTGGTGGCAGTGGACCCAGTCTGATGTTTGGACCGGCAGGCCCCCCCAGAAATTGTTCCAGGACCACCTTCTCCACCACTTCCTGCACCGCTCCTGGGCTCCCGGGTTGCAGTGTCCTTTAGCCGCTGGGCGTATGCGAATGGCCGGTCCTCGAGCCCCAGCCTGGCCTCGTGGAACCTCTGTCGGTGGTCCTCCGGCAACAGGCCCAGGCGATTCATGACAGCTTTACGCATGTCCACCGTAACTATGCCTGGCTGCCGGTGGCAGCCCCAGGGCCGCTGTCTGCACCTCCCCGGATAGTAGAGGCAAAAGCCGGACCACCCACTCAGCAGCAGGCCAGCCGCACGCCTCAGCCTCGAACGTGTCCAAAAATGACTGCACGTCATCTACTTCGGTCATCTTGTGAAGGACCACCCTGGCCAGCGTAGAGGGGGCCGGCACCGGTGGAGCTGCCGCTGTCCGGGCTACGAGCAGCTCTAGGGCGCAGGCCTGCCTCTCTGCCTGGAGCGACCCCAGGAACTGCCTGTTTGCCTCCGCCTGGTCCCTCTGCATGGCCACTATCCCACCCAGCAGCTGCCCCAAGGCAACGATCGACTGGGTCGGCATTTCTGGGTGCTGCTCGTTATTCGCCATGTACTGGGCCCCACGTTGGGCGCCAGTGTAACAAGTCTGTTTTACCTAGGTGGGTTCCTCTGCGTACAAATAAGCCAGCACACTCAAATAACGTTTGTCAATTTTTTTTTTTTTTTTATTTTTTTTTTAATGAATCGCTTGGGCTTTCTGCCAGCCCGTTCTCCTGCTCCTCCTCTCCACCCATTCCTACTGGCATTTAATATAGGAGAGACACGATCCCCCGATTGACTCCAGGTGAGGCCAATTGACTCCAGGTGAGGCTGATTAAGCCTCTTCCCGGCCCCGTTCCCTGAACCACTCCCCCACTCTGTCCCCTCTGCAGCTGACCCCAACCCTGCCACCACAATCACAAACATCTGCCTCTTGTATTTGCAGCACTAAAAAGACGTTTAGAATTAATATATTCTATATTCTAAACTGCTCCGTAGTACACAGTAAAATGCTCCATGGTACATGGGCATCGTGGTCACAAGCTAATCTTAACAGGGTCGCTGTCAGGATCCCTGTCTGAACCATTGTGTGTTTACCTCTGTTTCCCCTAATCTCCTCTCCTCATGTGTCAGTCATTCCCCTGTTTGTTATTGTCTGCCATGTGCTCTGTGCTTCTCTTCCTCTGCCCACCTCCAGACACCTCCTCTGTCCACGCCCTTGTTTCTGGAAAGCAAATAGGACACCGTTTTACATAGTGTCGATGCTAAATACATTTTGGTTAAAATTATTCCAAATTGAGCAAACAATTTTAAAAACCTGGTGGTTTTGCATAATCATCAGATATCCTGGTGACTGACGAGAAATTGGTGCCACTACACTTTGTCCTAAAAAGAAAGTTGAGACCATTAAAAGAGATTTTCCGAACAAAGTATTGTAGCTTTACCAACACAGGATTCCTGGTGGTTGAACAGAATTTGATGGTGTTACACTGCATTAGAATTAAATTATAAAGAATTCGGCAAAAGCACATTTCATCAAAGTAACTGCTGTAGTATAACAAGGAGGAGCCCATTGGTGTATGAAAGAGGTTTGGGCATGCTACTATTCATAACAGTGAAGCTATTGAATATTTCTTCCAATAAATATTCAATATAATTATTCATAATTAATTATAAAGCACATTTTATCAAAATAACTGCTGTAGTATAACAAGGAGGAGCCCATTGGTGTATGAAAGAGGTTTGGGCATGATATTATGCATAACAGTGAAGCTATTGAATATTTCTCCCAATAAATATTCAATATAATTATTCATAATTAATTATAAAGCACATTTTATCAAAATAACTGCTGTAGTATAACAATGAGGAGCCCATTGGTGTATGAAATAAGTTTGGTTATGCTACACTTAATAACAGTGAAGTTATTGAATATTTCTTCCAATAAATATTCAATATAATTATTCATAATTAATCATAAAGCACATTTTATCAAGATAACTGCTGTAGTATAACAAGGAGGAGCCCATTTGTGTATGAAAGAGGTTTGGGCATGCTACACTTCATAACAGTGAAGTTATTGAATATTTTTGTAGTCTGTGTTTCCCGCATTGCACTTTGTAGACGGTCCCTGAGCACTTGTCTCACAGCCGCCGCTCATTGAGACCAATGTTATTCATCCAGCTCGCAGAACGGCCCGTTTTGGTAAAATGAAGGTTAATTAAGGTTGTAGCTTGTTGTCTACATCACTACGGTTACAGAGAGGTGTTGATTGTATTTTTACACCGTTTCGCTAACGAGTTATTGATCCGGGAAATCTGAATCTGTGAATATCTTTCCAACTTGACCTTACTCAATAGCCATAGCCAGCTTATCTATTCAGACATCATAATGTAACTTAAGGAAGAGTCTCACCACACAAATTTGACACAATAGCTGATGCTAACGGTATAGCTAACGTTACATTACAGACTTTTTCAGTTCACGTTGAAAGTAAAATGTATCATTTGCCTATATAGCTGGTGTAACGTTAGGTATTATAGCACAACGTAGACGTTAATCGGGTAACGTAACACAGTTATATGATAAAAACAAGACAATTCAGGTAAATAAATACTCAAGAAAATTCAGGATAATTTCTCTTATGATTTATATATTCTATCTGGATTTTAGTGGGGACCCAGGCCTGAACAGCGACCCTCATCCCCTGTCGACTTCAAGTCTTTAATCCAAGACTCGGTGCACACAGATTCAAGTAAGAGTTTCAAAGCTGCCAGGGCTGGTGAAAACAGGACCCAGGCAATTGACTATAATAATCCAGACTTTCTGAGGAAGCTGATAATGAACACAGCACCGAGAAAGCTTCAGAAGCACCTGTTGCTTGTGCTCACCTGCCTCTCCAACAGGGCCGAGAATAATAGAAAACCTCTCCTTCTTTGGTAGGCATGACTGTATCCAAAGACCGGCAAAAGCGTTTACCATCCAAAATGTGAAAATAAACGCTCGTAAATTGATACTACATGATAATCATTGTGTGGGTCAATTTTGAGCATCCATGAAAAACTTGCTATTCTATCACCTGTGGTTTATGCAGCAGCGGCCTAAGTAACATGCACATCCTCTTTCCTGCTGTGTATGAATAAGTACTTATGCTTGCACGTTCCACATGTTAGGATGTCTGTCTGCTGACCACGCTGACAAAGCCCTCCTTGCAGGATATATGTATGTATCTGTATTACTTGTGACCACGCTGATAAGTACTCCTTTGTTTTTAAATGCCAAAGCAGAATGTTCCAATACAGCCCCCACCCCTGTACACTGTCTTTAAAAACCTGTGTTATATTCAATCTGGAGTGCTCACCCACATTGACTCGTTGCGGCTCTGTCTGACTGTGCCTCTTCTTGCAAGAATAAATACTTTAAAGATAAGTTTTGCTTATTTGGCTGGTCTGTGTTTGCTTTAATCAGGGGAAGAAGAAATTCACTGTGAGCAGTTGAACCTGGTTACCAAGTGGATTGGTGATTTTCAAGCTGCCAACAAGTTGCCTGACGAGGACGTTGCTTTTGATGTGCTCTGTGGAGATTTCAACTTTGACAACTGCTCACCTGGTGTGTCTCTGACAATTTTCTATTTTTTTCACTGATAGCACCTGAACCAAAAAGTATTTTTTTTTGTATTTACACATGTTTGTCTGTTTGTCTAGATGACACCCTGGAACAAGATCACTGTCTGTTTGAGGAATATAGAGATCCTTACAGGGCAGGGCCTGGAAAAGAGAAGCCCTGGGTCATTGGTGTGTATCATTTTAAACATTACACTACAGCAAATACTACATACAAGACAAATAATGACAAATCATCTGGTATTTCATTGGTTTGAATCTAAAGGTACTCTGCTGGAGCAGCCCACGTTGTATGAAGATGACATAAACACCCCAGAAAATCTACAGAGGTACACTCAGTTCCATTTTCTCAAACCTCTGCACAGCACAACTACCAGGACATGACCAGAAATTCTCACTCCCGGTTCATTCACTGGAGCTGATCTGGAGATCAACTCCGTCTTCTCTGTGTGTCTCTGTAGAACTTTGGAGAGAGAGGATCTGAGGAAGCGGTATATCTCAAAATATATACAAAAATGCACATTGCTATGATCTATACCATCACAACAATGCTTTGTTAACATACTTGCATTTGTGGTTTCTATGACAATGTGCTGACCAATTGAAGTATGCCTCAGGTGAAATTGATATGGATTTATTGAAATTATATCATGTTTACAATTTTATATATAATGCCCAGTAAAGGGCAGATTATTTATTATTATTATTATTATTATTATTATTATTATTATTTATTTAGTATAAGAATATATTTTTAGGATTTTTCATTCCGATATTTTTCCTACAGAAATAAATGTAAATAATTAATTTTACACCGTGTCCCTTGCTTTTAATTTGCTATCAATTATAAGTTGCATTCTTTGACTATGCCCATCTGATGTTCTGAGGTCGCTACACTTTTTGATCGATAGAGGGAGCTCTGTATTTATTCAAGGTGGCTGACCGACGAAGAAGCTGAACTTACCAATCAAAGACCAAGGACGAGAGACATTTCCTGTTTGTAGCTTCTGATGCGCTCGTGTGGACCACAGAGCTTGTGATCAGAGACGGTTCAGAAAGTTATAGAGCATCAATGCAGTGATATTGTGACGTTGTACAAGTTAAAATTATGAATATTCTCAATCGCTCTCAGAAACTGGTATCTTCCTTGTTTAGAAGTAGCGTCTTAATGGAGCAAACGTGTGTCTTTAGCAGCGTCTGTTCTGTCCCCAAAGCGCGTTGTCTCAATCTGTGTTCGCCTCAAAGTTTTGGTGCAGGTTTTCCCTCATGTCAGCACAGGTACCACGTAACGTTACCCCCCCGCCACTTAGAAACACGGAGACGGTATTCAGAGGTGCGAGGTGAAAACAGTGATCCAGAGAGGAGCACTGGCGTGTTTCAGGAGGAGATGGACAGTGAGCTGGACAGGGACAACAGTGCCCTGAGTCAAAGTAAGTAACTCAAATGGTTATTGGACCGATGGATTAACTGATCGATAAAACCGATTACTCAGCATCTATTTTTTTTATTTTTTGCTGTTATTTCAAAGGAATTATTTTTTCACCATATATGATAGTAAACAGATTATCTTTTGTATTTTGCACTGTTGGACAAAACAAGATAATTGAAAACATGACCTCTGTGTTTGGGAAAATGTGATGGACAATGTCATTGTTATTTGATTGCAACTAATAATTGATTAATATTTCTACCTATAATATGTCAAGTATTTCAAAGTCCCATCACAGCCTGAGGTGATGTCTTCAAATAGCTTATTTTGTCCAACCATAGTCAAAACCCCAAAGATATTTAATTTGCTATCATTATATTAAAGCAAATCCTCCCATTTCAGAAGTTGGAAACAATAAATTTGGCTTTTATTAAATTGAAAAAATGAATTGATTATCAAAATAGTTGCTGAGTAGTTTTCTGTTGATTGACTAATCGCTAAATCTTTTCAGAATTAGGAAATGTGACGTGACATGAAGACTGAAAGATAAAGCGCTTAACCAGGAAGATAACCTGCAAATTAGTTGCAGCCTTGGTTACTGTAGTGGATAAGGTGTTGCTTTGCATTGCTTTGATCATTGTATGTGATACCATTTCTCTGTTTCAGCACAAATATCCCATGCATTGAGTGAAAAAGGATACATGGTAGCATTTACATAATTTTGATTGTCAGACAAAATGTTTCACCCTTTCTCTAGGAACCCCTGAGACTTTCACTCTTGACGTGTTGGTATCTCTAATGCGTCAGGAAAATGCAGTGGACATCTGTGTGATTAAAGTACCAGAGCAGATCAAATATGCAGAGTACTTCATCGTTGTCAGCGGTGTATCAACGAGACACCTCCGCGCGATGGCACTTTATGCCATCAAAGTGGTAACTAACATTTGTCTTCTCATTGGCAAAGGGAATATGTGCAACCGGTGTTTGTTTTAAAACTTACATAATGGATGATTTTCCTCTAGTACAAGTTTCTGAAGACAAATGGAGCTCCGAATGTCAAGATTGAAGGGAAAGATGCTGAGGACTGGATGTGTGTTGACTTTGGTATGTAAAACTGAGAGGTCTTATCTCCCAATGTCAAACTTAGTCAGTTGTTTATATATACTGATGTTTGTTGATAGAGTTCCCAGTGGTGTTCACTGTCCTGCTTCTCTCTCTCTGTCTCAGGGAATATGGTTGTTCACTTCATGCTACCAGAGACCAGAGAAGTGTATGAACTGGAGAAACTCTGGACTCTCCGCACATATGATGAGCAGCTGAAGAGCATGCCCATTGAGACACTACCAGAGGACTTCATATATGATATTGAAGTCACAAAGTGACAAATCATCTGAGCTGTTTGCACATAATTTATTACTTATTTGTGACTTTGGATGCATCCTCCCCTATCCCTATGAGTAGAAATAAAAGGGTGTTTTTTTTGTCACTTAAATTATTATTTGAAAGTCATTGAACAGCAATATTGGAATCACCCCCACCCCACCCCCCCATCATATTGATTAATCATATACACTTTTTTTTCACATTATTTAACCGTTAGAGGGCATCAGGTGGTATTTGTATAATAACAGTGTTTATGTTTGACTGATTTTTGGCATATTGTGGTGGTTAAAAATAAATTATTTTAAAACCATTCTAGATATTATCTTACTATTTTCTTGTGACAATTTATTGTTTTTTCACATTTACTGCAACTGCAATAGTGAATTTTAAATGTTTATTAAATTATAAGTATGCAAAGAACAGTCCCTTTTCTCTTTAGTTGTTAAAATGATTGACCTAAGAAATTGCAGTGGAGATAAAGAATAAAATATCATGACAATAACATTCAAGAATACGAGAACGGAGCAGTTCTGCTGAAGCACATTACTATATGTATTGTCTCATCTGACATATACGGTTCCTATTTGTTGTTTCAGAAGAGCAAGTTTTAGGAACATGTTTTCCGAAGAAATGGTTTTGTGGAGTTGCCAAAACAACAAACTGTTCCAGCAGATGCTTTCAACCAAATAAAACGGGCTGATTGCTCCCAACAAGAAAAGAGAGGTTGTTGACCAAAGAGTTCGTCCTGATGTGCATTCACTCAGCACTGACGTGTGCGAAGAGATTGCTCAGTGAATTGGTAATACAGGTAGGTCGGTCAGCACTTGTGCGACTCAAAAAGCTTCTGCAGTCTAAAACTGTGAAGTCTTCTGTAATCATCAGCATTTAGGATACCATGCTACTGGATTTTCCATCACTGTTTCCTATAAACATCAGAATTAAATACACTGATGAATTAGCACTTGAAAATTAAAGTGTTTTTTTATTCATTTTTTTTTAGGAAGCCGATGAGCATTTTTTTGTAGAATCACATGGTCACAGATGCATGACCATGTGAACATGAGTGCACGCGTACACACAAACACACATACGACAACCACCATTATACCTTTTCACTTCCTAGCAAGTGACCATTCCGGTTCATTGACTTGTTTTAAGTCATGCTGGGTAAGAACATTAGCTAAATGTAAAAATGTAATGAAGCGGGAGATGCCTACACAGAGCCTGATGGGACTTGGTGTTTGAATGTTTTTGTTCGTTGTGATTGTGTTGTTTATATTTGCATGGTCTGAAGAATGACTCACCACACAAGTGATTTTCAAATAACAGATTCCAGCTTTACCCCCCCCCCCTCCATCAAACACCCCACTAAAATACAACTCTATATGGACTTGAAATGTTTTTAGTCTGAAGTCAGACTGTCCAACTATGTCAAATCGCTAATGGTGGCACACGTGATTATACAAAACCAATCAATGCAATTGTTTAATGACATTCATTTTTTGACCTATTGTTTTACAAACTATTAAACCAACTGCTTTCTAGTGGATTAGCAAAATAACATAGTGGGAAAATTGGAAGTGAAAGAAAAAGATTAGTTCTGTGTTTTTGTCTCAAAAGAGGCTACTGTGGTTAATGTTATCATTAGCCGCACAGCCATGTTACCCACTGTTGTGTAGCCATTAATGGTAATAGTGTTAATATACTCTATGAAGGAGGAGACTGAGGGAGATTAGGTAGCTTTTGAAAACAACAGTTGAGTATCTGTCTTGCATTGTATATTTATCACTGTAAAGCTTTATTTGCAGATATAATTCCATCAGTGTGTGTGTATGTCAACCATATGTTGCACAAAAAACAACAAATGAATCGTAAACTATTCATTATTTCCTGGTATGCAAGTCACTGGGAATACATTTCTCTTTCAGCTTCAATCCTCTGCTAAAAGCCTATCTACCTGTTATATTCAGTTATATTCAATTATTCTAGTACTGCATTTGTTGTATAAAAACAAGTTAAAGAAGTTAATTTATAAGTTCTTTCAAATGAAAGAACTTAAAAATGCAGTGCCAAACCCATCTGCCTGCAGGTGGGCTTGGCACTTGGCTGCAGTGTTTGGTGCTCTCTCAGTGGAAGGTGTTTATGAGGAGAATAGACTAGTGTATTAGAGAGCCCATCAACCGTATTAAACATGGCACTTAAAGGGCTCTTTGAGCTTTATCCACCTGGCCCTCATTTGTCAGCGAGGTATAGGCAAACGGATGTGAACTATTTAAATCAGGCATTTATTATTGACCTTTCTCCAAACAGCACATCTATTATTTAAAAAATAAATTAGGTGAATGGGAACTTTCAGAAAATGTATCCGAAAACGTAGCGCTGCATATTGTTGTAATCATTTTCTCTACTCCTTAAGCTCGTCAAAGGAGTCACAGGAGGAATATGAGAAATAATTACCACCAGGACACATCCTATCTATTTCAGTCTTGACAATGTTTTATTACTTGGCTCTGTAGAAGTATTTATATTGACAGATTTGAATGGACGTCAACAACTTGGGAGTGATACTTTGATTTGTGTTGTCTATTTAAATGATTGTATTAAAATTAAAATAAAAACTTTTTGCTGAATGAAATAAGTCCACAAATCAAAGTATCACTCCTAAACTGTTGACGTCAATACAAATCTGTCAACATAAATACTTCTACTTCTACTTCTATATCTATAGATATACCACATTTGTATCATCAGGATATTTTAATAGGGTGTCCAAAGTAATTTAACAAAAAACACATTTCCAATGGATATTTTGTAATTTTAAAGAAGAAATAGAAAATATGACGTGGACACTAATAAAGGTGCCTTTTGTTAATATTTGGTTGCATACTCTTAGGCAACGATGACTGCCTCCAAATGTTTTTTGTAGCCATCCATAAGCTTCTTGCACCTGACAGCCAGTAGTTTCTCTACTCTCCCTTTGCCATTTGTTCAGGCTCTTGAAGGTTGCAGGATTCCTTTCACCAATGGTAGATTTGAGCTCTCTCTAAATATTTTCAATGGGATTGAGATCAGGATTCATTGCTAGCCAGTTTAAAACACTCAATTTTTTACTTTTGATTACTATTGTGTGTTTTAGATGTGCTACGGGTCTTTATCGTGTTGGAGGACCCATGATCTTTGACCCACACCAAGTTATGTTATGCTGGGTAGCACACTTCCCCTTTCTTGGTAATCCTCTGATTTCATGATTTCTTCAATACGGTCAAGGTCTCCAGTATCAGAGGCTGCAAAGCAGCCCCACAACATAATGGATCCTCCCCAATGCTTAACTGTACTTAGGCTGTTATTTTCCTTAAAAGGCTTTTTTAAGCATTAAAATAATCATTCATTGACTAAAGCATTGAATTCATCCTTCATTGGCTAATTGAAGTCATGTGGGCACTGACAATGTAATACATGTAAGTCCAACGGTGTTAGTTTTTTCACTAATTTGAAGGGTGCTCACCAGTGTCATGTCAATCTTTCAGTTTTTATAATTTATTTACTCCTATTGTTTTTTTGTTTTTTTAAGTTATATTTTAGTTTGTATGTACTTTTCCTGCAAAGACTGTGCTGTCGCTCTGGAATAGAGTTCTCATATGACTGTCACAGGAAACGACAGCACCAATCTACTGTCACATTTAACAAGAGTGCTCTTCAAAGAAAATAGATACCATCAAAGTAATCTTACCACTTAGGGACTGAAAGCTTTTTGTGCCCTCTAGCAACCTGGAATTGGAAATCTATGGGTTTGAGCGATTTACTGCCCTTTCTTGTATGATTTGGTGCAATTTTGAACTATGCTTCCTGCTTTGGTCAAAATGGTTTAGCTATTGTCTTGATACAATTGTGTG
The DNA here is from genome assembly GCA_016806645.1 of Ophiodon elongatus. Classification (NCBI taxonomy): domain Eukaryota; kingdom Metazoa; phylum Chordata; class Actinopteri; order Perciformes; family Hexagrammidae; genus Ophiodon; species Ophiodon elongatus. The sequence continues at coordinate 28,798 of JACSYO010000415.1, forward strand.
TCAGCCAGTAGTGTTTAAAGGGGAGTTATGCCACTGTTTTGCATTCATGTAGATTACATACATGAGATGCAATCCTAGAATGCAAAATCAATAGGTTTATATTCATAAAATGTATTAATGAGTTTGAAACTTATCAACTGCCAACGTGATCACAAGAACTACGTCAATTTCTTTAATCCAATTCCTAACAAGATTATATAGTTGAGATTATTTATCCATACTTAAATTAATTCATGTTTTTATTTCTTTATACAAACCCCTCTGCAATTCTTTCTAAACTGAAACATTATCTTTCCAAACATATTTCAACTTAATGTGAAAACAACAGCCCATCATCGACCATTTGAAGTTACACATCATTGGTTTTATTGAGACTTGTCATGCTGGCTGTGAGTCTTGAGTGGACATTCTAAATTAATCGAGGTCTGTCTCCGCTTGTGCCGCTACTTTGCCATTAGAAGTTATTTTTTAACAGAAGTGAAATTTATTGTAATAAAGGGTACTCTTTTCTTCCCTTCAAATATGTGACGACTTCCTAGTGTATTTAATGTAGAAACGAAAAATGATTAAGGATAAAATTACTATATTTTAAATTGATATGAATCAATTATGTGAGCCTCTGTGAGTGTATGCACAATTAAAATCATGGTTTAATTTGTGGTAATTTAGGAATAAATAAAAAAGCACGTTGACTTCTGCAGTAAATTTGTAATGCAGTTTTTTTTAATATATATATATATATATATATATATATATATATATATCAAAAAACCATACATGTACACCTTCAAGTCAAATGATTAACATTTTGATGAATCTAATTCTGTGTCAACTTCCATGTTTTGGTCTTTTCACAATAATGTAACTAAGTATCTCAATTTGTTCACTGCCTTGCCTCTCAGGCAGTACTAAACTAATGAGGGAGTAGATATTTCTCAGGAGTACTCTAAAAGTGAATCAAATGACCCTCCCTCCTTATCCGACACACAGTATAAAACACAGCCAATGTTGGGAATCTGAAAGAGGAGCTTTGAACAGCGAGAAAATCAACTACAGCAGAAGTTTCAAGGGTTGCATTACAATGTAAGCTTCTTTTTTTCACACCTTTTAATTGAAAGACACACTTTAAGATTGAATGTCAGTAAGTAAGATTGGATCTGGAAGCTTTCATGGTGGAATATCTATCCAATATGGAGCTTCTACTTCCGATTTTTCTTCCGATGTTTTGTAATATGCATTTTTACTGTGAACCAGGATTCGCTCCAGTGCTGTGATGTCGCGGAGTATTCTGGCTCTCTGCCTCTTGGCTTGTATTGATTCTGGCATAAGCGCATACCCAGTCAAGCCTGCCAGTCCCCGGGAAGGCGCACCACCTGAAGAGCTCGCCAAATATTATTCTGCACTAAGACACTACATAAATCTCATTACAAGACAGAGGTTAGTTCTTCAATTTCTATAACATACTGTAGGTTCAAATGTTTTTTGAAAGCACATGTAAAGAAGTACTGATATGTTGCTTGGCTCTTTTTTTATGCATAGGTATGGGAAAAGAGACACCCCAGATACTGTATTTTCTGATGTGTTTATGAGGGAGAGCGCAGAGAGTATTCCAGGATCAAACTACATCAGGTAAATTATTTCAAAAGGCTGCTTTTTTTACATTATGTAATAATTTTATTTTATTGTTTTTATTTTTTTAACTAATTTGTGTTGTCTATGTCAGATTTATGCAATATTATGTATGGTATTGCATGATAGAATACGTGAAATGAAATACCAGAAAAGTACAAACTTCCATACAATGTATAGTGTAATAATACAATTCAACAGCCATGCAGTAAATCTATTCTTGTGAAGCTTCAGTTTATGTTCACACGTTCATGTCATAAATGTTATTGTTGTAAAAGTGTTACATTTTAAGGTGCGTAGTGGTTTGGGATTGGAATATTATTACTGTTTTAATACACTTTCTTCCTCTTGAATGTGGATAGAGACAAGGAACTTAACTTGAAATTAGACTAAATACTTAACTTCCTTGTCTTGTAGGTATGATGGGCTGCCACTGTGGTGACGCTGTCATATTAAGGATAACTCTGCCACAAAGCTGCTGCAATATCTTTAACTGACATAAAATGAACTTGTGCTGCATGGAATAAACATTGTGTAATGAAACTACTTTGGTCTGTAATATTGTCAGTGCTACAATAAAACATGTTATTGACATGTTGACCCATTGTCTCACTCTGGCTTATTTGGCTTGACAAACATCCAGCAGTACAGTACTACCTTGCCTGTGGAGTAGTATGTTGAACGCAATACATCATGTGTGTCATTCACTGATGGAGTAACAGCGCTCTCTACTGGTCAACAGGCATCTAAATATTTTGAGAATTTTTAAAGTTGGGCAAATATCTTATACTTCACGTCTGCTGCTTATCTTGTTTTTGGGAAGAGTTAAATAGAAATGAACTTGAGTGAACAGTGTTGCATTTATTACACTTGTTATATTAAACCAGCTGAGATGTACCTCCATCTTGCCTGAAAACAGATTAACACTTTAATCCAATCAAGTGACCTGAATACATCAAAAGGGAATCAGGTAACCCTGAGAGTTTGGTTTACTCTGTTATGACACCTGGTCCAAGCTTCATGGCTCTCTGTAACTATGCAAGCGCGGGCTCTCCCTAAGAAGCTTCTGTGCTGCTGAAACTAGATCTAGTGAATGGGATAGTGCTTGGTGCTTCATGTTGATGGGTGGTACAAATGAGAATATTTGTGGCCAGATGTGCAGATGGAATATCTCAATGCCATTAATGGCGGCAAGATCAGATACAGTATATCTTCTTGATGGGGTAAGTGTTTCCTCAAAGTCAAATTCATAAATATGTTGTCAGTAGACACTGATATGGTGCATGATGAGTGAGAAGAAAACTCTGTTATTACTGTTACACTACTCCACTCCACTACTGAAAGGTAAAACTCTCTAAATGTCCACCTACTTTGGCACATTTTAAAATTCATAACTATGGATTTTAAACTACTGTTTGAATGTATGGTTACCTAATAGTTGTCTGGAGCTGCTAACTCTGATTATTGTAACGAGTCTGTACAGTCTACAAGCAAAAGCAGCCAGAGGAAACGTTGTTTCACATTTATGTTCAGGGGTCATTGCATTTAATTGGGCAAAACGATATTTGAAGAAACTATGGCTGTAATTTACCTCCACACACACTCTCTTATTTGTTGAAGGGTAAAGTTCACAGTACATTCTATGGGTGGGTTATGCAGGATTGCAATGGGCTAGATATAACTTGAACGGCATTGGATGTCATTAGCACATCTCTGTCTGTTGGGACGCGGAGCTGAGGGCGCAGACAGGCACGCTGCACCCAGCAACTTAACTCACGCGACTACTGCGCGAGTTGTCTGCGAATCAGCGAACTGCGAAATGGAGAGACGCGCGAGCGAGTGACTGGGTGCTACTGGTTAAATTAGGTAACGTATCATTCATTACTTTCCCCAGACACTCGCATACCGTGAACTCATCGTGGGACCCTCTGGTTTCTAACTCCAGCTAACGTTAGCTCGCGAGGCTGAGCCACATGATCTCACGGTTAGCTGCTAGCGTTAGCTAGTGGCTCTCAGCTGACTGGTTACTAACGTTACTTAACGAGGACACGTCGAGCAGCCAAGTTAAATAGGGTTATTTCGCAGGCTTGGGTGTTAACATGCATGTATTTTGTCGGTCTGAAAGATACTTAACGTGTAAGCCACGTTGGTGTTTGCTATGAATCGTTAGCATCGCTAACGTGCCTCCTCCACAGGAGCTAACTACGAACTAGCACCAACTTGGTCCGGGACGGACACCACGGTGGTGAACGACGACTAGGACACGACAGCATTAGTTATATCTGTGGTCTAACGTGTAACAAACGACATCGGATCGTTGTGCGTTTAGGCGAACACGATCATGTTTAGCTAAGTTACCCCACATAGGAAGTGGGCACACGTGCCCCGATGCTGCGCGTAACGTGAGCGCCACTGTAGCCAACATGTTCCTTGAAGGCTGAATTTGGTTCAGCTCCACTGAGTTACTTTAGTGTCCTTCAGCTCCACTGAGTTACTTTAGTGTCCTTCAGCTCCACTGAGTTACTTTAGTGTCCTTCAGCTCCACTGTGAGTTACTTTAGTGTCCTTCAGCTCCACTGTGAGTTACTTTAGTGTCCTTCAGCTCCACTGAGTTACTTTAGTGTCCTTCAGCTCCACTGAGTTACTTTAGTGTCCTTCAGCTCCACTGAGTTACTTTAGTGTCCTTCAGCTCCACTGTGAGTTACTTTAGGTCCTTCAGCTCCACTGTGAGTTACTTTAGTGTCCTTCAGCTCCACTGTGAGTTACTTTAGTGTCCTTCAGCTCCACTGAGTTACTTTAGTGTCCTTCAGCTCCACTGAGTTACTTTAGTGTCCTTCAGCTCCACTGAGTTACTTTAGTGTCCTTCAGCTCCACTGAGTTACTTTAGTGTCCTTCAGCTCCATCTGGCTGCTTCTCTATTCATCAAGACTGGATCCTAACTTATGACAACTGTGAATTAGCTCAAAGTGTGTGACTGTTACGTAGCGATATATTTACTAAGCTATCTGAACTTTTAGTGCTCACAAACTCTAACTCTGGTTCCACAGTATTAGTCGTATACAGATATTATACTGCAAGTTTGGTCCCATATCATCATATATTTATTTATCTTAACTCAAACACTCTTAATACATATCCCTTAGCTTTTAGAATAGTCACCAAGATAAATACTGATGTGGACAATTGACAGTTATCAACTAAATCAGCTAAATCAACTTTTCATACACTGGTATGCCCAATAATATATGTATTTGTTTAGTTCTAAACTAAACATTAAATCAAAATACTACAATCAATGGAAATACAATTACCCAACATACCCCAGTCTAATTTATAGAGAACATTTTTTATCTTCTTTGGGAAATAGGTCTCATCTGCTCAGTTTTTCAATGTAGTCAAAATAATGGTTTAATGTGCTACTGCAGTAATACATGGATACAGTTAGTTTAGTATATTTGTTGTTGTTGTTTGGGTTGGTGGTTGTGTGTGTTTTGGTTGTGTCTGATTTAAAGGTTTTTAGAATGTGCCAGGCACGGTGGTTGCTTTTGTTTCCACCCTATGTGAGCAACCGCAGAACCGCAAGAACTGACGACAACAACTACTAAAACAATCTTAATAGTAATTCAGTGAAGTAGGCCTCAAGAATGTGTCTCATAAAATGAAAGGCTTCTTTTAGTTACATTTGATCTTTTTAAATCTGCAGAAGACGAGTAATACTCCCAGTCTACCCTCTTTCTGAGCTGAGCTTTGTCTGACTTGGTGGTAGTTAATGAGTTTCTCTGAACGGATATAGGTCATGTGATTAACTTAGCCAATCACAGTGGCTGCATTTGCAATACTACTAAATGAACAGGAGAAGTCTGGGCAATGAAGGCAACCCTGGGGTAGAAAGGACCTTCGTACCAGCATGAGCTGCTTTTATCACTGAGGTGGGTTTATAGGTTGTCTTTGACAATTTCACCATACAAGAAGGATAATGGGATTTATTTTCATTTTCTCTTCAGTCCAGAGTTACCAGATGAGTGTTTTGTAGAAAACGTGGAGCTCCGTGTCGGAGTGCTGCACTGATGATTTGAACACAGTTTGTAGGTGAGTTTGTGCCTTTCTTGTTTCTTTTTGTCTTTGGATGATTATCTGCACTTTTTGCTGACATTGTTTAGATGGAGTACAGTGTTGTGTGGTATTTATGATGTCTATGCAGTTCACACTGTACTGTTAAATGGGACCTATGTTCAGAAAGCACTTGTTTCTGTTTGTCCACCTCCCCACTCAGGCATTGGTAAGGCTGTTTTTGCCTCACTCAGTTTGGAGGTCTTGTTTGCACAGTCCCCAGAGGCCTCTCTCTGTGTGGCTGGCACAACCTTTAGCCAGGAGACTCATCCTTTGTCACTCAATGGCCCTCTTTGTCATTCCCTCAATTCATTATAGCTCTCTGTGCTAACATACACATGAAACATACAAACTTGTTTTCTGTTTGTCTGAATCTGAATTTGTTTAACAGCAACATATGTTAGTCAATGTCAGTTAAGCTTGATGGATTTCATGATGGTCTTGGCGTACAGTCTACTGACTTGTAGTTTTTTTTCTTTCTACCTTCTCCAGCCCTCCAGTTGCCTTGGTTTCTGTAAGCAGGCAGTTGGGCGGCTTTCGACCGTGTTAAGAGAGTTCTACCGCCCTGAGCTGAGAAATAGTAAACATGATTTTGGCCAATGCAAAGTCTGGCAAAGGTAAGCTGTCAATACAAAGCTCAAAGACAAAGTCCTAACTAATCTTTTGGACAGAACTGTTGTGATGGTGTGTGCACAATTTGACATTTCATTAACATTTGAATGGTACTCTGCCCACTGCCCATGGATAGTTGTGTGGGTGTGTTTGTAGCTGTATCTGAACTTTCACATTTGTCCCGCTGTGACATACAATAACTACACATAACAAAACAAAAATTGTCACATGATGTACTTGCAAAGCAATGTTTTGGCTCATATAGGGACTGTATTTCTGTTTCAATCTGAAATTAATACGAATGGACTGCTTATTGTCATGAAACAAACAAAACAGAAAGCATGACAAACCCTGTTAATGGAAATGTTATAATTGAGAAGTACAGAAATGTATTTTCTATTCATGTTATTGAAATTATGATAATTAAAATCACTGAATATGAAATGACTTGCTGTCAGGATTTTGGGCTTCAGTTTCTTGCTGTGTGGTCTGTCACTACAAGGCAGATCTCTGTTAGTAGAACAATTCCCTTGTGACTGTGTGCATGCTTGTTGCTGCTGCAGTGAAAATAAGGGATGTTCTCTGAATTGGCCCATTGATAGACTGTTTACTATTGTTCTTGCCTTGTAAGCTCTTATTATAGTCGCATTGTTTTCATTGACTCAGAATTAAAAAAAATGTTTTCACTTTAACCGGCTGTGAGCTTTGTCACTAACTTATCGGGCTGCATTCACAAAGCAGTAACTCTCAAGCTAAAGAAAAGTTACGACTGTTGTTGGCATTCTATTAACCAAATCTTTGAATTGTTTTCCCTTCAGCCATGCAGCAGGTACTGGACAACCTGAAAGACCTGCCATCAGGCTCAGGAGCCAAAGATATTGACCTCATATTCCTCAGAGGCATCATGGAGAGCCCCATCGTCCGCTCCCTCGCAAAGGTAAAAAACACACACACACACACACACACACACACACACACACACACACACACACACACAATTGCGATCTCATTTGTTGGACATCAAGCTTTAGTTATAGTTTAGAAGAGGAGCAAATATCACTGTGAGCTCGAGGAAATGAAGATGTAATAAGTTTCCGATGACGACTGCTTCTTGACAGTGTACCCTATGAGGCTCAATAACATCTTCCAACTAGAAAGGCATTGGGCAAATGCTTAATTTTGTGGGCTGGAGGGGAAATAGTTTAAGCCGATCTCTCTCTCTAAAACATTCATGGTGTTTTAACAAGTGTATGTATAGCATCTTGTAATGTGCTACCCTGTGACGTTAACTAATCTTGCCATGTGCTCACTGTTGCCGTGTCAAGGTTTAAATTACTTGTAGGAAATGTTTCCTGGCCAGTGCGAGGTATAACTATGCTTGTCTTTTTAGAAGAGAGAAACAATTATGAGATTTACATATTCACCTAAAAAAGACATATCCTCATTTTCAGGTTCACACTTGTATTTTGGGTTTCTACTTGAACATGTTTAGATGCTATAATGTTCGAAAAACACAGGCTGTTTCTCATGCGGTTTGCCTGAATAAACCTGTATTCACCTTCTTTCTTTCCGAAAAATATTTAGTTTTTTGTGTCCCCTTTAAAAGTAATGTAACGCTTTTGCTTAAGCTTGAGTAGACAGAAAAACATTCCCTTGTAACACCAGTTAAATCTAATTTTTCACACAGCTAAACAAGGTTGACAGCATGAAGAAAAAATGGCTTACATAAGGGAAAATAAAATCTCCAATACAGATTAAGGTCAGAAAGTTCAACTACCATATCTATGAATAGAATGATTTCTGTAGGAAACCAGTCACAAAGGCAAGCTCTTGTCCTCATTTCTAACAAACGGAGCACTACATGGGCCTGTATGTAGGTTGTTGTGTAATGTCATATCAAATAGAAATGTTGAATGTGGTCATAGACACTACATTGAACTGTTAAATTCCCTTTGTCTTCTGTGTATCACAGGAATAGTATGATATTGGAGCCATTAATGTTTTGCATAAAATCACAAGAACATGGCATTTCGATGGTGTCTCACTTCTATAATTTGACAGTTTGTAGACACAAGAACAGCAACACTTGAAACAATATAGTGTTTTGTCAGTTAAGGATTAGCCATATGATCTCTTTTTCCCTGTGTTAGAAATGTAAGCCTTCAGTAAGCTGTTAAACTCTAATTAGTAGCACCATGGGTTCTCAACTGAGTTCCCATGAATGTACATCAATGTTGAGATCCAAAATTACCACGAAAGACCCTTTGTGGACCCTCCTGTCAGGCGTCCATCTTATCTACCTCTATGTCATCGGTCTGCTCACTGAGTGTCGCTGGTGGAGTAATGCTGTTCATTTTATCTTCTACCAACAAGTACCGTAGTATAAGGAAACAAGCTTTCCATGATAGGAATAGGGAGGGTGGACAAAAAGTTCGTACCATGAAGTAGCCAGTTAATGTTGTTTTTCAAAAAGTCAAAACATTAGGAATTTTGTATAAGACCATTAAAAAAAAAAAAAAACCATGACAAAGTTGGTGAACTTAAAGTGTTGTTGTTTTTTGCTTTAAACAAAGGAAAGGGTTCTATGCTCAAAAATACCAACCAAAAATAAAGAATTGATTTGTACGGCTAACCACATTTTCCCCATCACTAATACAAATATTGAGGTTGATTCTCATTTTATTTACTGTGTGGTGCTCCAAGCTCTCATCAAACAGCCTGATGAAGTGAAGTCTTTTTTCTGGTTGTGTGTTTGTGTGCGTTTGTGTTTGTGTAGGCCCATGAGCGTCTTGAAGAAGTTAAGTTAAAAGCTGTGCGGGATGATAATGTTCGGCTGGTCACAGAGATCCTGGATTCCCTCAACAACCTGCCGGAAAAAGATGCTACCGCTGCTGAGCTTGTCAAAATCCTTCAGGAGCCGCACTTTAAGGTATCTTTGACCTCATTCTTCTTGTACACAATTTTTAATGGGGTCCGATAATTGTCGAGTGAACGGTCTAGCTTGTGTTCTACTTGTGTGAGAGTGGATGTCAGAGCATGTTACACCAACCACTGGTTAATATTCTCTGAAGTGGTAGCAGTTCTGCTTCCTTGTCGCCCTTTATATTCTCAATCACTTACAAGCTGCGGCATGGGAGGGTGGGGGTGTATTTCCTTGGGCCAATAGCAGGCTGAGTTATGTGGGTAAAGTCAGGGGGAGAAGACTTGTCACGTACTGTTTGAGTAAATCTTCACATTTGCTGATGCAGTTTGTAGTCTCAATGCTAACTCTGTTGTGGCTGCTAGGGTAAGAACCAAACTGATTGATCTTTTCTATTTTATCAATTAGTCGATGTAGTCATATTTTTACAAATGCATGTTTCAGTGGCAATCACTGTTGGAGTTTTCTATTGTGGTGCATGAACCACACAGTAGGGCTGAATGTTGCCTTTCTTAGTGAGCAAAAGGTGTAAATGTACTTTAGGAAATTTGTAAAGTACAGAGATTGTGAACCATGCTTTTATTACTGTCTGTACTTCCCTCTCCTGTTCTTCTTTTTTTTCTGCCTCAGTCTTTGATAGAGGCTCATGATAAAGTGGCTGCAAAGTGCTATGAAATGCCCCACCCAGCGGTGAACAGCAACGCCTTCTTGACGAGTTCACTTATGCCAGCTGATGCTGTCAGGATGATTGGCATCCAGAAGAAAGCTGGGGAACCACTGGTAAGTTAGCCAGGCCTTTATATCAACCACAGCTCTGCGGAGGAAACGTGTTAACAGTTTTATTCATGGCCTCTTTTATTGACCATTTGCTGAATAGTCTGACTTAGTGTTACATAGTAACTCGCCATGAGTTCCTTCTTTCACAGCGACCAGACGGACCATGCCATAAAATAGACCTCCGGCACAATTTATGAAGTGTGAGTGTAAGATACTAAATTACTCTTTCAGGGGGTGACGTTCCGTGTGGAGCGGGGAGAGATGGTGATTGCACGGATCCTGCACGGCAGCTCGATTGACAGGCAGGGCATGCTGCACACGGGAGACATAATCCGTGAGGTGAATGGTCGTGAGGTTGGTCAGAGTCCCCATGAACTCCAGAAGCTGTTGGGGGACTGCAGTGGGAGCATCACGCTCAAGGTTCTGCCGAGCTACAGAGACACACCGGCACCTCCACAGGTGGGTGAGGAAAAAGGAGGCTGCATTTTATGTTTTCCCGCCCAGTGGTTCACCTGTGGGATACAAAAAATACTGTTACAGGGGGAAATCTGAATTGAATACTACTTTTTTTAATAAACTCTTTTAAACTAGATTGCTATCTTAAAATCTGTGTGTTAAGTTCATCAGAATACAGGATGCGTAAGTCCCGGTGTGCCAACTGTACAAGGCTGTCATACTGTACTTTTCAGGGATTGGGGGAGAGCTGCCTGACCTGGGGGATCTCAGAATGCTAGGCTTCTGAAAATTGAGCCCAGTGAGGGTCTATTAATAACACTCCTCACACTATCTGGGACACACAGACACCCCTCTATTCACTGGAGTAACCCCTCCCTTTCTTACAGTAACGTGTACATACAACAGCTGACACCGAGGAGCAGTGTGTAGAGTTAGGTCAGACACTGACCTTCGTTCCAGGGAGGGTTGAATGATCTAAGTCTACTGTTTGGTCATGTGCTTGTTGGGTTTCAGTTACGTAAAAGTTGTGAATAAGAAGACTAATTGAATATTATTATGATTTTGACATTTAACGAGCAGTCGGAGACAAACAAGATAAACTAATTATTTCATTAACATTAAACGGCTAAATGTGACAGTATAGTTTAATAGGTATTTAAGGTGTTGCTCAATCCTGTTTTGTATGATTTGATTGTCTGATATCTTGTTAACACCCTATGTTGTAGATTTATCTGAAGCCTCACTTCAACTATAATCCGGCCACAGACAACTTGATCCCCTGTAAAGAAGCAGGCCTGGCCTTTTCCAAGGGAGACATTCTTCATGTAGTCAACAGGGAGGACCCCAACTGGTGGCAGGTGAGAATATCTATTCCTGAATAGGCCAGTGCTGCTTCGACCAGAGCTGCACATCTAATTAGAACTGAGGTGGAATTTACTTTGGAAAGCTGCAAGATGCTGCCAAAGATGAGAAGAAGTTGGTGACCGATACTTATACATGATATCTTTTACTATGTGAAATAACTGGTTCGATTTCTGATTAGGCACGCAAAGTTGTTGGTGGAGCGACTGGTCTCATCCCCAGTCAGTTCTTGGAGGAGAAGAGGAAAGCTTTTGTGAGAAGAGACTGGGATACTTCTGGCACAGGTTAGTTCAAATCCTGTTCTCCCAAGCCAACTCATTCACACCATGCTCCCTGCTTCTTTTTCTTAAGTTATCATGATGGTCAGAAAAGACTTGGCTTTAGCACCACCATGTGGTGATCTGATACTTTCTTTAAATTTATCTCAGGGATGATCTGTGGAACTACGAAGAAAAAGAAGAAGAAAATGATGTACCTCACTTCAAAGAATGCAGGTGTGCATCACTACTGGATCTTACTTTTGTACTTAACAAGACATTTTGTGAAATGTTTGCAGTGTGAAACTGTAAGTGCATAGACAACAGTATCGTACTCATCCAGCCTGTGAATTGCCTTGAACAGAGTTTGACCGTTATGAGCTGCAGATCTATGAGGAAGTAGCCAAGATGCCACCGTTTCAGAGGAAAACGCTGGTTCTGATTGGAGCCCAGGGAGTTGGGAGGCGGAGCCTGAAGAACAGACTTATCGTCATGAACCCTCTGCGATATGGAACCACTGTACCCTGTGAGTGGGTGAGACAGGCCGTAGAGGTAGTTGAATTGTCTGCAACTAGATTTGCTGCCAGGGTACATGTAACCCCTCTCCTCACCTTTTATCTCCAGTCACGTCGCGACATCCGAGGGAAGAGGAGAGAGACGGCCAGAACTACTGTTTTGTGACGCGAGAAGAGATGGAGAAGGACATCAAGGAGAACCGTTATCTGGAGCACGGCGAGTATGATGCCAACCTTTATGGCACCAAGATCAACTCCATCCATGAAGTGGTGGATGCAGGCCGTACCTGCATCCTGGACGTCAATCCTCAGGTCGGTCAAAGGCGCACCCTTTCAATGTGGAGATCTGTTTTCCCCCAAGTCTTTGGTTGTGACGTTATATTTTCTGCCCAGGCCCTGAAAGTGTTGAAGACTGCTGAGTTTATGCCATTTGTGGTGTTTATTGCTGCTCCTGAACTGGATACGCTAAGAGCTATGCACAAAGCTGTGATAGATGCTGGACTTACCACCAAACTACTCACGGTATGTTCTTCAGAGCATTTAAGGTTTCTAAATACTTATGATGATGAACTTTTCAGGGGTTATTACTCATGAGATAGTCGTTGCTTTCATCATCCTAATGGGCTGAATCTCTCTCTGTATCAGGAGAACGATTTGAAGAAGACTGTGGACGAGAGTGCCAGGATCCGTCGGGCATACAGCCACTACTTTGACCTGACCATCGTCAATGACAATCTGGACAAGGCCTTTGACCAACTGCAAGAGGTGGTAGAGCGATTATTCATCGAGCCCCAGTGGGTTCCAGTCAGCTGGGTCTACTGATGTTCCACAACCTACTGGACAGACATTGCTGTTCGAGCTGCTAGGCTTGGGATGAAAGGGGACACCTTAAGGGACGGAGAATTCAACACTGCACCCACGGACACATCAGACCTGTGAATATAGGTCTCGCACAAAGCTGTATCAGTCACCTTGATCTGAACTGCCAGATTCCTTTTTAGCTCTCTATGCAACTCCCGATGCACAGGAAGTGTACTTATTTATTGGCAATAAAAAAAAAAAAGAAGAATCCTTTCTATTCATGTGGATTGGGAGAAAATACTGGCTCGTGTCAGGATATTTTTAAAAGCAAATGCAATTTTTTTTTGTCATGACCTGTTTTAATTCTTATGCTCTGTATGTAAAAAAAGGTAAAGTGTATTTATTTTGCAAAAATAAGGAGATCTTGCTCATTGAAAGGAACGATACCTCAGTGTTACAGTTTACAGTGCATATGTCTCCAGTACATCATCTCATTTTGTCACTACAAACTCATTCATGTAGAATAGTATCATGTTTTTGAGACCTTTCTTCTTCCTCAAGGCTGCATTTATGCTCTGCTGTCGCTGCAGTTCAAACTCATACATGCGAGTCACTGTTTTTTGTACAAATGAAAAATTCATTCTGTAGTGTTTACCCATTAATTATTTCACTCAAGCACAACGGATTACATTAATTATGTTGATTGCTTGTCAGGCATTTAGATCATGTAAGTATTTCGGACCATTAGACCCGTCAACATGGTGCTGTCTTTGTTTAAAAGAAACTTTCCGCAGAACTCTTGAACAGGGTACTTCAATCTCAGTGAACCATCCCTTTTGATGTGATATTACTAAAACTTAACGGTTTTAAATAAACTTCCTATTTACTTAAAAAGGTATATTTTACAAAAATTCAGAAAAGATGTATTTTCAGATGTCAAATAAATAACTGGTGTTTTCTAATGATCCACTTTGGTTTTGCTCTTTTGGCGAAATTACTTGACAAATGTGTTGTCGAGTATGTGTTCACAAACTGGAGGAGAAGATATTTAACGATCTGAGGTGTTTTCACGCGTATTTTTATGGCCAGAGGCATCGTGTGTTCCGCTTCGGTGGTTTAAGGTCAAGGTCACTGTGACCTCACGTCAAACCCGTTCTCGTGAACAACGCGACACTTCAGGAACACTGAGTGGATTTCCTCAAATCTGGCACAAACATCCACTTGCACTCAAGGTGGAAGTGATCAGAATTTGGTGATCAAAGGTCATTGTGACTGCACAAAACATGTTCTTGGCCATAACTCGTATGTTAATTATTACAATTTCATACAATTGTCGAGGAAGATAAAATGATGACAAGCATGGATGTAAACTGAAACCTGATGTTTGGTATGGTGAAGGCATACAGCAGCGAGGTGGTAATTTGTGGTAAATTTGTTTTGCATAAGTGTGTGTGTGTGTGTGTGAGAGAGAGTGAGAGTGAGAGTGAGAGAGAAAACTTCACTTTTAGATGAAAAAAAACATCACTGTTTATTATTTTGTTAAAGCAATTTGCAATCGAAAGGTGAACAGAGATATGATTATAGGCTTTCTAGTGGGATTTGCAACACCTGCCCCATTCACTTTAATAGAACTGGCACACTGACGTAATTACCCTATTACCTTTTCTCTTTTATATATTCCTTGTCCTATATCAGGAATTAACGGACACCCTACAGCTAATCAGAATCTAGTATTCACCCATACCATGGTATTAGAAAATCACAAGTAAAAATCTTTCGATAAAGTCTAATTTTGAGAACACAATAAAATCAAGATGCTTCTTTTAGAAAAGTATGACCCAAAAGAAGATGGTGAACCAGGTGCCTGTCTTTAAACCCTTTTTCTTACATTTTTATTCAGAGACTAAAATATGAATATTATATTCAAATTAGTTAGTGTTGTGATGCTGAAGCGACCAGTAGGTGCTAATAATTAAATTTCTACATCAAAGATTGTGCACGTAACTGAATTCAGTTGTGAAATAGTATATTTAAGACCTACAGCTAATGTTTTGTTTTAGCATACCATGGCCACTAAAATTCCTCAATTTTAATTGGCTTGAAGGTATGACTTAACTTTTAGTAACACACACATTGTAGGCTCTCTCTTACTTGGCAATAAGTAATAGACTCAAAATGGATCATTTTAGGATTGTAATCACTTTAAAGCATTAACTGACTTATTGTTTCAGCACAGATACATTTATATAATTACCCGACAGAAACATTGTCTTCGTGGAAATTCTACTGCACCAAAAATAAAGAAAAAGAACCTGATAGATAACACTTGATCTACGCGTTTCCCTTTACCTCATTCCAGTAGAATGTTTGAAGTTTTGGGTGGATATCAAGGGGTCTTCAGTTCAATCACAGTGGGCCAACGAGGCGAGACCCCTGACAGCGATACACAGGACCAGAGGAAGGTTTCCTGGCATGTGGCTTATTTCTGTCTTCACTACGTTTCCATCTCTCTTCAGGGACACATTAGAGGAGGCAAACAGACGTTCAGTCTTTTCATAGACGTCTTCTGTCAGTGCAGCTAAGTCTGCGCTGCTCAGAGGCAACTCCCCCTTCCCTGATACACACTGCACCTGGAGCAGATGTGACAGGAACATAAAAAGGCAGTTGAATCAATGGGATGCATCGTGAAAAAAAAAAAAAAAACCTCCCATAACATGTTTTTGTATTCTTATTTGTAAAAGCTGTCTTTACTAACCAGTAGCTCCAGAGCCGGTAACACAGTGGGGCTGCAGCACATTCCCAAAACAGAAAGACAATCGTCTGTCATCTCTGAAAGACAAAGACCCCAGGTAAAAGATGAAAACAGAGCTGGAGGAAATTTGATTTTCAAGACATTCTGTATTAAGTGTGACTTAACATACATGTCTTTCTGACCTTAAATGGAGAGGTTTTGTTTTTCACAGAGTGAGGAATTCAAGCAACATTTCAGTTAAGTCCAGCTTTCTCACCATCCATGGCGCTGGTAATAAGGTGAAATGCCGAGAGCACTGGTTTGGAATCCACTTGACCTGAGTTCTCTAAAAGGTCGAGGATTGCTTGGATGTCCTGCTTTTGGGACTCTGTTGTTGTGACATCACCCAGGGAAGGTCTCTTATCGAAGCACATCTGTTCCAGCTGGGACAGAGGAAGACACCTAGATTTAAAAAACAATTTTACAGATGTTCCACAAGATAACTTTGTGTTGACGTCACTTCTCTGTCGCCGCTTACCACATTCTGCAGTGAACTGACGGCCCCTCGGTCCGCCATAACCTGTGTGATTTGTTGGAGTAGAGAAGACCTTGTGGTGGCAGGAAGAGCTGAAAGCAGCTGGAAATGATCGCTCAGTTTCTCCAGCTCTAAATAAAATACAAAATGGATACACTTCATCATCCACCCCCATAGACTAAATGTGTACATTGTTAGGTTGTAATAAGATAAAATGACGTACACTTGTAAATAAGATATGTCTATGTATAAATTACGATACTTAAAAAGGATAATTAATAAGGAATAGCGAGCCGTATGCCAAAGTTTATGCGTAACATAGCAGAAAGCCACATTGAGTTTTTTACTTAGACTTAGTACAGGTATGTAAGGAATGTTTATAGGAGAGGGGGATGAGGAAGAGAGGCTCAGCACCACACTGATCTACAGAACTGATGAGCATCTCCTCATGAGGGTGTGTTAGTGAGCTCAACTTTACGAGAGGGTGGAGTGATGACATCATGTGCCGGTAGGTCTGGCAGAGACCTTTGCACCAACTTTTAAACCAACCCAAATCGTCGATTCTGCGACCATAAACATTTAACTAAAACTAAACCAATGAGAGGCGACGACGCCCATTTGCACTGAAGTATATTAATGAATGTAATGTTCATTTCGTGGCTCTTAGGTCAATGCACATAGACAGTAAACTCTCTTCAGGCAGCTGTTGAAAGTCTGTGGACCGCTGTTGGCTTAGGTTCCCTATTTATACAGAATTATGCACTGTATTACCAACTTTTATTAAATTGATTTTTATTATAACTTCCTGAATCCAGAAATTCTCTTCCAAGTCCGCCCAAAGATTTTGAACCTTATCGACATGCAGCAGGTCACCAAGCACTAAGATTGAACCGGGCACTTCTTAAACTAAAAGTATAGAAAACTAAAAAGTAAACAGCACAAGTTGACACGAGAGACCTTATAATAAAAGGTCAAAACACATTTTAACAAGCAGTTATCACATCGTTATGATAAGACACGAGGCTTCTAATCTGTAGAGGCTCTTTGAGCCCATAAAACAACAACCATCTATAGCCACGTGTTTTATGGCTTCAGAGATGAAAACAGTCATTTACCTTGCGTGAGGTGGCTGTTTTCAGAGGCAGGAGCTCCAGAGATGTCCAACAGTCCTTTCTTAGGTGGGCCATCTACTTCAAAACATCCAGTGGTGTCTGGCATCAGACACAGCTCTGAGGAAAATAAAACACGTTACATTTCAAATACCCCGATATGAAATGTAACTGCAGTAGCGTTTAATCAGTTGTGCGTGAATAATTTCTCACCGTAGCGCCCATCATGTTTGATCTCTAGCTCCATAAGGGCATATGCAATGGTAGTATGGATGGGAATCTCCATGGTGACATTACTGTCTTTACTCAAGCTCCCATTCTCCTTCAAGGAAACCTGCAGATTTGCAATAATGCCACGAACATGTGAGAATTACAACAAAACTCAGTCTATTTTAAAAGGAAATATCCACATTACTTACACATTTACTCTGCATGCTTTTATGTTCTGTGCCTCTGACATGGATGCTTTTTAGTGTCACAATGCAGCATAATCTTGTCTTTAGTCCATTCTATTTTAACATAGTTATCCCTCATTTTATTTGCTTTGTGTGTGTTGAATTTGTGAGCCTCTGTGTTGCATGTCTTGTTAGTACTTGACAATGTCTAAGAGTCTCCTGAATGATGATACTACGTATATTAATATTCTCACTGTATTCATTGTTTGTGCACGCATTGTAAAGCGTCAATATTGTATAACCTTGTATATTTAATCTTATTTCTGTTTTTAGGTTTGTTTTGTAACATCTGCCTCTCGGGACTACAGATGAAAAATAGCCTCTTGGCTAACTGGCGCATTTACAGAAATGTTTTTATTAATGTGCACTGTCCCCTTATCAAATAAACCATTCAAAATTAAAACAACGTTTTACAGCTGAATAACAGTTCTTAGTGCATGGGACATGTGTAGACCTATTTGCTGTTGTGTCTGACCCCAAAGGGATGTAAAAATGAGGACGTGGCTGCTATTAAATTAAATTTAAATTTAATGTTTATTTTCATTCATCTCGGACATGAACAGTGAATGTTTTGATACCAGTCTCTGAATCAAAGAGCAAAGACTTCTTCTTCCTCTTTGCATAACTGAAAACAACACAGAGCAACTAAATTAACAAAAGAGCAAGATCAATCTAATTTTCCACAAACAGTTGGCAAAAATTTGACCTTGGCAAAAAACAAGAAAAAAAAAAAAGAGTGCTCTGGTCTCCCCACCTACTCATAAAGCTCAAAGTCGCCTGCAGAACTGAAACTTATTCAGGAAAAGTAGGATGCTACGAACTGAGGAGGAAATAACAAAACATATTAACGAGAAGTACTTCTAATTTGATGTCATCACTAATGATACCTGGAACATCATACCTGTGTTACCTGTTATGCAAAGAGGAACAAGAAGTCTTTGCTTACAGTGAAGGAGGGATTTTGGGTTGTGAGGATCCCGTACACATAAAATGACAAACGCTACACTACGATAATAAATGAGTTGAATACTGTACCTTTGAGCTCTTGCGCCCGCAGAGGCTCAGTCCTCCTCCACACTGTCCTCCCTGCTGCACCTCCTCTATGACCGAACACGGCTGAGTGGTCAAAATACGCTCCTTCACGATCCCAAAAACCTGTCTGGACTTCTCCTTTGTCTGGTGGACCAGCCCATGGGACATATCCAGGATCCTGACACGTTGAATTCACAAATACACCAGTGTATTGTTTCACAGGGAACATTCTTGGAATATTATGAAACATATACAAATTGGGAATTCGGTGAAATACTTTAAAATAAAGTTTGAGACAAAAGGTTTTAGGCTAAACTAAAACAAGCAGTTTTCTTGCGAGTGCTAATATTCAGCTGAGCCTCCTGTTTTGCGTGCAACTTTATGGTCGAACAAATATCATCCCTGCTGTTTGCAGATCTTAAACACAGTGCATGTCACATGATATTTACAGTGTTTTTTCTTTCACTTCAACCCTATGAGACAGGACAGTGGAAACTAGTGGGGGGAACTAACCTGTCTTTGGAGTCTCGCAGCAACTTCTGCACATCCACTTCTTCTTTCTTTAAACTGCCAAATAATGACTGGAGTTTGGAAGAGTCTTTTCCCTCTATGCTCACATTGGAGAAGGGGAACTTTGCATCTATGGTTCCCCGAATGTTGTCACGAAATGTCCCATTGTATTTGAGGAAATCTGTCTCTATGACACCTGTGGACAGTGAAACATTTCAGTTTTCTCTGGTCTTAAAATAATACATACAACTCAGCATACAGAGGGTTTTGATGTTTACCTGGCTTTATGGGTGTGTCTCCTGCAAGTATATCATTGAAGTTAAAATCAGTTGGGATGTACTTGGGCTTCTGCCAGATCCAGAAACGACTGCGCTTCACCACCACTGTCAGAAGAGCAATCGTGTCATTCAGGCTGGACACTGGGATCAGCAAACCTCCACGATCCACCTCATGCACAAAGTTGCTGGTGGCTGTGGCAAACATCTCCCAGCTGAGTAAAACCTGTGAGGGTGACAATGAAGCCAGGTTTGGAGAAGGCAGAGTGAGGACATGGGGACATGTGAGCTCCTCCTCAGGCTGACAACTGGTGTTATTGCTGATTCAACAATCCTCACATCAGCCACTCCTCACTTCTTCTCTTTAAGTTCTCATAACACCACTACATTCCTCGACACTGTACAACATACCGAGCAAAACAAAAGAAACAAAGCATATTTAAAGAAATAGCCTCTCGCAAACATGTCTTCACGTTGAACGAGTAGCTGACGTTACAGGCTAGTAGCTTCATTCAGAAAACACAACAGGCTCAAGTTGTTGTGCTCGTCAGTTCGTCTGCTTGTAGAACAAAAAAGAAACTAAATGCAGACGCTACATGTTTTACCACTTACCCGAAATCCTTGTTTAGGAGAGAAACCTGACGAGGAACCTGACGAGGAACCTGACGAGGAACCTGACGAGAAACCTGACGAGGAACCTGACGAGGAACCCTGTTCGTGGTCAGACCTTTAGAGCAGACAATACTTCTCCATGTCAGTTAGCAGCTGGTTTTGGACAAAAGACGCGCAGACGCTCCGCCTTCCCTCTACATGAAGCTGTGGGCGTGGTACTGAGGCGCAGCAAAACACATAATAATAATAATAATAATAATAATAATAATAATAATAATAATAATAATAATAATAAAATAATAATAAATAATAATAATAATAATAAATAATAAATAAATAATAATAAATAATAAATAATACTGGTGAGGATAATAATACAATAATAATAATAGCAGTAGTAGTAGTAGTAGTAGTAGTAGTAGTAGTAGTAGTAGTAGTAATAGTAGTATCAGTATGATAATGAGCTGAATAATAATTATACTGTTTTTTCTGTATTTTTATTTTCTTTGTCCCCACCACAATGAGCTGTCATGGGTATCAAACGTCTATGCATTGGTATATCACGTTGTGTGTATTAAAGGTATTTATTTTCGTAAAGGACACAATTGAAGCTCGCTGAAGAGTAAATGCTCAGTGCAGGTCAGGGTGATCTACATACTGCTAGGTTTTCTGAGGTCTTTGTACCGTCTCCACACCATTTATGGCTATTTGTTGCCACCTAGTGGAAATAAATAAACAATTCACCAGCTTCACTTCATATCTTGAATTGTGTACACATATTCTCTGATTTAGATCAGATCAGTCAGCAGCAGCTATTTCATTATATGTTAGAATTTAACTCTGAACAGATGCATTAGATTTAAATGACCAAGTGTTTTGCATGTTTGTTCATCAATGTAAAATGGTTTATCATATTACTTAATTATTATTCATTGATGTATTCAGAGACATTTTGGACTTATCTGATAACCTTAACTTGTTTCAGGACTCCATCGTTGTTTTTATTTTAGCCTTTGATTCTAGTTAGACTATAGCAAAATGTTTAGTAGTATAGACAAGAAGTCAAGCACACCATATACAGTGGCTAAATCCTAAAGCTGTGGATTGATTGAGTTAGCTGTATGCCAACATTTAATCAATTGTGGCTTGAGGCAGAAAACCGTTCACCCAGCCAGAATCTGTGTCACACAGCCACAATAAAAAACTGCACATTGTGAGCTGCACTATGTAGTTAAGTCAAGGTTTCTATTTGGAGAGCACTGTTTGTGGCCAACCCACGATATTACCATGGTGGGAGGAGCCCAAAACCTGCAGCTCTGAGAAAATACTCCTTTTATTTTCGAGTTATCTTTCACCCTTGTCCCACACATAAAGTTAACTCAGTGGTGAAACTATTATGTTATTTTATGGAGACTCACCTTCGATCATATAATAGTGTGACACGCAAGACATTGGCAAGGGCTCCTTCAAGATGGTAATGCTCCCATGCCAGATTAAATGTGCAAGTGTTTTTAACCAAATGCCTTTCAGTTCCTCCCACCTCTACTGGGTCCATACAATCTAAATTTACAGCCATTAGTTTAAAGAAAAAGCCAACTGCCAACTAACACCAGGGCAAGAATAAGCAACATTTGCCAAACTGCTGAAACCTAAATAAAACTGCTAACTGATATCCTAATCTACATGTGTGGTGTGTGTTTAATGTGCCACTAATTCAGTCTGTGTACGTTTTGATAGTTTGTTTATTGTATTAAATCCATATTGGCAGAAACGAGAAAATAAACTCATATTTTCTTTCCGTCCTCCCAGCCACCAGAAGACTTCTTTGCCTGAAGGAGCAAAGGGGCAGGAGGAGATGGACCTGCAGTTAACGGAGCTGTAGCAACACTAATTCAGCGCCAGGGGATTGCCCTGACTCCCCGCCACATCAGGAGGCAACTTTCTGTTGCAGCCGTACAAAAGTTAGACCCAGGGCCGGTCCGCTGTGACCCTCAGTGTTGGGGTTTGCACTGTTGAATGCTAGTTGATAGGGCTAACAACTCATTTAACAACTCATGCTGGACTGAGGGCAGACTGGATGCTACAATGACTCACCATCGCCTCTCGAGAAACAAGTGAGACAGGACTGGCCAGAGCTAACAAGATCATTTCAGTAGATACCTCTGCAACACAATACATAGTCAACATTGTAATATTAATTGTAAAATTCTGGCCAGATCTTGCTAATTGTACCTTTAAGTGGAAGTTATGATAACTCTCTAGTTCATAGCTTTCAGAGTTTTGAACAGTCACAAATGACTTCACAAAAAGAAAGCGTCAGAGATTTTATTTGAGCTCATGGAGCATAATTTTGGACACTTTTGGTCCCAAAGCCCAGGGTCCAGGTAGACAATGGTGCAATGGATAGAGTGAAAAATGGTTGCTACTGCTGCTCATAGTTGCACAATCATTCACACACTCATAGCAAAAAAGCAGGAATTACTGTTCTTAGACAGAAAGAAAAGTTGAGTAAGGATTTAAAGATCATTTGAACAATTCTTGTTTGGTCCTTACAAAACATACATTGTTTAAAAAGATCTCAGAGATGCAACAACAATAAAATAAACTAAATGAGTACAACAAGTAAGGCATCAGGCAGGTGCAGAATAAATATCGGATGTGTATACACTTCATCGATGGCATATCAAGGCTAGTTTATCTCAGAGGTAGAGAATGTCCATGATAAGACAACAGCTAAAGTGACCAGTTGTTCAATACATGTTAAGCTAGTGTCGACCAGTTAGGATTTGTCATTCTTTATACCAAGTAGTTTTCCTTTTCTCAGTTTAAGTGGTACAGTGTACCATATCAGATGAAAATATGGGCAACATTTGCCAAATTAATCAACATTCTCATAATATGTTTGCATAAACATGTTCACACAACTTACATAAGCACTTGCTATTAAGGCAATAACTTTGATGAACTGCAGTAAAGAAGACCAGTACTGAATGTGGACGGTAAGACTGTGGATACAGACATCACTAGAACCCAGCCTGGATCACAGTAAAGGCTGTGCGGGTCGAAATGTGCTTGATCTGCAGTTCAGGGGTCACCAAAGCATAGGACAATCTATTTGGGTGAAGCCAGGGTCCTTCCTCAGCTCCCAGTATGTGTTGTTGCTCACCCAGGTCTCATCCTTTGACTTTCTGTGGAGGCAGAAGAAAAGCAAGGCAGTGATGAATGACAAGCTGCATAAAACACTATTACTGTAAGAACACTCACTTTCCCACAGATGACTTTCTCAGTCAGAAACTAATAAATCTTGATATTTAGGCTACCTGAAGAATTTAGGTTGATGTGTTACGTTGTTCTCCTCCAGGACTCTCCTTCTCTCTCTCTGCAGCTGTTCAAGGCGCTGCTTCTGCTCCTCTGCAGCCTCCAAGTTCCCCTCCTCCAGCAGTCTGCCAGCAAGACACAGACACATTCATTATGCAGAGATGGTAAAACATTCATCGGTCATATTCAAATTTAATACTCATGTTCTTTGGTTTTACATAATTTAAGTAAGATAACCTATGATAACCATAACTCAGAATATTGATGTACTAGAAGTGGTGTAGATTTTTAGTTTGATGGCAAAGTGCTTCTTCTGTGAAGTATACACACGGTGGTGCCTTGTGTATACTTCACAGACTTATAAACCTTAACGTTAGCTAAAATTAGTTTGATGAATCTGAAATCTATTTTTGCATGTATTTTGATCCTAGAGTTGGGTGGGCATTTTTTTAGACGGCGTGTCAAGAGGATATCATTGAGATTCACGTCAGATGATGAAAGGGGCTCAGATATTCACTGACATTGAGTCTATTTTTATATCGACTTCAGATGTTATACTGATTCTCTGACAGAAATCTGTTTTCAACATGTTTTTAAAATCTTCCTGTTTACTGATGTTGAAGAAATCAGATTATTGAACAGCAACAATACACGACCTAAGTGCATGAAAATACAGTTGTTTAATTTCTTGTACCTTTGGTCTACACGTAGTCTGGTGTCTGTGGGAGGCAGCAGCAGATTCAGGGATGGGTCCAGCTCGTTTAGTTCAATAGCAAACTTGGTGAAACCATAGTACTGCTCAAGGTCTACTGGCATTGCATCTACATTGCACATAAATAACATCCTGCGTCAGAAGCTGTCATGGGAAGAGATGCAATGCAAAAAGGCGTTCAGTGCATTCTCATGAAAGAAACTTGTCATACTTGCTCTCCAGATGCATGTGGCTGAGGGTGGGTCGCCACAGAAAACTGCTTCCTGCCACTTTCCGAAGAGTCTGTGGACGACCTTCCCTTTATTATCTGTGATGACTCCCTCCACCTCATTCACACTTGAATTCCAATATTTGGCCTGGGAAAAGAATTGGCAGGTGGAGAAGAACATAGTATTATGCTCTTAGTGTGCATGAATAGACAATGCAGGGATCACGATCATGTCCTCTTGCAGTCAGCAGGTGTTACTGTTGTGTAACTCAATCACAAGCCCCGGTGTGTGCTGGGAATGTGTGTTTAATGGGAGATGAAGATGCATAATGAGTTCTGACATGTCTGGACTTGCCACCCTGCAAAGCTTCAGGAGGTCTTTCAAATGGGCACAGGCTAAAGCAATTAACCTTCTCCTCTCAGTAAAAGCTTCCATACATCAAACACTGAAACATCGAGGGGTTCTTGATGGCATGCAGGTGAAGAGCACCATCTGTGTAGAAGGTTTATAGACTAATGAAGGGACTGCAGCATTTATTATGCCTGTGTGGGACTCGTGTATATGGAAAAATGCCCTTTCTTTTTTACTGCTTGTAGGTTATTAAGATCAAACCCCTTGGGGTTCACAGAGGGATGTCTCCCAACACAAGTATATGGAAAATGAGAGAGAAAGGAAAGAAAGAAAGTGCAACAGTATGATAGACCTGGAATACATTATAGACTAATGTTGTGGCTTATTTATCACTATATTCTACAGTACTGGATATACATGACTGGAAGTGGTATGCAGGTGTGACATCAATCCTTAAGGTATTTAACAGCATTTGTGTTTGAAAGGTGCAATACAAATAAACATGTGTTGTCTTGCAGCACCATGCAAGGAAGCATAATTCAGCCTTGAGTGTCACATTTACAAATTGAAGAATTTAAAGTCTTGTGTAGCTCAAGTGCATACAAAAAAATAAGAATTTCTATCTTTTCTACCAACATGGAGGGATATTTTTATTTTATTTTTTATTTTTAGAATAGTCACTGTATGAAGGGCCCCACCTTTTTTAATAAGGCTTGAGTCTTCAAAAAGTGCATCAAATGCTGTGTCAAAAAAAGAGTTGTTGGTAGCTCTATGAAGCTCTGCATACAACTACTAGATGTAACCTTTTTCACGTTTGCCTCACCTTAACAAAAGTGATCTTGCACTGACAAATATCACTACTGGAGTTTCTGATGGAGATCTCCCCATAGTGCTCAATCCAGCGCTGTCCACTGAGAATGTTGTGGATGCAGGATGTCACTTTGTTCCACTCGTAGTGGTCACCAAAGCTAAAAAAAGGGGGATTAAAAACACAATTCCTTTTAACTTGACAGATGTAGCCACTGCTTCTTAATTGACATGGTCACTGGATTGTACAGTCGGTGTGTCGGTCCAGTCCTCGAGGAAATGATAGATGCAGAAGAGACTCACCCCGGCAGAGTTACATGAGTGGTACCAACAGGAACAATCTCCATTGACTTTCCCCAGAACTTGTTCTTACACCTCACATCTACAAAGCCAATGAGAAAAAAAAACCCAATTGTTCACATTGATGCTCATCTTGGAAGACAAGCAACTACTGTAATCTTTACACACACTGACAATGGTTCAGATTAATTTCTATATTCCACTACCTTGCCAGAAGATGAAGTTTTTAGACTCTGCGTGGCAAGCTGAGATCGGTGGGTGATGGCTGACCTGACAATGTAAAGGGTAATAAAAAGCATGCTTTCAGTGCATTCTTTTTATTATTATACTGTGATTGTCAAAAGCACAGAAGTTAGGATTCATGAATACCTGCTCTGCAACAAATCGCAAGCCTTTATCTGGCCTGTCACATTCGTATGTCTCCCCCAGGACGGGGTTGAAAGGCTTTCCCCCAGTTCTGTAGTAGCTGGATGCATAGCCTGATACAACGAAAGTAGCTATGTATACCTGCACAAAGAGAAACCAATACAGTTAGTAGTGCTTTATATTTAATTGTTATTACAGAATGATAAGTTACCTCAACTGAGGGGGAGCAAAAAGCGGAATTGACCTTGTGAAAACCTTAAGGATAAAAAAAGGATCAACAGATCATTGAACTAGCTGAGATATATCATCGTTTTAAAGTACCATATATTATTAGTACATTCATTTTTACTGTAATGAGCAGAGTAAATGTCTGGATAGTCCTCCAGTAGTTGCACCGAGCCAAGAGAGCACTGATAATTACTTCCACATCATAATGGGAGGCCAAAGAGTGGAGCTGACACCAACTTCATATGCTATTCATTTCACATTTATATACTGTATATGGTTTAATAACTATGCAACTTCACAGGCTGTATCTTCTCTACACCTCCCACACAAAACAACATAGTAAGTCAATGCAAATGTGAGCAGAAGTGAAACACTGAATCAGAATCTTCCAGCTAGAAACCTGCAGACAGAGATTAGGGTCTCTTGCACGTGATGTCCCTGGTCTAGAGGTATAACAGCCACCAAAAATAAATGCGTTTCCTGGCTCTTACAATTGTGCTTGATAGTCACTTAAAGGGAAAAACTTGCCAAGCCAATGAGTGTTTGCCAGGAGAAAACACTGACTGGTGGGGCCTTTGCTCAAATTGCCCTCTGATGCCAACAGAAACTGAATCATTATGTTGCAATTAATGTCAGTTTGGGCAGTTTTTCATGAGGTCATCTGTCTATGCTTTCAGTCAATGTGATATATATTTCGCTGCAAATTGTTGGTAAAAAATAGCCCAAAAATCCTGCTGGCTTGCATCCTGCAAAATGCGACCGGATGCAGTTTGGCATACTGCATTTGACAAATCAGGTATTGGGACATACAAAATATTTTTCTGGCGTACTGAATAGCTTGGTAGTATTAACGCATGCTACATTTTGTCTGGGTGTCAGTAGCGTCTGCACAATGCATCCTGGTACTTGTAGGCACTTCTGGCACGGCTCTGCAAGAAGTGAAACTCAGGTTTCTTGGTAAATATATTACGCACAATGGAAATTATTGCTTCAATTGACTACATTTACCATCGACACTGATTGAACATCCACATAAAAAGTGATATTTAGCTTTACAGATTAGGGAAATACGCTAATTTGGCTTCTTGGCCATTAGCTTAGTTTACCATATAGACTGAGAACTGGGAAACAGCTAGTCTGGTTCTATCCCATGTTTATAAAATCTGTTTGTGTACAGATTAAAGAAATATATAGAGAGAATAGAGAGAATAGAATGTTAATTGGTCAGTTTTGAGATAGTCGTCTTTTTTCACTCTGGAGAAAGACAGGCTAGCTGTCTCCCCAGGCCTGTTTTCTGTCTTTATGCTAAGCAAAGCCAATAGTCTCCTGACTCCAGCTTCATACTTACCCAACAGATACAACATCAATCTCCTCATCTAACTTGCTGCAAAAAATGAATAGTATATTTCCCAAAATATCAAACTATTCCTTAAATAAAGTAGTTCATTTTTTTAAATGTCTTTCTCATTCAACATGGACACATCATGTGCACAAGCAGAGTAAAAAAATTGTCTCCTTCTGGTCCAGAATTTAATTAGTTAATATTTCCACCAATTCTAGCAGCAAAAAAATAAACCCTTGAAATCTTTCTTTTTTTAATCTTAAACTTCACCAAGGGCAATTGCTTCTGTCAGAGGGGGCCATTTATGTGCTCAAAGTGAACATCTGATCTGAGCAAAAGAGACTTTGCCCACACACTCAAACAGCAAACAGTGAATTTGCCATCTCACCATACGTTCAAACGGGTCCAGTGTGTTCGCAGCCCTGTCCAGCAGCTCGCTGTACTCCAGCTCCTCACACAGTCTCTGCAGGGTGTTGAGCGGCTCATTGAGTTGTACAGGCATCGCCACTTTGGACAGGTCTTTGCCGATGTTATTCCTGAGGATGTTCCACAGGCTGATGGTGCTGTTGTTGGGGCTGGGCGAGGGCAGGCAGGATCTACGCTGATAAAGGGTAGAGTCTGGGAACAGATGGTGAAAGAGGTCAAGGCAGCTCTTGGTCTGGTTAATGAAACCAGCAAATATGGAAATTAATGAATTGTACAGAATGAACCCATACAATTGGATTGTATGGATATTCTATTAACATTTTTATTAAATCCAGCCCATATTGTATTTCCCATAGTTTACCTGAGTTTGGTCTCTCACTTTCTGTCTCATTACTGAAGTTGTCCATAGAAATGTTGTCACTGATGTCACTAATGTATGAGTCATCCTCTGATACCTAAAAAAACACCCAAACTTTAGCTGATAGATCCATTTTTAATACAACCTCCAGAAAGGGACTAGGTAGGTCTCTTTCAACATCCTGTCATGGCAGCAGAAAATCCCCTGCGTTAGAGATGAATGGTCCCTTGGGACCTGGTGACTAATTTATACCTCAACTTGCTGTATTTTTAGATTAAAGTAATTAACTTCCACTTTCACATTACTTTCGCTCCAGCTGCAATCTGATCTGGCATGCTGCATGAACACTGGACGAAGAGGAGACTGAAGTGAGGGCTTACTTGTTTTCAGGTCATGAAGACTTTGCTTTAAGGCAATGGTTTCTCTTTGCAATGGAACAGCACTGAATTGTCCCAATGTGCTTTAAGGTTTAAAACAAGAACCTCTGGTGGTCATTTTTTTGAAGACCCATCTGTCTGGATTAATTTTATCCCTTCATTTATCTCATCAAATAATATTTGCAGCAAACGAGACAAAGTACATGACATGACATTATATTTACAATGACAATAATAATTCCATTATGCAGCCATAAATGTCTGTTCATGCCACTGGCTGATTCTGAACTGCTAACGGTAACAGTTTAGCTCTCACACTTACCTCATTTTCAGAGGAACTAGCAGATAGTAAAACTTCCTGTGCATCGAAGAACTCGGACAAAGACTCTGTGATTGAAGCTCTGCTCTCATTGGATACTTGGTGTACGAGGGGACGGGATTCATCGACAGAGTCCTGTTTCTAGGAGACAGTGTTCACAGCTATAATTAAGAACAAGAAAAGGGCAACATCATCATAGCCAGAAGGGGCGGCGATCACATGGTAATTTAGAAAACAATACCATCACAATGTGGGGATCAGAACACATAAATCATGCAATATATTGAAAGACAGTCACATATAAATATATTGAAAGACAGTCATATTGTGAAATAATGTTTTTTATGTAAGTGTTACTGAAAAGAGAAAATATCCTAAATAATTCAGTCCAGTCCAATTTCAGTACACCATATTTATCGATTGTATTATGAAATGAAATTCAGTTTCTCAAAAGCTTATATTACAATAAAATATAGAAAGATATAAAATATAGAGAACTGAATTGAAACATTATGCAACAATGTGCATAGAGTCTCTTTCTTTTTACACAGCAACATGTGCCATCGTTTGAGTGTTAAACAGCCATAAACTGGCCAAACAATGAATTCTACAAATCAGAACACTTCAGAATTAAAAATTGTATAAAAAAGGGATCAATTTCACAATATATTGAGAATGTATTGTATCAATTAAACCTATTTATAGAGACTGTATCAAAATATATAACTGTATTAATTATAAAGAGCCAGCCAGACAGTAGAGTGGGTGTGCAACAAGTGTGCACACCCACTCTACTGTCTGACAAGTTGTTGACATAAAACTAGATGCACATTCAAAGTAAACTCATAGCATTTGATAATTCTTCTGAAAACAAGTCAAAACAAGTAACTAATTACGAAAAAGAAGCATTTTTAACAGAACCACACATAGAAGTGAGCATGCCACTGCCTCCTTGGTTTTAGCTGAAGCTGATTAATTAGCCTGGTGATAATCTCAGAGGAGGCCTATTGGAATTGCACTTTGTGTTCAAACAAATTTCCAGGGACATGATCAAGTAGATCAGCTCACACTCTCTGGTCAGCAAATCAGATTAAGAGTGCAAAGAGCTTTCCGCAGGAGACGGTAATGTGACAGGTAGCCATGTGATAGAGAGACACAACCACGGGACTGAGAGGAAGCACTTTTATTTACCAAATGGAATTTCAAATAATTTCAGGCGGCTATATTCCCTTAAAGTTTGTGGTAAAGAAAATGATGTTCACTTTTTTTATAGTCACTGTCATTATAAAAGAAAGTGAGTCGAGTGAGGGGGTGCGGAGGAGGGCAACATTTGTTGAATCTGGATGAGAAGGAAGGGACAGCTCATTCATTCTGAGGCAAAGTCAAGACTGCGTGGGATGAAAATAGAGACAAAGATAATAATAATCATCATGATGGTGGGGGGAAAGGGAGTAGAGTCACTGCATTCCCGCACCCACCTGCACAGGGGCAGTGCGATTTATTAGTGTGGGCTCTACGATGTGGGACTCGGCATGAATCTTGCACAGGCGCTCTCTCAGCTCAGTGTTCTGGGCTAAAGCCTGGGAAAATAACCAGTGTAAACATTGTTTAGAGCACACATCCAACAAATACTGCCCTGGACACTGAATACTGAGAGGAAATCCTAACTTATGCTACTCGTCGCCACAGTTTCTTTTTTTTTTTTTTACAAAAGCAGGCTTTAAAACATGCCATTTACTATAGAGCCACGTGTTATCACTGCAGACATACGGCAGAAATCCAAACTATAATACTCACCTACTACCGACTATGTGAGGTGGAGTAGATAGAAACTAACACCAAACACGGTATTCAAAGTCAAAGAAATGTGTTGGCACAGGGAGCAGCACAAGTTCTAATGTGGCTAAAGAAGTCAGCATGACAATGACTGTGTAACTGTAAAACAGAAACTAGAAAAAGACCCTTGGTGGGAGGCAACAGCCACAGGAAACATGACTGTTGAATATGGTCATGTTCAGGTGGGCAGACATCACACCAGCAGCTAGTAATCCCTCTAAGAGGCTCGACAATGTGTCATGGCTGACAATTGGTGTGGGAGGACACAGCTTCTGAGAGGAGTGTAACAGTCTAAAAGAAAGTGGAACACTTAACCACTTAACTTATTTACTGACTGATATCGTTTCTGTCTGTGTGCGTTATTTCACGTACCGTTGCCAGTGCGTTCTTCAAACCGACAACCTGCGGTGAGGTAGGGGGAATTGTTTCGTGGTCGACACATTGTTTTAATCTCTCTCTCTCAGATGTTAGGGAACTCAGGGCTGTCTTCATGGTCGCATGCACTGCAGCAACAAGAGAAAAACAGGGGAGCTTTAACTGGAAACCAATTTGCATTCATTTCAGAGCAATGCAGATCAAATCACAATACATCCAGTAACAAGTCTATCCCACCAGGCTTCTAATAAAATGGAACAAGTGGGAAATTTTGATTATCTCCGATTGCTCAGCAAGGCACAATCTTTGTTGTAAGACATTCATTTTACCACGCACTTCACAGTAGGTGCTTGAGAAGCCACATTAGTGAATAGCGTTGCCGATATTAAAGCATCGCTGTCTTAGATTAAGCCCATCACAAATCCTTAGCTTCATACTTCTGAATGTGTATTAATGTGGTAACTGAAATGCCAGTCGAATCGACAGCTTTTCCCTCGGGCAAACTTTAAAAACCATTTTACAGAAAAAGTGGGAATGGTGTTGCCATTATGCAAAACATAAATCAACATAAAACATCAGGTATCTGAATATATATTTCAATGAGGATCGGCAGAAAATGAATTAAGACCTGTATTTGCCAAACTTCGTGGTTTAGAAATGTAAACTTCTTACTAAGACAGACTTGGGGACATGCTGACAGGGCACATCATCAGAATCCCAATGAACTGAGACAAACAGCTTATCAGTAATTAACAGCTGCCATGGTTGCGCCATTGTCACAAAACTAAAATAAAAAATAAATAAATAAACAAAAGAAAACATGCCAGTCGTATATATTATGACAGATTTGTGTTCTCAGTTTGTAAAAATATTTTTAAAATACCGAATTTGTAAGACATCCTTATAAAAATCTAAATGGTAAATTAAAATGCCGAAAAATTAAAAGCTCATAGTATTTGACTCACAGTTGGTGGAAACGCGGCAGAAGTCCTCCTGCAGCTTGGCCACATCAAAAGTGGAATCCAGGGATTCAGTGTCGGCCTTGTCATTGCCGAGTGCAGCGGTGGAGAGGTTGGGGTTAGAGGCATGGAGGCGGATAGAGCCAGAGGAGATGCAGCTCGGTACCTACAGGAGAACAGGAGGAGTAGAACTTGGAGAGACTCATAGAAAAAAAAAGATGAAATATGATCATTCTTCATTGTCATGATGTCTACCTGCAGAGTTGTTTTAACATCTTTGTTGTAGTTTTTAGAGCGCCATTTCTTTGGTAGTCTCTTTTCCTTCTTGGGGCTGTCAAATGTAGATGCCTAGAGAACAAAAGGATACAATATTGATGGTCGAGACAGAGAGTTTTTTCTTTTAAGAGGCTTTTCACATGAAATGGTTTCATTGCTGGCAATAATGTTTCAGTATATTCTATATTTAGTAGCAAATGACCTGGGGGCATCAAAAAATACTGGTGGAGAGAAATGATAAAAGACGAAACAAGACAAGTTACTTTGCACAAGATTCTTAGTCATCTAGTATTTTGGATGTGATGAGGTTGATTTACGAGCCAGTTTTTCAGAATAAATCTTAAACTGCAATTATGATGAGCAACACTGCTCTGCATGTTAAGGTGAAATGAATCAGGAATGATGTGCTGACCTGCAGTGCTTGGATAGATGGAGCAGAATAGGTTCGGTGCAGGACCTCCATACTCTGAAGAAGGTGGCTGAGCTCCAGCAGGTAGGCCTCACAGACTGACAAGTCTGTTGAGTGTAGGAACAAGATCCACATCAAGAGAAGATGGTCAAGAAGTGGGAAGAGAGTAGACAAAAGAGACAAGGAATCAGAAAAAAAGAGCAGTGCAGAAACACTTGCATGTAGTAGTTTGGCCAATAAGGACAGACCCATCAACCGCTCCCTGTACAGACTGTACAAATACCCTAACCTATACCATCCATGAAGCCAGTGACGCTGACTCATCAAGACTTTGTTGTTTGTAGGGACAAAGGACAGGTGACCGAGCAGCAACACAAGTCACTCACTTTACAAAGTTCACTTAACAGACAGCAGGTTGGGGGCAGCTTCCTTGATGGGCTTATAAAAACCCTGGCGTGGACCGTGGATCAGAAGAGGAAGTGGCTTGAACAGATAAATGTAAGTATCTGATTAATACCTTCATGGAGGAGTGGTAAACAACTGAATAAGTGGCAATCCTGTGTGTGGATTATTGTGTACATTTTCCAAGACTTCTACGTTAGAAATTCATAACTTTTTACTTAATAACTAAGGAAAATGTCAACAGGACACATCATCATCAGAATACTAATTAATTAAAACCGAGACAAACAGTTTAATAAACAGCAACATAATGCCGGTCCTATCTAAGACAGCAGGCAGACAGATTTAAATGGTAAATGGACTGTACTTGTATAGTGCTTTTCTAGTCAACACTACATGTCATCATTCACACCATTCATACAAGATGGCAGGGGCTACCATGCAAGATACCACACCTGCCCATCAAGACTATATAACATTCATACAACATTCACGCACACCGTAGGCACAGCTACGGGAGCATCTCGGGGTTAAGTGTCTTGCCCAAGGACACATCGACATGGACCAACGGAGTTGGGGATTGAATCACCGATCCTCTGATTGAAGGATGACCCTTCTCTACCACTGAGCCACAGTCGCCCCAGTTAATATTGATATTAACTGAAGCATTTGACGATTTAAAAAAATGGACTCACCAAGCTTCAATCACCTGCCTCTCTTACTCTCACTGGCAACTGAACTGTAACTAGGAGGCTCTGAATAGAGCACAAACCTTCAGGCACACTGAGTAATTGGATGGAAATCCCAGCTCAAACCCAAATTTTACCAATGGTTCTTAGCTCTCAGCCAAATCAGATTTCTACAGTTTATCGACATCTTGCTAAGAAACCAACAGAGGAGAGGGGAGTCACATATTAAGAAGTGCATCAGAATACTAATGAGTGTTGAGAAACTCCACAAATCACGAGGGACAGCTCTACTGTCTCACCTTTGGAGCACTTGTCCATGTCGTCAGATGACTGGAGCCAGGCAGCTACTTTGGCCTGGCTGTTGCAACTTAAAGGGAAGTCTCCTGCAGAATGCACCGTAGACTGCCTTCGTATAGACATGCACTGCAAGAGTAAACAGACCCAGAGGTCAGTCCAATAACAATTTGCTTAATTCATACAATTCTTCAATAGGAGGACTTCCACTTCAATAAATATTGTCGATGAAATAATGACATTTATGAGCAGAAGCAGAGCAGATTCTATCTTAAATAGACTCGTTTTAAATTACAGTATGCCATGTGGTGCACAGGTATACCTTTCTGATAGAGGCACTCTCTGCCATGCTCGGGGAATTGGGGGAGGGGTAGTGGGGATAGTAGAAGGACTTCTCGGTAGGGTACATAGCAATCTCATTTTGCCGATAGAGCCGATGGTGACGCAGCTTGGAAACCCATTCATCAAACAGCTCCTGTGACTTAATCTGCAGAGCGGATACCACAATCAGAAGTCAACACAAGGGCAAGTAAAGGGGAGGAGGCGTGAAGGTGGAAAAACACACACAGGTACTGTAATTTTCCCTCACTCACATAAGGTCATTTTAAAGCCTTTTTGATGTTAGCACCTGTTCCAGGATTAAAAAAGGAATAATCGGAATAATCTATGTTTAACGTCACTTCCAGTAAATCTGGAGGGAATGCTTTACATTCATTAGCCTTGCGGTTTACCTTCAGGTGATAGATGTTTTCCTCAGCATCAAAATCGATGCACTTGGCTTTCTTCTTAATGGCCATGACAGAGAGACCAACGTCAATGCAGCCATGCAGTTTCCTTTTCTCAATCTGCAAGGCAAAGTCAACACACAGAAATTAGAAACATTTTGAACTCGAGTCAAAACAAATGCAGCTGGATGCTGTTCAGTTTTAAAAACACACTATTATCCTTATCATCCTTTTATTGGCTTTGGCAGCACTGGCCGAGCAGAGCCTCTGCATGGCTGACATATAATTAGGTGAAATTGGCAGGTAAAATGTTCCTTGTAATTCCTATCAATGACAATAGGATTGTGAGGGAATGAGGGCCTTTTGTATCTACGGCCACAGAAAGATATTTTGACAAAGACAGCCAGCAGTACAACAACACCCAAAGTGTCCTTTGTAATCTTCTGTAACTGACAACCACATAGTCTGCAGCCAGAAGGCTTTTGTACTCACATCAGCACTGCACTTGCCATACTTCAAGATGCCCTTGTCCAGGAAGAAGTATCTCTGTCGGGAGAAGGGAGGACAATGAGTGAACGAGATGCAGCCGGGATGATATGCAACACCCCTGACAGCAAATCTTAAGTCACTCTTATGACTGTGTGATCGTGACAGAGTATGCCTCTTGTTAATGCATGATATTAATGTCTCTGCAGTGAGATGTTTGTCATCCAAGGCTCTTTTCTTGCATCTTGTCTGCCTTTATTAAACTTCCCCTCACTCTGTTGTAATCTTACCCATCCCCTCTCTTTGTAAATGTGACTCTTGGTGCTCAGTTGAAAGCACAAAGACCTGAAAAGCTCTGCCTGAGAGTCAATACTAAATGTATACAGTTCTATTAACCAACAGGCCATCAGCTAATGGAGCCAGGTAGTATCATCCCAGTGAAAGCTTTTAGACAGTCACTGACCCTGGTCACATGTGACTCCTTTGTGGGTGGAATCATCAACTGCATATACTCATTCAATTAGTTAAAAACACAAATGAGTCATGTCAGCACATTTTTAGAAAAGGAATCTGGAAAGCGTAAGGTACGACTGGGAAATGGAAATGACGTTCAGTTGTCGAGTGCGTCTAAAAATACATCATAAAGTCTATCACTCTGAAAAAAGATTAAGTGGGAGGCGACGTGTGTCATTTAAGAAACTCACAGTTGATTGATTATACCTTATGCCAGCCCTTCATGGGCCACTTTCTCTTCTTCAGCATGAAGCCCTCCTGTTTCTGGGGCTCCAGGACATTACTGAAGCCTCCTCGCAGGCCCTCCACTATTTCCCAGCTGTCCTGTGGGCACAGATGGTTTCTGAGAGCTCTGACATGATAGATAGATGTTAGCAGCTTGTGCACACACATGCAGATCAAAGTTGCAGGTTAGGTTAGGTAACCTAAAACTAATGAATCATCAACATAACAGAGTCAAGGTCTCAAAAGAAATGTAGCAATTTGTGGCTGTTTACATTTTTAGTCTCTCCTTCAATGTAGTGTCAGTTAGTCCGTGGGAGGCTGTGGGAGATGAGAGTTTCACCGCTGAGGGAAAATTCAGCCCTATGAAATTTGGTGTCCAGTGTGGAGCTTTTCACACTACTTTCACCTCATGGTCCCATTTAGAAAATTAGCTTACCTGTCTAATCTCAACTCTTCACAATAATCATTTCCTGACTGAGATTAGAACGCTCTATCCAAATCCCCCTGCAAATAAAGAGATTAAGGTGATATTTCATCACAGACTAATCCAGACAGCTCTATTATGTACTTCAGCAGTGATAAGTCCAGGAAGGCAGCATAAACAGAATATACAAAGGGTTTTGTAACATATTTTTGGACACGGAGAATATTGCATTATTTGTGGTCTATTTCGCTTTTATTTTATATTGTCTAGGCGTTAATGTTTTGAATCTATAAGTCGGAAACATAGCCCCTATTTAGTCTGAAAAGACATGGGCATTTACCAGGGAAGGACCAGCCCTCAGGAGCAGAGCAGTATGGGGCAATTTTGACATATTGGCCACACTTGGTATTGCAGTATCACGTGATGCACACGTTCCCCCTTTACAATCTAACGAAAAAGAGCAGCAGCCAACAGGAACCCTGTGACCAACTTTCATAAAACAAATGTGGCACCATCTTGAAATGAGGGAGGGTCAAATGAAATACACTATTGAGTTGCACTGAGGGAAATCGAGGATGCAGTGTTTTTGGAGCTTGACCCATATTAGGGGGGAAAAGTCTGAACAGTCTCTGCTGCTCTTAAAACCCCTTTTTGTTGTCATTTTTGTCTTTATTGACAATTTGACAGCGTAGAAACAGACAGAAAAGGGGTTGAGACCGAGGTTTTCTTTACATGCAACAGAGGTCCCCTGCTGGAATCTAACCAGGAACATTGGGGTCATATGGTCAGCGTCTTAACTACGAGGTCAACAGGATGAACCCTTGAACATTTAAAAAAAATCTGTCTCTTGTGAGTCTCCAAATGTTATTGTCATTTATGAAGCACAAATGCAAAACATTCCCTAGTTCCAGCTATCCAAACATGATGCTGTGCAGCCTTTCTCTGTTTTATATCATTGTAAACAGATTACATTTGTGTACAGTTACAGGACCAACATAATTCATGTTGAAAAAGCAGTACTTTAGGATGATATCGTCAACTTTCCGAGGTATTCAAATGGTACAAAAACTCACATCACGTCACAGCTATCCAGAGGGACTTTGGGTTCATGGCAGAGGTTTGAGGTGACTCTTTGTTTGTTATCTCAGTGTGTCTATGAATGTTCCAGTGTACAACAGCTCGGGCTAAACAAACTCTATCAGTCAGAGAGGCTGACTGCTGTAGGTGAGGCCGTCTAAAATAAACCTTTTTTTCTGTAGGGGGTTGGGGGGATGGAGAGGGCGTGGCTTGTGGGTTGTTCACTTTCCCTGAACGCTCGTCACATCTCCCACTGACACACTCACACAGTGAGTCATTGTCACACAATGCTGCCTGGGCATTTTTCCTCAAGGTCGAGAGATACTTCCAGAGTAACTGACAAGAAGACATGTCTTGTTACCAGGGTAGCTCTCAGCATAAGAAAATTGTAAGTCATGAATTCAAATTGTCCAACATAATGTACATCCTGCTGCATATAAAAACATAGCTCGACATTTTGGGACATTTTCTCTCTTGTCCAGATTTGGATGAGAATATTGATACCACTCTCATGTTTGCACTGTAAATATGAACCTATGGCCTGAAGATGGTTAGCTTGGGGAACAACTGCTTTCCCAGTTCTGTTGAATGGTAAAAAATATACCACATTTAAAGCTCACTATTTAACACGTTATATCTTGTTTGTTTAACCTTACGCTTTGTTTTTTGTACGAATAAAACAAACTATATATAATGGATTCATTATTGAGCTGTGGGGCAGCTGGTTATAGAGCCGCTTCCCTGTCTCCAGTCTTAATACAAAGCTATGCTATCATTTCCTGGCTCTAGCTTCATATTCACCATACAGTGATGAGAGGGCTATAGATTTTTCCACATAACTTTTTGCCAGAAAGCAAATAAGCATATTTCCCAAAATGTTGAAACATGATTTTCTTATCTTGTGTTTTGATCAAAATCCCCAAATCATAAACTTATTTATTCAAAGCAAATACAACTTGGATTCATTTTTATGGGTGATCTGAAACTTAGATTGAAGCACATCTCAAGCTTATGAGGTTTGAAACAGCCATTTTGAATACATATTTACTTATTTATTTGTTTTGTTTGTTTGATTGTCCAGAGGTACATTGCAAATGAAAACACTTTTTCAGTCCCTGTATTTTTTCGTTACTCTAAAGTGATAGACGACTAGTCTCTGTGTGCCCTGTGGGCAGGACTGGAGTGAACCTTTATTACTTTCATTTCCAAACAGAAAAGCTGTTGTGGGTAATGAAAAATGTATGAGTCTGCTGCCTGCAGATAAGCACTTAAGGCAAATGCAACAACAGTTTGTTCTTGATGCTAATATCTTCACTAATGTGAACTATGCCTCTGAAGGGATTGTTGAAAATGTATATTTGACTGGTTCAGAGGACTAGAAAAGTGTCTCTTCCGGCTTGTATTTATAAAGTCCTGCGAGAACGTCTGAGAAAACCGCAGGGCCTATTAGCAAAAGTAATTCTCCCATGACACAAAGATCCTTGAGGACAGGCAGTAGCTTTTTTTTGCAATACTGTACAGTCAGAGAAAAAGAGTGTGGAGAAGCTAATAGTTCAAACATTTCAAGTCCTACAGTGTCAACACTGTTGTGTGTTACCTGTCGGCTGTCAAGTTTGGATGAGGCGCTGCTGTTGCTGCGTGACACGGAGGATATCTTCTGCGACACAGCTGAACTGCGCTCCTCTGAACCCATCGCTGCAGACTGGCCCGTGCAGGCTAAGGCTGGAGTACCAGGAACATTCCTCTACTAAGAGCAGATAGGGTGGAGATTGGGTCAAGACGAAAGAGGGTGGAAAGAAAGATGTCTTTAAGAGGCGAGCCTTTTAAAAGCCTTTTAGCTCTGTCTCACTGAAAAATGCATTAGGTTATTTAGAGCGATTAGTTTTTCCATCTTCACGTTGCAGAATATGTGATGTAATGAGAATATCTACACAGAAGAGTTCTAAAGATAAACAAATAAAATTGACGGACAAGACTGGAGGATATAAATTGATGTGCAAAAAGATGAGACCGCAGGTTTGAATAATTCATATCCTACCCTTACATAGAGTGATGGATTGTTAGTATTTAAGAATCATATGGATCTAAACTACCCACTAGAAGTATGTGGGTACAGCAGTGTTGGAAGATGTAGTCAGACCCAAATAAAAGCAATACTGCAATACTATTACTGCAATTCATACAAAATGCCTCCAGATGTTAAATTAAGGGAAACTACAGAATCACTATCAGCAAAATGTACTTGACTGTTTGTTGGAAAAACGGTACTTGAAGATGTCACCTAATGATCTGGGAAACTGTAATATTATCTCACATTTACTACACGACTAAACAATTACTTGATTAATTGAAAACAATAGACAATAGTTTCAGATTAATTTTTACATTAATGTGTAAGCAGCTGCATTGGCACACTGTTCAGATAGTTTAAGATTATCTCAAAGCTTAATCTGCAAAGTGCCTACAGCGTCAGATAAAAGTATTGGAGTAAAAACTATA
Source organism: Ophiodon elongatus (assembly GCA_016806645.1). NCBI lineage: Eukaryota > Metazoa > Chordata > Actinopteri > Perciformes > Hexagrammidae > Ophiodon > Ophiodon elongatus. The sequence goes on from JACSYO010000415.1 coordinate 69,296, forward strand.
GCATTTCCCTTTTGAAGTGTCGTGGAGTAGAAGTATGAATTAGCTTAATATGGAAAATACTCAATAAAGAACAAGCTACTCCAAGTTGAACTAAGGAACAATATCAGCTCTTGGTTCAGTATTTCAGTAACTGATCTCAATCACAGGACAGTGACGGGGAAATAAGCGTCACACGTAAATATGCAGTGAGATGTAATATCATCACATCAACACAGTGTGAAAATAAATAGGCCTTTTTAGTGAATGGCAAACCTCAGTCAACTGCCACACTTCACACAGACAAATTAACATTATGTTCATGGTCCACCATGTCAGCACATACAGCCACATTCTGCTAATGCACTGTGAGTGGTTTGACACAGGAAAGATAAACAAGCAGGCATGAGGTGTAAATCATGTTGGTCCACGTGGGAACAAGCAGCAGGTCATTACTTTAGCTTCACTGTGGCTGCACAGAGGTACTGAGTTTGTGGACCATTAGGTCCGAGATCACCGCTTCATCAAAAGACCAGCTGCGAGATCTGTGAGAGAGAACACCATTATATTTTGGTCTGAATTTCTTTTCTTTTTATCACAGTAGCATCTATATATTTTCATAGTTGTGGTTAGGGCTAAATATATTTTCAAGTACTCAGTAGGCAATATTTTTAACTAAAACATTACAATATTATTAAGGGCATATTCCATCCTATTAAGGAGTACCATGATCTAACAAATGTGTGCAACATTCCACATACAACAATCAAACTGCTGTTCAGTCTAGGGCTGCAACCACCAATTAATTTTATGAAAGATTCATCTATTTTCATTAAATCTATGAAATGATAAAAACATAGTGAAAAGTGCCAATCACAAGTTTCCAGAGATCAAGGTGACATCTGCAAATTGCTTGTTTTGTCAAAAGTATCTAATGTACAATGATCTAAAACAGAGAAAAGCAGAAAATCCTCATACATTTGCCATATATTTGGCATTTTGGCTTGATAAGTTTAAAAGAAGTGTGTTTGCACTTTTGTATGTTTTGTTCTACTGTAATGCATTATCAGGCATGTAAATAAACAAATTTAATGACATTTTAATTCGTTTTTGTTTCTAATTACAGTTTTACTGGAATTACAAAATGAAACTGAATTTTCTTAAAACAATGACACAATGTGATCATATTATCGTGATTCCTCACATTGTCACAAATCCACTGAAGTCAAAAAACGTACAGTAAAATTAAATAAATTAGCATTCAGTCCAAGATATTTCTTGGCATATTCTAATAAAAATATATATTTTTGCACCTAATGTACTTGAAATGTGCCTCAAAGTGGACCTAATGTTAAGGTTGAATTTTGTTATTCATGTTTTTCTTCCTCCCACTGAAAACTATCAGATGATCATACAAATAGTGGCTCCTGCCGGCTCGCACTGAATCAGACACTCCATGTGTTAACAGCCACTTTGAAGCAGCAGCAAGGTTAATGGCATTTACCTGCCCTAGCTAGCTTTGTGCTGCATAATAGCCGCAGTCTGTCGTGTTGGACAGACAAAACCATAGTCATGTGAAACCTCCGTGCTTCCACTGCTCTGTCTGTGGACCACAGGCCTGGGTTTACACTGACAGAGCTCAACACCCCAAATGCAGCCACAACAATGGATCAAAGTCACAGGACACACAAAAGGACCCAACCGCAGGACAGCACATCTTGTGCATTTTGTCAGCTCAACAAAACCAGAACAGCTAAGCTACAGACAACCATGATTTATGAGATACTAAATGTAATCCATCCATCTACTCCATACACTCCATCCTCTCCATCTCCTATGATTTATTCATCAACTTTCCACTGATCACACCTGCTGTGCGCAGGTCTGTAACATTGTCACCGTTAAGGGCACCTTTTCATCTAATATAACAACACCACTTCTCAGGCTTTAATCGAGGCTATGGCAGTATTAGACGTCAAAGCTCCATTACTACCCTTTCTCCCTGAAGAGTACACGCTCTTTGATGAATGAGGAAATGTAGTAAGCGATTGCAATAAAACTATATTAGATCACAGCTGCAGGGGTTAGGGTTACTGTTAGTATGGATTTTTTTAACTTCACTTAACAGTAGTTTCTGTCATTTACAGACTGAGAAACACAAGGAAACAGATATGAAAAAATTAGATAAAAACAGCGGCTAACTTATAACAGTGTAAGTCACACATCAGTGGTTGTGGCTCATGCTAATGAGCAGAATAGTCAAAACCTCAGACCACAGCTGGTGAAAAGGAGGACGATGACAGGCAGTGAGTGCTGAGTGTGTTAAAGAAACAGAGGAGATCACATGAGCCCTGACAGCTACTGAGGACAAAAGATAAACACCACCCACAAAGTTGTCATCGAGATAGCCTCCCTTTCATGTATAAGTGCATGAACACAATAGGACACATTACATACATGTGCAGTGCATGTACATGAACACAAATATGTACGAACAAATGCAAAGCCTCGTGATGATAAAATCAAAAAAGCATTTAAAATATGCGACACACTGACTGCTGTCTGCTGTATTTGAATAATAATGCTGCATTTTGTAATAGGAATGGTACTGACTTTTACAAATAATGATTGTTATCCCATTAAATGTATTAATCTACCAGGCAGTCTGCACAAAATCCATATCACAATACACCACAGCAACACAATTCACATTCAGTACATTGAGTAAATTGGCATAGCAGTTTTTAGTGGACAATAACTGAACACTTTTAAAATAATATACAGTATACTCTACAGACTACAAATCATTAGAAATCTAAAGTGGGGACACATTTTTAGTAAGATGTAACTTCTCATTAACCATTCTGACAGTTCACAGTGCATGCCCATGATATCTTCAGATGCCAATTTTTGTCACAATATGATTATAATATGAAGAGATGATCAACGCCAATTTTCTATAAAATGGCTTGATAATATTACAGAAAATAAAGAGAAGTATTTCAGGATGTGGTATCATTATACACCTCTCCAGACTCCTTGGATTTAACTGTAAAGCTGTAATTTCTCTGAGTGACAAGCTAACTGAAGTGCAGTCTATTTGTAGAATAATATTTCAGCACTCATTTAAATCATTACTGGCAAGTTTGCAGGAAATGCTTTACCCTGTAATCTTTGTTTCAAGAAACAGATATAGAAAAGATGTTCTTTTCAAAGTGTCTCTTATACAAAAGGCTAAACGAGTTGCATGGAGAGGTGACACACATCTCTTGAATATTGCAGTACGTTGTGGGTGGGTGGAACCTGCAATAATGACAAATCAGCGTGACACAGATGCGTTACAAGCAGGAGCTTTAAACTCAAAGCTGTCCTGCTTTTCTCACCTCACAGAATCGTCATCTTATTGGAAAACCTCATTCTGACCCCCCCGACTGCAGCAAAAAGACTGCTCCAAAAGTTTCAACTTCTCTGGGAAGGCAGTGTCAAAGAATCACCGCAAACATAATTTGTTTTTAAGGCTCCAGGGATGTCAATGTCGGCCTCTTGTTCCAGACTGAAATGTCTTTGTTACTATAAGATGGATTACCATGACATGTCGTACGAACAACCTCTGACCTTTCCCTTAGCGCCACCATGAGGTTGACAGTTGTGTTTTTTTGGTAGCGTAATGTCCTGACAACTATTGGATAGATTTCGTGAAAATTGATACCGCCAATCATGTCTCATTCAGGATGATTTGTAATTACTTTGTGATCAACTGAGTTTTAATTTAGCACCACCAGCAGATCAATAGTTTTAACTGTCCACTACTTTGGTATATGACCTTCAAAACTAATGACATTCCCATCAGCATCACACTTCAATTTGTGTTTTTCAAATGTTAACATGCTAACACACTAAACTAGAATGATGACAGTGGTAAACATTTTACCCGCTCAACATCAGCATGTTAGCATTGTAATTATGAGCATGTTGTCACGCTAACGTTAGCATTTTGCTCAAAGCAGCACTGTGTGGGCCTACAGCCTCAGAGTATGGCTGTAAATTAGATTTTTTCTAATGTGTTTTGGGGGTGTTTTATCTTTTATTGGATAGTATGAATTAGAGCAGACAGGAAATGAGGGGAAGAAATGAGGGATTACGCAACTTTGGCTGCAACCAACGATTATCATTTTTAAAATAATGTCAGAAAAGAGTGAAAAATACCTTCCAAAACGTTTTTTGGTCCTATAGCTTGAAATTACTTCTTGTTTAACATCCTAAAATAGAATATCACACGAAACAGATTAAAGCAGTGAATACTCACAATGGAGATACAGAAACCAATTAAAATTTGGCATTTTTGCTTGAATTACTCAAACTCCTATCACAATAGTTGCCAATGAACTTTTAAACTGTACATGCAGCAAAGGTCTCAGGGTGGACTCACCCATCACTTAACCTTACAGGATGCTCAGACATTTTATACATGGCTTACAGGCATTTTCTTATCACAATAAATCATATTATTCCAATATATTATGAGTAAAACTTATATTGTCCACTTCCAAAAATGAATAACTATGAATGTCTGCAGGTGCTTGACAAAACAAGTCACAAGCTGCTGAGATGTTATGCCTTTTGAATGCTCATATGCCTAGTTATGTAACTTTAAGGCATCCCAGACAACTGTCAACAAATCCTTGGTCAGCTATGGATTTCAGTTGAAGTTATAGATAGCTTAATGTCCTTTTAAGCTGCACTAACTAGATTGACAGAAGCTGAAAGCCCTCTATTACATTCTGCAGTTCATGTTGCATATGTTGGTCTGTCCTTCCACTTTCTCCAGAGTCTGCCAAAGGACTCAAAAGCCCACCAGGCTTTCAAGCATCATTAGGATGTGACTCACTGGAATAAACCTCTCATGGCTGAATGGTGCGGCTTTCTTAGTATATAGAGTCATGTTTGAAATAATAACATGAAACGTTGATGCACCAAAGTGACCCAAAGAAGTTGGTTTTAAAAATACACACAGTGAAAGTAGTAAAAATTAATTTTAGGACGACGCAACACTGCTAGAGTTCAGTAATGTCAAGTGAGAAAAAGTGTGCTTTAAGAGGCATTGTTATAAAGATGGAAGATTTACTTTTACCAAGCAGCAGAACCAAAAGCATGACCTTTAAATCCATAAAGGTTTACATAATCTTTCAAAATAACAATTCATATGCAAGAGTTGAGAGTTGAATTATATTTCAATTCCAAGCAATAAAAAGCAGTTGCTCCACATTTTTACGAGGCCTTTATCTATAAAATAGCCAATGTTTATGTATAAAGCAAACAAAGCCACTAGAAGACTTTAAATACAAAGAAAATGCTTTTATTTAATTATATTAAAAGAGTGTCTTTTCAGCTTGAACTGAATATAATTAGATTTCCTTTGATGTGTGTCGGCTGGTTTGATGAAACAGAAGAAACTCAATGTTGATTTAAAATCGCTCCATAAGGCAAAAAAAACACTCCAAGCTTCGCTCTGGTCTTTTCAGCTCTGAAACAATCAGCATGAACTGGACAAAACACATGTCCTCTGCATTTAACAAACACTTAACATGGTGTTGTGGTAACCACCTTATCTGTACAGTCCACCAGCCATTCTCTGACAGATCATTTCTCTCAATACAAAGCTCTTTAGCGACAAAGCAAACTCTGATGAGGTGAGCAGCCTCTCTTTCCTCTAATGCTGCCATCCATCCGGCTGGATAAACCCAAATCAGAACCGAAACACTTGCCTAATTTTATTTGCCTTTAATCATCCTCTGCAGGACAAACTCATCAGAAGCTGGTTTGTCATGAGCACAGTGATTATTCTTCTTGTTTGCTTTGGAAACAGCACTCATGAAGAACATTTTCTGATAGCTACTTCCCACCAAAGGAGACACAGTGGGCTCTCATTTGCTGCGTCTAGAACGTATCACTTTAATATCAGTAATGTTATTACATCTGCGCATTACCCTGCTTGGATGATGCCACTTAGACTGTGATTTAATTATGTGAAATGCAGAACAACTCTTTATTGGGTGGGAAAGAGAAACCCTGGTATTAAAGGAGCAAAGGAAATGGCGAAATGCCCTTATTTGGTTTCTTCTGAGAGTAAGAGGAGAAGATTGATAGTGGTATCAATTGGGGACCCCATATGGACAACTCCAATCTGAATGCATTGAGTTTCTGTTAAGGCCTTTCAACAGGCTGCCATTAGAATCATCTTCTAAACCCAGTCTGAAGAGTTATCGGAGAGTAGAACATGGGCAACTGCACAGACAACAGTCCTGAAAGTCACTTTTATCAGGTGCAGTAATTAATTGCCATCTCCAGTTATTGCTTCTGCCCTTTATTCTTCCCCAAAGACCTGAACAGTGTCATTGAGACAAGGGCATGAAAAATCTGCAGAATCAGATCAGCACTAGAAGTATTTCATTCTTCTTTTTTTTATATTCATGCAGCAATATCTTCAGTATGGCAGCACCCAGCAGGCCACTAGCTCAGATAATTGACACAGAGACTAAACTGTCTTCATCCCAAAATCAGATTGATTATTCATTGGTACATCTCTTAACCGAGCATGGCAACGTTTGCTAGCCCACGTCTGCATGTACAGCCACACCATTTCTGAGAGAGACGCACAGATCTACACATGCCTCTGATCTGCTTAAGGCATCGGGTCAAAGGCCAGAAGGAGCCACTCCAAAAACCAAACTCATGCTGCTGAGCTTAAAGCGTGCAAGTATGTCTTCGCTATCTGCAATCTTACATTTTTAGAGAGATGAAATAGAGTTTGATGCCTTCTCTACTCATCATATTCACCCCCAAGAGAAATTACTTGCAGAGTTATGGTTGTAATAATGATAGAGAGGCACGATAACTTCCTGCAGCATGAGATGTCTTTTCATTCATGTCTACTAAACTCTGACATATGACAAGCTTTGCCACACTCTCTAACAAACGCATCCTGTTAATCAACCACATCCTCAACGTGCTTCTCCCATCTCTCTGTCACTATTTCTTTCTGTTGTCTGCTCCGAGTGTGACAGAGGTCCTCTCCTTTTTTATAATCACAGTGTTTGGAAGCCTGACAGACTCATAACTCAACACCACCTCATTAGGACGCAGACTATAGTCACAGCTTAGCTCCACACTCACTGACAAAAGAGTGGGGAAAAAACCTAAAAGAGTAAAATGCTCCTCTCGCTTGCTGGATCTCGTCATATGCAGCAACTTGCGTGACAGCACGATCCAGCTGTTGCTTTCCCAAATTAAAGATTACAGTGCTTACCCTCCAACCACCGCTCTGATTAGGATGCAAAAGCATCTTCACCTCTATTCTGATGTATCCCAGAATAGAGGATGATGACATTGAGGTGGTCATTGTCATTGTTAGTATGCGGATCCAGTCTCATAACAATGGAGAAAAAATAGGCCTAAAAAGAAGGTATTACAAAAACTGGAAAGAACATCTGCACTGCCCAAGCAATCTGTAAGTCCTTCGGGAGCAGATATATTTAGACAAGGTATTGTTTGTCATTACCTTCCATTTATGGACGGACAGAGATAAAGTGTCTGACTGAGAAGAGTTACCGCGTCTTGAGAGATTTACTTCATCCCTGGACTGGAGTGTGGATGATCTCACAGTGGGAATCCCTGTCTGTTATAGTAGCATAGGATATAAATTGTCACAGCACCAGAAACTGACTCAAGCTGTAGCTGACACGCTTGTGTTTTGGTGGTTTGACTGCAGTCGTATTTTTGGGGACGATATTTGCAGCATGTGCTTTAAGTATTGGTGTGATCACATGTCATACACAGATCTTTGAAGTTGGTATGTGTAGAGTTCTATTGACATAATTTACTGCAAAGTAAGAGAAATGTATAACAAGACTAATATGATGTTGTGTGGCAGGTTCAATTTACCAGGTTCACCATCTTAGTTTAGCCTGTTAGCATGCTAACATTTACTAATTAGCACTAAACACAAAGTACAGGTGAGGTTGATTTCATGGTAATCCATCCAATAGCTGTGGAGATATCTGGATCAAAGCCCTGAGGACCATCTATTACATACATGCATACATGCATGACATGTCCACAGTCTCTAGAAACTCGGACTCTAATTACAGTTCTGTTTTTTTAATCTGTTAGGATGAAACTGTTGGTCTCTCTCAATGAAATATGACACTGCTAGCCAACTGTTGTGAAAACAAACAGGGGTGGAATCTAGCTGATCCTGTGCAGACTGAAACAAAATTGTTGTTGGCAGAATTTGAATGGAAGGACCACTGGTCAAAATCTGACAATACTGATAAGGTGCTAACAGGAACATCATTTTGAAAAGGGATGTATCATATCGTTTTCAACAAAATGCTGTTTTTAGGTATTAGTTCAGAAGATTTAAATAATAATTTGAATGACATTTAGACTGACTCACCGAATACCGAAATATTAGTTGTCAGTATAATTTTCAGACTCAGTGCCGCCATCCTGTACGATGGTTTAATGTTTCAGCCCTGCAAACCAGGACAATGACCTGGCTGTATGGACGGTTTTGGGCGTGTGCTGTTTTTTTTTTTTTTAAAGTTAGTGGTGCCCCTCATTAAAATTGCATGCTAATATCTGACAGAGTTGTGAAAGCAGCCTTCCAGCTTCTTTCAGCCACTCTGATGCCTAGAGGAGGCTGAAGACGACCTACCATTAAAAAACATAATACTAATGAGATAGTCCAAGTCACTTTGACTGGAAAACAATCAGACAGACGGAATGACGTAATATCAAGACAGTCTGATCTTATTTATTTAGTACAAGTGAAACTCTAACATAATTGTTATTTCATATATTTTGTCCTTGCTACTGTATAGTACCTTTGCCTTTTTTGTAATTTTATTGAAATGTAAGAAAAAGCAGACATGGTTCATAACATTAGTTTCTCTGTTGGCTAAAAGCACATCTACCTGTTTAGTGAAACCACATGAATTATTTAAGGAGGACTACTGCCTACGTAAAAAGAGGCAACACCTGCCACATGCAGGAGATGCTATTTATCCACCTCCTGCATTATTCACTTGCTGTTTAGCGGAGACATTTTACACTGGTTACTGTATAACTTGAAATGCTGTGTTTAGGTGATTGCATAGTTTATAGGTTGTGCACATTTATTCATAGATTTAACTTGACACAGGGGTAAAGCTAAAATGACCGTGGAGTTGAACTCATGCAATGCAATGCCCCATTGCTGTTTTAGATAAATGTCTTGCAGACAAATATTTTTTTTATTTCCTGCTGCTGCATTCCACAAATTCTATTGATTCCTCTCTCTCACAGTCTCCCTGTGTCTGACTGCAATCACTGATTTGGGTGTGTTAGGAACGAAAAACCTCAGGGAGCTGCAAGAATAACAAATTGGCCAACAAACAAGCCTCAGAGCCGGGTGAACAGATGGATAGTGTAAAACGAGAAGTTGTCCACGTGCTGAATTTGACTACCCCCAAGTGTTTATTAAAGGAGCATCTCAAAGCAAAGTTTCCAGTCTCTGAGAATTTTTCCACTGTTTGTGATTTTGTCCTCACCTGTAAACCAATCTGAGGCATGCAGGATGTGCTCACTATCCACCTTCTTTACTCCATGTCATGCCAGACATTTTTACAGAAACTCTCAATGGCTCCTATTGAGCCTCACACTTAGACACACACAGCCAAAGCAGCCCCTGAAAAGCCTCCTCTGTAGCACTGTTGGCACAACACCCAAAGAGCTGAGATAAACTTGGGTAAGTCCAAAAATTACAACCCGTCTGCACGTGAGCCACAGTAACAAACAAAACAGCTTTGACTCAACCGAATGTTTTAGGATTAACAGACATTTGACTGGAATTCTTTGGCCCAAACACCTATATTCAGCATGACAATCACTGTTATTGTGGTGGATTACACAGAATTGTAATTATCTGGGAGTGTGCTAATAACTGCATTCATATTCCCTTATGTCTGCCATCTGCATAGAAATATTGTAAATCCTCCATATTCCTGTTTTTTGCTCCAAACACTGTATTAAGTAGGAGATGCTGAGCTCAAAGCTCTGATTACATCTGAAAATGGATCCTATCTGCACTCACTATCACACACACCTACATCCACTCAGCAGAGAGAGCCACTCATACATGCAGGCTCATTATTCATACTTTTGACTTGTGACTGAGTTTTACTGATAGCTTGCTACTCTGTGTTGATTTATATGGAAACAGTAAATCCTCCACAACTTGTCTTCACTTGTCTAGAAAAAGAGGAAGGGGAGCTCAGAGTTACCATGGAGACTAAAAGGATGTTTTGTGTTTATTGTATGAATCACATATTATGATCATAACAAGAATATTGCAAAAGATTAGGAAACCCAACAGGAGAGTTAAACCCAGTGTTTAAAGAAATAAATGTAGTTTACATTTGGCTTATTTCCCCTTTGAGGCTTTACAAGTGAGCACTCTTTTACTGCGGTTTAACTGCGATATGAAATGTTCAGTTTCACATGCTGCCTCAAAGAGCAAGAAAACAGGAAATGCAATGAACTTTTAAATGCACTTGAATTATTTAACTGATATGATTTCCAAGAAAGAATAATGCTGTCTCGTAAAAGATAATTGAATTGTACTTACCAAAGGACAAACACGCACTCACCTTGACAAAGTTACAGATGTGAATTCCAGTTGGTGAAGACAGAGATGTTGCAAACAGTCAGTTTATAACCCAAATGAGAGCACACGGCCAATGAAGAGGTACTCAGAGTGCAGCCTGAAACAGACAGCCCGCCCTCTCCAGTCGGACATGCACACACATGCACCGTGCAGCCCCGCTTTGAGGGGCATCAGTTTCTCCACCGCTGTATGGAGGCGGGCTCCACCCTGCATGGAGGCGGGCTCCACCCCGCGTGACTGAGTTAAGCCAACTCCAATTAAAATGCAGGGGAGAGCTCCGCGTCAGCCTGAAGGGGCGGGGTCTGTGTTATTGACAGCATCTTTTTTCCGTGACGTGTTGAGGAAGACCCCGAGAGCAAGGGCACGCAGTGTAGACACAAACCCATCACTTGTGAGTCTTGGTCTTTTAGTCATTGTTCACTTGTAAATGTATTTCAATATTACATTCCTGTGTCCACTTGTAGATAATAAGTAGGATTTCTTTATTTTTGTTTTTACTAACTGAATGAGATAATAAACATGATGAGTCACCAAAAAGATAAGATAACTGTCATAAAAACCAAAGAAAATGAAGTCATAATGATAACTGACAGAACCTTGGGGCCGAAAATGTTAATATACCGCCATCTGCTGGACATATTGTTGAATCACAGCTTTTCAGGCGTGCTCATGGCAAAATAATAGATATGTAGTAAAACGAAATAAATAGATAACTTGTAAACAATTTCTGAGATAAAAAATATTTGCCTATGCATAGTGAGTGACTCAGCAGATTAAAAAATGTAGATTACATTGAATGAAACATCAGTGCAGTTTTTTTTATATAAAACTGCAGGTTGTGTTGTATGCACAATAGCAAAAAGGACAAAAACAACAATAACCAACAACACCAATCTTATCTTGGTTAGAAATTGCATTGCAACTAGATCTGCAATGTCTACAATATTCAGGAAGAAAATTGTTCTGGTCTATTTTGCTGTGAAAGCCATTATCTTTTTCTTTTTTTCTGAACGCCTGAATGAGAGGCTGTTATATCACACAAGGTTGCAGGCTTGCTGCTCAAGGACTTTCTGTGACAAAAAAGCTTTTGCAGAGAGTCGGCCTGACTGCAACAGATTACATGGAAAAAGGCATTTCTTTTCCTTTCACACTGGCGAGCTAGAAGGTTACTGCAGCACCTACGATACAGAGAGGTGGATTCCATAACACAGCCAACACAATGCTCTGGGGTGAACTCTGTGTGACATTCAGGGGGAAATATCATCTTCATAGAAGTTTTCTCCTCTGTGAAATTAAAAAAGGTTAGAGTAAAGACCAAAGTATTCATCTGTGCAGCATTATGAATTTACAGCTACTGAATATTCCTTCAGTTTGGACTGTGCAGGCACACTGAACTCACAGAAGTGAGCTTTGAAGGCTGTTCCTTTTATTTTACTCTCACAATCAGCTGTGGCTTAAGGGAGCCTTTTATAAGACGGTTATTCTATAATACATTCTGAGCTATAATGAATCTTGCAAATTGAATGCTCAGAACCAAAGAGCAAATTAACAATATACTGCAAATAGGCTGTTTACCATACTTACAAAATATTAAGTAGAGTCAAATTAACATTCTGGAAAGTTGCTCGAGAAATGAATATAAATCACAAACTACTTTATAATTAGCATACGAGAAATTTAACAGCCTTTATTGTCACTGTGTTTTCATATCTTTTGGACTTAAAGGTAATGTTGGAACTAAAACATCTCTGAAATTATTATTGCAATCATATTGTTTTTACTTTGAAAACCATCATCCAGAATTTGAGTGTTTTAATGTGAAATTTGATGTCTGAATTCAACCAATCCAATTTACTTACTTCTCAGCTTAAAATCATTACAACTATTATTTGCTTCCAGATGTAAAAATAACCGTGTCCAGTATTATCCATGCAGGTAGTAACAGTTGATCCCGTAGAAGTCATGTTTCTTCCCCGCGACAACATTGTCCCTCAGGTTCACAGCAGCATGAGTGATGGAGCAGTTGAAGTCGCGATGGGCCTTTGATTTACTGAATGAATTTTGAATGTCCAGGAGGCAGAGAGCTGCGCCTTCTCTACCCACAGTCCCAACTCTCTCCACTGGGCGAATGCCAGGCAGGACAGGAGGCCTTGGCAGGATGCAGGGCTTAGACATACTGCCTGGAGGCTCTCTGCCCTTTGCCAGCACCTCCTGCTCCGAAGCTGCCCTTGATGATAACTCAGCATTTGATTCAATACCTGCCAGCTCTCTGACCACAGATGACTGACCAAGAGAAAGATTTCCTCCACACAGCTCGGTCAGGCTCTTTTCCCTGTTGACCTCCATCTCCAGCCTCTCCAGCTCTGTACCAGAGATCCGGGCAGTGTTAGCCTCTTTACTGATTTGTGACAAGGATAATTGCATTTCTTTCTCCCTGCCCTCATACAGAGAGCTTCTGCTCTCAGTTTGTTGTCTATGTAAGACCTCCTGGGACGGCTCAGTGCTCTGTACTTCTGTGGAGCCAGAACTGTACTTTGATTGATTATGATACTTTTGGTTTGGATCTCGTGTCTCGTTATACTTAGCTGAGATCTCTTGTTGCCTATGTTGGTTTATAGCAGCTGAAGGAGAGTCTTGGTTTGGAGCTTGAGATCGATTTGGGAGTTCAAGAGCGTTGGGACTGCAAATGCTCCCCTGCTGTCTTTTTCTACATCCTCCTCTGGGTTTAGAGGGAACAAATACGGGAAAAGACCTTTCTCTCTGCGGGGAAAGGAATTTAATAGGATTAGTGTTGAACAGTGTAACTGTTGCTGTAAAAAGGTGCAACGTTCTCAAGGATTTTACCAGTGGAACAGTGTATGTATTCATCCCAGTAATGTCACAGATTTTTTCCTTGAAGTCGTCTATCATAAGTGGATTTGCTGGCCCAGATCCTTAGAAAAATCAAATACCAACAGTATTATTGATGTTAAAATCATGCATATCCTCTGTGTTATAATACATAACTTTTCAGCTTCTTGCTGGGACTGAAAGAAAATGATTGGGGAGGAGAAGGTTGGCAAAAGAAGGAGAGGATTGTCTTTTTTCTTTGGCCGAAGGGATGTTAGTCTATCATTTTCTGGGAGAGCAGGGGATGACTTCTATTTCATTTCAGTCTTTCCTCGCAAATGTGTACCAACGTTAATAAAGGTGTGCTTTTCCAAATGCGGAGAACAGTAGTCCTGTCTCTAAATGAAATATTAGAGTGACTCCCCACTCCAATAACTGTTGTACTGTCACTAACATATTAACATATACATTTCGGCTTCTTTACCTGTGTGGTGCATTTGGTAGGAGGTGACCCAGTGTGTCCGCTCTAAATTTTTCAGCATGTTGCTTGTCCGCTCAGATAACGACAATTCCCGGTCACGAAGTTTAGGGTTGGGCATTATCGTCTTTGGAGGAGTCGGGTAGAAAACCTGGTTCTCTCCTTTCAATGGCTTTGTATGCTGAAGGAAGAACATTGGTCAATTTAGAAAATGATCAGATCAACTGTGATTTGATGTATTGGATAACCTCAATGATAATGTGAAGCTATGTACAGTATTTAATTACTCACATCTAAGAAGCCGTGATCTCCAGTCCACGTGACAGCTTTCTTCCTGGTTTTCATGGGCGTCTCCAAGACCTCATGTCTGTATGGACCACCTGCACATGGAAATAAAGATATTAAACTTCTGAGGAAGCATCTATTCTATCATCCCTTTTAACCTCAACATGTTTTACTCGTACCTATAGTTTTGCTCAGCAAAGTGACGTCCGGTGCGTTATTTGGGATGAGGGGGTTGAGGAAATGTTGGGAGGCAGCTCTGACTCCTGTTTCATGGTCATCTGGGGAGCGGAAGGATGGGAACATTGCAAACTGGGAGATGTGGGATGAATAGGGGTGCTGTTTTGGAGTTGCTATCTTTATCATTTTCTCCCTGTTAGCAGAGAATTAAATGAAGATGAAGTGTATCAAGGTTTGAGGCAGACACATGACACCTTAAATGCAAGTAGTGAGCTTTTAAAAATGAATAAATCAGTCTATCAAACAGAAAGTACTTACGCCATATTTATATCAGTTGGTTTTGGTATGCTGAGAAAAGAAACAATATTAATGTTATCCTTCATGTTAATAATGACTATAGTTATGATAAATCAATAGCGACTTACAGCTGGTCGTTGAGACGAACTTTACTCTTCTTTCTGCCAGTATTGTTATAACGTTGTTGACTGGTGGTGTGCCTGCAAAGGAAAAACAACAATCTATAATTTGATGTGTTACATTTTTAATTCCTGTGCAGAATGTTTTTACACTCACTCAGTTACGATGGTTCCTCCATAACCAAAGGGATAATGGCCATTTAAATCAGGCGGGATGCCGTGGTTTAGGAAGGCCTTGGGCTCCATCTGGCTGCTGGAGCTCTGACTCCGACTAGAGGAGGGTGAAGGCAGGATGGAGCACAAGGGAAGGATCGGTTAATGAGGCGAGATAATTAAGCCAAATCTGTGGTGAAATCTTGTTAATCTAATCAATGTTGTTGTTTTGTCTAATCTTTTTAAAATTGTGATTGTTAATTCAAAGAAAAATATAATTTGTTATGCCCACTTGTCTGGTGATTGAAATACTTCCCACCAGTTTATCCCTAAATGTCACACAACCAACTTGACTCATTAAATGAATGGTATGTTTACACACATGAGTATGTAGTATATCAGTATTTGCTATAGTGTAGCTAAAACTGCAAACATGTATGCTTCTCAGAAGCACTCTGTCACCACAAGATTTGACTGTGTGACCTCCGGTGAGGCCTCTTCTAATGATCTTTTACTTTAGTAACCATTTATAATTATGAAATACAGCAATAACACAACAATTATTCAAAGAAACACCCCAAAACACACTGTCATGCTCACTTACCTGGGCAGGGATAAAGAGCAAATGGCAGAAGGCAAAAATAAATCGAGAAGCCTCTTTTCTGCTGGTGCAGATATACAGTGTTCTTGTTCCAAATGGTGAAGAGTAGAAACGTTGAAACGTTGAAACGTTTCTTTGACAGAACAGGACTCCCTCGTCTTCACTTGTGACCAATAAGCTGGGTTTGGATTCCTGGGACAGCCAGAGTGATGATGTTACAATGAACAATAGGATAGGAGTGACACCCAATCCAGCCCACAGCACGCAGTCTTTGAGCAGAGATGCGGTTTAAATAGTTTTTGCATAAGACTAAAGACTGAAACATCATAACACATTTGGTTTGCCAAGTCCAGAAAAATTATAACCTGCAACCTTGTGAAAATATTTTTTTTATTACTGGGGGTTAAATGTGCTGATATTTCATATTACATCAGTTTGTTCATATGCAGTGGGTAATCACTGCTCCGGATGCCCATCATGCAGTCATCAAGTGTGGATCTGATAATATTACATGTTCACAGTTTGATGAACTCATACAACTAAGCATGGGTAAAATGAAATTCAAGCTGGGTCCGCCTTAACGTTGACACCAGATACAAGCTGAGCTGTGTGTGGTGTTTGGTTACAGGAGTCGTGTTTCGTTGTCTCCATTCTTAGGCAACATAGAAACAGTTATGCATTCAGACTGCATGCCTTTGACAAATCCACAGAATTTGCTCAAAGAAAGTCTTGAAGGAGAGTTCAGTCTGAGGATCATCCTGCCCTTTTGTTGATTTAGACATTATGTGCTCATTTTGTAGAACATCTTCTTCCAGGATTTGGTGGACAGCTAGACGTGCACTATCCGTGGTGCTGTTACTTTGCCAAGACGGCGAATGCATGAATAGGGTTGATTTGTCACTCTAGAAAACTCCTAAAACTCTGATTAATGTAAAAAAGACTAAAAGTAACCATAGTGCAAATGTTTTCCCCATTTTTGGAGGAAAAATGGCAGTATGTCAGGACTCATTGTGTCAACCTCTCGTGAGAAAATGAACAGTGAAATCTTTGATTTCGGACAGAAAGCCTGTCCACATTTTGGGATGACTCAATTTTATGCATGCTTTACAGTAATATGAAAACAACACTGTCAACATAAACCAACTTCAAAACTTGGCTTCATAAATATTTGACTATAACATTAAATACTCACAAATAAAAAAGCAGCAAATCAAAGTAAAAACAAAAAGAATGATCTGAAATGTGTTTATTATGAGTGTACCTTCAAAAACGTTGAAGCAAATCTGCTTCATCAGGATTGTGTGTAAATCCTAATTGGTGTATAGAGGTATGTCACATCTCCATTTCACAACAACACCAGTGGGAAAGGCACAGAAAGAGATACTTTCTGATGAACCCCATTACTAACAGTGAGAAGGTGATTGAAAGACAAAAACATATCAAATTTAAAATAAGAGAGCACACCTGCAAACTGCCTCTAAATACCAGTTTTCAATCAGCACACTGGGAAGACGTTCAGTACAATCAATGCAGCTGCCTCTTCTTGGACATGACTGCTTTCAAAGCTGCAAGGTTTGCCTTGTTTGTTGGCACTCACAAGACCCATATTCTGCATTCTGCTTTTTAATTGGGATTCCCAAAAGACCTTGTCCAAAGTCTCAGCAAAACACCCAAGTCCTATCAAGCAGCCTAAGCTAAGTCCAGTAACCAATTACCCTGCTCTGCCCCAGCGGAGCTGGCGTTCTTTGGCTTACATTCCCTGCTGCTGCATTATAAATGTGCCCCAGCCTGCAGTGATTTCCCTATAATATAAACTTATTGTGCACATGGAGGTTGATGATTAACCCCTACAGGGTTGTACACACCAACTGAAGTTCAACTTAATCTGTAGTTCTTTTGGTTACCAATAACCTCTGAAACACTGATAAATTAATTAACCTCTCTCGAAAAGAAAAATATCTGGTATTCGCTATTTTCTCCGAATTACCAGTTTAACCCATAGGTCAAAAAGACTGCCAGAGAACTAAACATTAGCTATATGAATCTTGTGACCCCGGAAACCAACTAGTAGCCCCCTTCTAAACGACTACAGCAGCCCCAGGTTATCAATTCGATTTTGGTAATTTGATTTAGGAATATTTACCATGTAAGATACTAATTTGATTTTGACACAGGGCCTGTGCAGCAAGTATTGATACTGAACAATGGCCTACTGCAGTTCATCTCTCAGTGCTTCACCACAAATGCATTTATATGAGTGTTTTCTGATAGTTGAGGTTTGGTTAAATTTGGGTGACGAAAACCTTGGAAAAATTTGGTTATGAAGCCCTGCGAGGTTAAAAGACCCTCATCTAAGGGTCAGGGGCCTTTGGGCAGTTGCCTGCATATCCCAGTTGGTTAAAACAACGCACACACACATTTCACAACCACAGAGGTAGTGTGTGGGTGTTTCATTGTGTACATTCGCATATTTGTTTATTTACACTATACCTTCCAAAATAGCACATACACCTGTACATTGAAAAAAATGTGCTTTGCCTGCACATTGTTTAAATGCAGCCTAAATGAAACATCAAATTCGTGCTCGGTTTTGATTGGATCCCTGCAGAGGGTGTATCTGGTGGTATAGAATAAAGAGAGCGAGCGAACAGCCTCCCCTGCAGTTTTTTTTTCCAATTTCTAAGGAGAATATGTAGGCGCTGTGTTTTTCTACACCTCTGAATAGTAGTTTTCCCCACAGACACTCCATCTCGACTTGACTGACAGCTGTAACGTCTCTCGGATATCATCGATCCGATCTCAAATAAACTGAATCTGTTCGACCCCTTTTGCTGTCAGTGTTTCAGGGAAGAAGAAGACTCACAAGAGGGAATGAATGAATGAATACATGTTTTGAGGACATCACTTCTCTGAGAAGCTCGGCTGCAGCCGCATCACCCCGTCATCCACTCATCTAACTCTTGTTCTCTTGCATTTGAGTCTCATTTGGTCCGCACAGCAGCTTTCACCATGACAACATTTGACTTCTCGGATATAGAGGCATTTTTGGACTGCCACCCAGACCTCTTCGAGGAGTATCTCGTTCGAAAGGCGAAATGTGATCAGGTTAGCAGGTGGTTGAAGGAGCATCAGCCGTTGAAAGTGTCCACAGCCGAGGAAAAGCGTGGCTCTGCTGCCAGGGACCCGCTCTGGACGACCAACCCCGAGGGGCTCCGGCGCAGATCGTCCCACATGGAGCTGCGACGGAACTTCGCCCGGTCCAAAGCCACCACCGCACACCGGACCTACGACGAGCATGTGAGTCTGAGCGAACACGAGTCTCAGTCCAGCATGAGGCGCCGTGCGCTCCTGCGTAAAGCCAGCTCCCTGCCTCCGACCACCGCGCACATCCTGAGCGCCCTGCTGGAGTCCAGAGTCAACGTGCCACAGTATGCTTCCAGCGCCATCGACTACAAATACAGACTTAAGGAAACCAACGAGAGGGAGTTTTTCTTGGAGTTAGTGAAAGATATCTCCAATGACTTGGACCTGACAAACCTCAGTTACAAGATCCTGATCAATGTGTGTATCTTGGTTGATGCAGACAGGTGTTCGCTTTTCCTTGTGGAGGGACCCGCGCACAAGAGGACACTGGTGTCCAAATTCTTTGACGTTCACTCTGGCACCACTGTCAGGCCATCATCCAGCACCCTTAACTCCAATGAAGTGCAGGTGCCATGGGGGAAGGGTATCATTGGATACGTGGCAGAGCATGGGGAAACTGTAAACATCCCAAACGCATATGAGGTGAGCCTGGAGTATGATGAATACTTAATTTAATGCAAATATATTTACAGTCAGTGAAGCTATTCATTTATGATCTGATTGGGAGCAAACATTCCTACATTAATAGTATCCATGTGTCCAAAAAGAATGGAGGAAATTGAAATCAGTGGTTTCTTAAGCAGAACTCTGAATTGAGCAAAGGAACGCACAAATCAAAGAAATGGAGAACGACTGTAATTACTTCAATTATGTCAGAATAAAAAAACGTTTCTCTATAATATACAAAGAAAAAGGCCATCACACCTTATAATTCTTCCCACAAGCCAGATCTCTACCACATCATTATATCATGGCCCTGGGCTGCATGGGAAGCTAAGGCAACATGATTATGCCAATTCCCCTGAGGTCTATTACTGCAATAGTGGAGATATATGTCAGGGGCATCATAGTTTTTTTTGTACTTATAGTAAAAACAAGAACCCTCCTGCAGAGCCGTGATTTTAATTAGCTAAACAATTGTGCCTGGGCTGCTTTATTATGTGACAAAATCGCGTAAACCCCAAACATTTGAAGCAATGTATTGTCATACTGGAAGTACAACGTCAAATGTGCTGATTTTTACTGGGCACAGTGAAGTTACAGGCTGTATGTGTGTTAATAATGCATGTTTGATGTATGTGCAACATGTGTTTGTGTGACCACTATTGCAGGACCACCGCTTCAGTGATGAAATAGACAAGTTAACAGGCTACAAGACTCAGTCCATCCTCTGTATGGCCATCTGTAACAGTGATGGGGAAGTCATAGGTGTTGTACAAGCAATCAACAAAAATCCCATGGGCACACCCTTTACTGAGGATGATGAGAAGGTGAGCCTATATTATGTCTCAGGTCCATGTTACCAGAAACTTTTCCCATTCAGCATTTCATCCGCTGTTTAATATCTTCAGTATTATTGTAGTTGGTTTGACCATTAAGGGCATTTCAGAGGAGTTAAAATTGGATTCTTGATGAACACACACACACACACACACACACACACACACACACACACACACACACACACACACACACACACACACACACACACAACACACAACACACACACACACACACACACACACACACACACACACACACACACACACACACACACACACACACACACACACACTAACACTTATTACACAGAAGCTCTTGAGCCATGCAGCTAAAACACTGTTTGTCCTTTGAATCTTCTTAATGGCTGTGGAGAGGGGAAAAGTGTTCCCTCGGAAGCAAAATGCAAGAAAAATAAAGCGAGGAGGTCAACCTCTTACTCAAGTGTGGAGCATTAAATATGTCTGGCTTTGCAATATATACGCACACTTAGGAAACACATTTTGAGTGGATACACTTTAAATTGCTCCCTGAGCAATCTGCTTGGAATGGGTTTGCTAGAATCTGTGTGCATTAGTTTTTCTTTTTTTTTTTTTTTTTTTTACTGTTCAACAGCTTAAATATGCATTTTCATTCTCCCAGTTTGGTGATGAGCAAATAATATATTGTGTATCTCGTATATGTGAAAAGTACTGGCTTCTTGTTTAAGTGCGTAGCA
The DNA here is from genome assembly GCA_016806645.1 of Ophiodon elongatus. NCBI lineage: Eukaryota > Metazoa > Chordata > Actinopteri > Perciformes > Hexagrammidae > Ophiodon > Ophiodon elongatus. The sequence continues at coordinate 90,278 of JACSYO010000415.1, forward strand.
CTAAAAAAGGAAAGGTACTCATTTGACACACACTTTGTAGTTAGTAAAAAAAATCATCAAACTGTTTATGTTTATTCATCTTTCAGTTCAGCTGCACTGAGATGCAACAGTTTGTCCACAAGGTGGCAGAATAAAGTTGTGGAAAATATTTTTTTCTCAATACATTTCCTCCCTGGCCTCTCCTTCAAATAAATCTACTTTAAACAAAGTTTTAAGTTTTCAGTCATTTAAGCACTTTTTAAATACAATTTTACTAAACAAAGTAACTGCTTTCATGCTACAAAGACACTGACATCTTGATCGGACAGCTTATCTCGACATTTTAGGGCCCTTGATGTCTCACTAAAGTCCTTCTTTCTCCAGATCAATACTTCATTAACAAGGAATCTATTGGAGAAAATATGTGCAGAAAAGCAGCAAACTCCATCATGACTTTCTTCTTCCATCCCCACTCACTCTTGTCTTTTCTCTTACCCAGTTTTATGCCCTCTTGTTTAGCATACAAATAGCTAACATTATTATTGATTATGCCTTTCACCACTTTTTGGGTACTTTCACTCAGGTTCTGCAGATGTATCTCCCATTCTGTGGAATATCGATTTCCAATGCCAAGTTGTTTTCGGAGTCTCGCAAGGAGTATGAAAGGAGTCGGGTAAGAGAATGTAAACTGTGCATTTATAAAACGATCTTTGGTTGTTTTATAGACGCTGGAGAATCAGCTGTAGCATTACATTTTTAGGCTTAGTGAAAATATATAGGTTTCAACATATGTATTTTGTTAACGCTGTAATGCACATAAGTCATTAGTGACCTTTCTCGTTGCCACAGGCTCTGCTGGAGGTGGTCAATGACCTGTTTGAGGAGCAGACCGACCTGGAGAAGATTGTTAGGAAGATCATGCAGCGAGCGCTGACCCTGCTGCAATGTGAACGCTGCTCGGTGCTTCTCCTTGAAGACATTGACTCACCTGTAAGGCTCTTCTTCTTTATGTTTGTTCTTGTCCGGCCTCACAAATTATTTTATTTACCTTTTCTATTAAAAAAATGTAGCTTTTCTTGTGCAAAACTCTCCTATCTTTGTTGCTAAATGTTATAGCTGAGACGAGTCTCTTTTATAGGTTGTGAAGTTCTCCAAGACGTTTGAACTCATGTCTCCCCTGTGCAACATGGAACGTGACATCAGGTGAAAGGGACATCATGAAAAAGACAGAGTTATTATCCATTCTAGGGGGCGAGGCCAAAATAGCAACATTTATACAATTATTGCATTTATACAAATCCATAACACACTCAATAATTACTGCTGTCGGACCTGATTATTGTTTCCTGTTTGTGTTATTGGGCACATCAGCATGGAGAAGCTATCGTGCTCTGATTGGCTGATCAATAACAGCATTGCTGAGCTGGTGGCTTCCACAGGGCTGCCTGTGAACATCAGCGATGTGTGTCAGGACCCACGCTTCGATGCTGAGGTGTGGACACAATAGTCTGCATGGACACACACATGCTTCAGACTGCAGCAAGTAGACACAGACACACATCACATACACCAACAAAAACAAATATATGTGTTGTGTTTGTTATGTTCCACTCAAATAAAAAATGTGGGCCCGGGTGGGTAGCTCTTTAAAAATATAAATTTCTCAAACAAACACAAACTCGATTGTCATAATCTCCTCTATTTACAGGCTGATCAGGCCTCAGGATTTCACATCAGATCAGTGTTATGTGTCCCCATCTGGAATGGAACTCATCAAATAATTGGTAAATTGACTAGAAATAATCAACTTGTCCTCATTGGGAAATCTGTTTTCATGTTACAGTATGTGTGTATGTGTGTCATTTCTGCAGGGGTCGCACAAATTCTGAATCGCCTAGACAGGAAGACCTTCAATGATGCAGATCAGAGACTGTTTGAGGTTTGTTTTTTAAAGCTTTAATTACAGCTGTTCCATCGAAACTTTAAGTATTCATTGCTGCATTGGATACACAATATGGCAATTTGTTAAGGATTCTTTTGTGTTTTTTTCTTTGGATTTTCCTTTGTGTACAGGCATTTGTGATATTCTGTGGACTTGGAATTAACAACACTATGATGTACAATCAAGTTAAGAAGACGTGGGCCAAGCAGTCTGTGGCACTGGATGTAAGCACTGCAACTTATTGATTACAGCAAAATTAACTTTATTTTACTTTAATTCCACCACTTTATAAGACATAAGATATGTACATACAGAGGACTTTTTTCCCTTCACTTTTCCCATCATCCCTTTCTCTTTAACATGTGAAATAAATAACACAGAGGTATAATTACAGAGATATTAGAGAAATACATCATTAGTCTTTAGAGAACTAGACAGTCAAGCCTATTCTCATTTCCAGCAAGTCAAACACAAACGCTTTGAGACGCCCCGCGGCATCAGATAGCAACGCACCCTTTAGCGAGTGTATGACACACTAACTACTTTGTCAACCCATCCATTATTAGACGCTCAGAGAAAATGCTTCGGGAGTGTGAGGACAGGGATCGGAGGTGGATGGGACAAACAAATACAGGAGACCGGTGTTCGAGACCAATGTTCGTGTCGCAAAGTGTTACTGAGTTATTTTAAAGTTATCTTAGTGACGTTGGTTACATGTTTTTACTTATATTACATTGTTTACATTTTACTTTGTTTATGTTGTTGTTTTAAGCCCAACCATTGTGTTTTTCCTTAACTAACTTAACTGGTTTTGTTGCCTGAACCTAAACAAAATGTTTTGTTTGAATTCACAACATTAACCACAGGTTTACTGTGACCGTGTGCTGGGCTAAACAGTAAATTAGAGCGTGACGCCAAAGGGGTCTGACAAAGCGTCAGTATGTGACGAGTTGGAATGAGAACGAGTTGGTCAGTCATATGAATGTATTGTATACCAATATTTAAACTATATTGCATTAAAACATGCTCTAAGCTGAATCTGTCTATCATTAAAAGTGCTTAATGAAGTTTAACAATCACTGAGACGAACTTTATACAAGCTGTGCTTTGAAATGGACTAGCAATCTTGATATGCGACAAGATGTACTTTCATAGACCGATTGATGGAAAATACTAGCTCTTCTGTTAAAGAGTAAATTAAAATAATCTGAATTACTCTGAAAAGAATAGCCGAAAATAAAAACAGATTTGTATTACATCTATTCAAAGTGTATGGGAAAATAGTAACTGAGGAAAGTGGTGTCACTGATTAATCCTAACGGAGGCTCTCCACATTCATTAGCGTCTCCGTCTGTGTTCTGCTCCATTGCCCGGTATCTAACCTGAGCAGTCACATTATCCTCAGCCAACATGGTTCTGCTTCTCTACCATAAATATTTCAACTGCTTTCAATAATTCATGATGAATACATGTGCCACTCTCATCAAAGGCAACAAGGCAACACTCCTGTATTTCTGTCACATAATCTTTGCTGTTTCTTTAAACACCTAATGGATTTCCTTTTCTGTCAAGAGACCCAAAGTATAGCAACAAATTGGTTTTGAAAGTACTTTCTTTGATCCTGATTACATAACAAGAGAGGAATTAAAAAATAGGCATTAAAATCCTTGGAACATTGATTATCTTCTACAACAGCGTCTTTTTAAGAGTTGGTCTTATTTTCACCTCAATAGCATCGGAATCTGTTTTATCTATCGCAGTACATGATTTATATATATTTTTCAGATGTTGTCCTACCATGCTACCTGTTCCAAGGTAGAAGTTGACAGACTTAAGGTAATCTCAGAAAGAAAACAACATTCATATACAGCACCTTTACTAACTTTCTGAAATGTATGAAATCTGATGTGTGAGTGGTTGTAGGTGAAGTGTAATTTAAAAACTGTCTGCAGCATGTTTTAGTGCATTGCCTCCTCCATTGCTGGCACTGTGTGATTGACAGCTCTGTCCTCTGCCCCCCTAAGGCAGCAAATATCCCCCTGAGCAGTGAGTTAGGCATCGATGAGTTTCACTTCAACGACTTCTCTTTGGACAATGACGCCATGATCACCGCGTCACTCCGGATGTTTCTGGAACTTGGTGTCGTCCAAAAGTTTAAAATTGACTATGAGGTGAGGCCCTAGTGTATGTCCTGTGACGTGTTTGTCAGGCGCTAGCGTCCACAGTGTATATGGGTGTGTGTATGTATATCACCTGTATGTCTGTTTTTTCTAGGTTTTATGCCGCTGGCTTTTGACTGTGAGGAAGAACTATCGAACTGTGGCGTATCACAACTGGAGGCATGCCTTCAATGTGTCGCAGTGCATGTTTGTTATGATCACAGTAAGTTTCAAGATCTCCAACTTCTCTCATGCCAGACTCTTAGTTTCATTCTACACAAACTGTCTACAGCAAAGGCATATATGCGCCAAAATAAAAACATCCAAAATTAGACCCTTGATGAGGATTACAAGTTGTCGAAGTTATTATGAAAATAATATAGTAAAATAAGTCTCTTTGGACTTTGTAAACAATCAGTCACTGAACAAAACATCATTAAGAGGAAACATCACAGGAGAAACATTACGTTTATCTCCTCTCCTCTCCTCTCCTCTCCTCTCCTCTCCTCTCCTCTCCTCTCCTCTCCTCTCCCACCCCATCCCATCCTACTCTATTAAATGAGAATATCTAATAAAGTATAAATAAAACCAAACAGAATGAGTAGAGAATGAAAGTTGTCGTGGATGGGTAAGAGTGTGCCGATCTGCTTTTCTTTTGGCAGACAGCCAGTTTCCAGGATGTCCTCTCAGAGGCTGAGATACTGGCACTGATGGTCGGCTGCCTGTGTCATGACTTGGACCACCGAGGCACCAACAACGCATTTCAAGCCAAGTAAGTGAGGCAGCCCTAAAGTATGATGACCAACATGTGTCTTACAGGTGTCTGAGAGTTTCACTGCTCTGTTTTGTCCTGCAGGACAGGTTCTGCTCTGGCTCTGCTCTACGGGACGTCAGCCACCCTGGAGCATCATCACTTCAACCATGCAGTCATGATCCTACAAAGTGAGGTCAGACCAGCATTTCTCATTTCATTATAACGCAAGTAATTTGGAGGTTTACTGTATTAGCTGAGATATCCTTAGTTTGCTTTCCTTGATCAAGTGTAAGAGCAAGTGTTTTACTTGATATGATATATGACAGTTCAGTGCCACATACTACAGCCGTAAGCTAGATTGCAACACATGTCCTTAGTTGGGACATATGACAGATAAGTCAACAAGAAAGCACAACCAAAACAATAAAAACACAAATGTATAAAATAAAAAATAATCATGAAAAGCACCATGATCATCCATGACGTCATGTGAGATCACTCTTTGGAAACATTTCAACATTTGATGTGTCTCTGCTAGGCAACCAGAAAGCCACTAGTGTGCAATATGAGTTTTGGGACGGTGCTGGCAGGCGGCAGCAGCGACCACCGGTGACGTTAAGAGACTGCTTTGATCAGTTTGACCATCAGGAACTGTGTTCTGTATTGATTTATTTTCACAGAGGACAGAGAAAGTCTATACACATTGCTAATTAGCATTGATAATGGGAGCCGCATTTGACAGTGAGCGATGACTTTACCAATTGGCTGTAAGGAGCCACTGTTTTAGCCACTATTACTCATCCTTGCCTGCTTTCGTGTATGCACCTACAATATACTATTGTATTTTTCTTCTCACAGGGTCACAATATCTTTGCAAACCTCTGCTCGAAAGAGTATAGCAACATGATGCAACTATTGAAGCAGGCTATTCTCGCCACAGACCTTACTTTGCACTTTGAGTAAGTGGTCTTTTTAATGGATTCAGAGCTGAAGTACTACGTGATTGGTAAAAAGTGTAACTGAAGTAGATTATTACAGATAATTAGACAAACTTCTACACGTAATTAGAAGAATCAACATTTAGATGTCTGTGCTTGTGTGATGAAAACCGTCTTTTAGTGCGTTATTTTGCTTTTTCACATTTTCTGTATCCTTGACGGTCTCGTTGCATTGTCAGGCGCAGAACCAAGTTCTTTGAGTGTGTTCTGTCTGGAGAATTCAGCTGGACAGATGAAGGACACAGAGAAGTTCTCAGGTGTCTACCGTTGTACTAAATAAAACTTTTCTGTGCTCAAATCACTATAACTGTGAAGAGCCAAACAAGTAGCTAGAAACAAGCTTTGATGTCATCAACAGGTCCATGCTGATGACAGGATGTGATCTGGGCGCAGTCACTCGTCCCTGGAAGATATCCAAACAGGTTTGATGTTTCTCACATCTGTGCTTTTATGTTTGAGGGCTTCGAGGTGTAGAAATGTAAGTGGGATTTGGTTAAAAAAAAGGACCTGTTGTACGTTCTGTCATACTGACAGTTTTAGGGTCTGGAAATTTGCATTTATAAAATATTGAAATTTTAGTTGAATAATGAAATAATGATGGATGGCATTTGTGTCCCAAGGTTGCAGAGCTGGTGACGAGTGAATTCTTTGAACAGGGTGACAGAGAGAGGTCTGAGCTTAAGTTGACCCCAGCGGTAAGTAAGCAAGCTTTAAGAGTCTCATTTTTAACTAGTATTTCTTTCACTTTTCCCTCAGATTTCTATCTATCTGCTCTCAAACCATGTTCTTTATGTGGCCATTTTTTGTCAAATAATTATGATGACTGTTTTTGGTCATGGATAACAGAAGATTATCACCTCTCTGTAGGCCATATTTGACCGCAATCGCAAAGATGAACTACCTGTCTTACAGCTGGAGTGGATAGATGGGATATGTAAACCCCTTTATCAGGTAGGTAAACCTTGATGTCTAAAGTTCAACCAATACTGTGGGTCTCAAAATGTAAACAATAAAAGCATTATTTTGGAGTTTGAATATCAACTTTACTCTCCTGTGTTGCTCCCAGGCAATGCTGAAGCTCAACAGGAAGTTGCAGCCAATGGTCGATGGGATAGATGCCAATCGAATCAAATGGCAGGAGCTCTGCTCATCCTATCAGGAAACACACAGCGCCTCAGTGTCCAATCAGAGTGGTACATCAGATCAGAGTCCTGAGTCCCATGAAGATAAAAATCAACACCTAGACTCCACAGAGACTCTGAAGCCAGTTGAAAACACCAAGTTTGGGTCAAAGTCTAAGTGCGGTCAGGATCTGAGCAGCAGAGTAAACCAAGGTTCCTGTGATGGTTAATCAGCATCAGCTGGAAACAGGATATCTGCAGGAAAAAAGTAAAGCAAGCTAAGTGTTGAGTAAAGGTTTATCACATGGAACTCCTCCCATATCCTCTGATTTTCCAACACAAGCACTACCCTTAATCATTTTTACAAATCTGGGTAGATGAAATGCAGTTTTCATCTGCTGAGCACATTGCTTCTCCCAAGTGTCACTGTGTTAAACTCAGGAGTGTGATTATTAATGTTGGTCAAACTATACTTAAAGGGCAGTTTCCCATTTCTTTCTTTTTATCTGTCTGTCTGTCTGTCTGTCTATCTATCTATCTGAAGGCTTTCAATTACTGAGATGTATAAGATTGAGAGACTACTGTTGAAACCAAAGAGGGCCACTTTCTACTGTAATGTTTTGTAATGGGAACTGCCTCAAATCCATAAGCCAATTGGAACGCCTTTACAAAACAGAAAGGAATCACTGTGATTTCTCGAACATAAAAACACAAATTGCCATTATGAATGTCGACCGGAGCATGATCTTGTTCCTGAATGTTCCTTACTGTCTTACCTCAGTTGCAAATCTTTGGCTGCATGGCATTATTTTCAATGTTTGTAAGTTAACCAAGCCTTCGGCCGTCTACTTCCTCTGTGAATTGCATGTGTTTCATGAAAATGTTGTATCTCTATGTTAGGAATTAGGTAGATAATGTGAAAGGCAAAATGTTAATGTACAGATTGAGGAAAGTCATTGATAAAATTTGAACTCTTCAGGCTGATTGTATTTATGTGTGTGTGTGTGTGTGTGTGTGTGTGTGTGTGTGTGTGTGTGTGTGTGTGTGTGTGTGTGTGTGTGTGTGTCAGAGAAATCTCCTAATTGTTTTAAAAGTTATGACAGATTAATTAATAAATATTATAAATTAATAATTAATATATAAATATATATATATATATATATATATATGTATCCATATGTTTCTATTGTTTGAGATTCATCACAGTGTTTTGTAGTTCTGGGCAGCATGCCGATTATGTTGAAAACTGCATGTATCATGTTTGATGTTAATACAGGACATTATCTTGATGCCTTTGACTGCCCTATGAGATTTGCTTTGCATGAAATCACAGTAAGGGATATGCTAAATGTTGTTACGTAAGAATATTGTCGCTATTGTTACTATTGTTGTTGAGAACAGAGAAAGATTTCTATTTTCGATCACAGAATATACCAAAATTATACACTCATTATTTTCATACATCGGACTCTATATTTATGCAAGATGTGGAATTGGCATTTTTTCCTGCTATTTATAAACCGTCCACTAAAAGGACATTATTAGACAAGACAAGAAAGTGCTACATTTCAGATAAAAAGGAGTAAATCAATCTCCATCTGGTTTTGTGAATAAAATGCTGTGGCATGGCAACTGATTATTTATTGTAATTTGTGATTTATGTAGATTTCCATGGCTATTGTTCACAAATACTTAAAGGTGCTTTATACGGGATACAGAGCCTTACTATAAGCAGAACACAACTGTTTGCTATGTAAAGCTATAGTGGAGTAATGTCTATCTGAGCAGTGAATTTCTCTGTGTGAGTTGTTGTCCGAGCTTCTCCTTGCTTTGTTGACGTAGCCATGAGTGCATTTAGTGCATGCTAGTGCATGTGAGCATCACCCACTGGCTAGCTCATGCCCCCTGCACAGCACTGAGCTCATACTGCGGTTATAGCTGATAATACCACAGGTAAACACTGTTAGCTCTGTCTGCACCTTCTACGTAGTTTGCACTCTTAGCACTGTCAGGTTCGAGCCGCCGGCTCAGCCATCACTGTTGAAAGCTGTTGAGATGCAATAGAAATGCTCTCTTGTACAAAGCACCTTTATTTGCTGACCGTAAATTATCGGAAAGTTTATTGACAAAACTGCAACACTCATACTGACACATCAGGGAGGCACATACAATAGACTGTGAACTGGACTCCATGTGAATACACGCTCAGTCACAAAGTGATTGACAAGACAAATGAAATACATCAAATATGATGAAAGAAAAAATAAGAATTGTACATGATGTTATATGATATACCTACTAAAGCAGGGGTGGGCAATTCTTTTTCCCAAGGGGCCACGTGAGAAACAAGGACTGTTGTGGAGGGTCGGACCAATAGACTGAACTCAATCCTGCTCAATATATTTCCACCTCTTTATAAAAAGCAGTACATTTTATGGTTTTGATAAGCTGCGAGTGGTAAGAGTGAATGTCATTATCAGTGGTGGAATGTAACCAAGTATAATTACTTAAGTACTGTACTTAAGTAAAAATTCAAGGTACTTTACTTGAGTATTTCCATTTCATTCAACTTTGTACTTCCACTCCATTATATCTCAGAGAGAAATATTGTACTTTTTACTCCACTACATTTGTCTGACAGCTTTAGTTACGAGTTATTTTGCACATTACAATTTTTCGAACCCTTCCTAACTTCCCAAACTGAACAACAGTGTATAAAGCAGTTAAAATAAGCTGCACCTTAAACATCTGCAGCAGGAATAATGATCTAAACAAATATACATTAAATATACATATAATAATACACTGACAGGGATCACGTTTCTGCAAAATTAGTACTTTTATCATTATTGTTTGTAATCCAATTCCAGCAGCGTGGTGTCAGTGTCGGCTCCCAGAGAGGAGAAGCTCTGCTCCTGGAGGAGGAGGAAGAGGAGGAGGAGGAGGAGGAGGAAGAGGAGGAGGAGGAGGAGGAGGAGGAGGAGGAGACGCTGCCACAAAGAGACACAAACATATCCGGAGAGACACAAAAATATAGAGAGCGACACAAAAAGATGCAAAAAGACACATTATAAGACGACAAAGAGACACAAATAAATCACAAACTTTATTACAATAGTCATTTACATACATGACATTTTTAGGAGCAATGGGCTGCTGTGAAGCGCCCGGGGACCAACTGGGGGTTCAGTGTCTCACTCAAGGACACTTCAACATGCAGACTGTAGGAGGCCAGGGATCGAACCAGCGACCTTGTGGTTACAGGGCGACCACTCTACTCCCTTGACTCATGGGGTGAATTTTGTGAATTTTTTTCTAAAAAGGTTGAAAACTTCAGATGATAAACACTTGATTTATTTTATCTGAGGACACACATTCAGACAAACTACCAACAACAAGCTAAGAAGAAACTAATCTGAACTGAGGTTCACATAGAAGGTACTCACAGTGGATACGGAGGCCCATCATGACCAACAGCCAACACACTGCTACAACAAGCCCCTCCAGCAAGCCTCTGACTTTCAGAGAGCAGGATCTCTGCCAGTTAACTTCTAACCTTCTCCCAACAGACGGAAACGACCACAAGTGAGATGAAGGAGTGGAAGAAAGAAGTTCACCTTTCAATAACAATCAAGATGTGTTTTTATCAATTTCTATGCTGAACAACACTCAGTTATATATGCTGCTAAAACCTAGCAAATCTCAAAACTTGCCACTATGATATTAAATCCTCGATGTCCCAGAATTTCTTCAAATTCAATGACTCACTTTTAAGGCCTTCCTCCTGAATAAGTCTCAGATTCATTGACCTGGTATGTGTTCGATCGACCGTAAAGATTTGTGGATGGAGCCAGCTGGTACATTAAGTCTCAAGCTTGTTTTAAACCTCTTCTTAACAATTTTCTCTTCGTGAAGGCTTTTATTAAAGTTTGTAATGTTCTATTTATACTGTTTTATTCCCATGTATTTGATCTTTATCATTTTAATCTCTTTACTTCCCTAGTGCTCTTTTCCTGTGGCCTTATTCCCATTTTATCTGCCTTGTCTGGTTTTATTTTATTTTGTAAAGAACTTTTTACAATTGTAAAGAAAAGTGCTATTGTTATTATTATTATTATTATTATTATGATAAATGCTTTTCAACAGTGACTTTTTCATCACAATCAAATGTCTTTTTTATAGACTAATTACTATGTTAGACAAACTAAAATCATATATTTTTTTTAAATAAACTATTTACTTTACTTAATACTGTCGTTTTGTAAACAAATCTTTTCAATAATATTATAATAACATAATATACCGGAGCTGGCTGCCATTTTATCCACAATCCTGTTAGGAGAGACAGCTTCTTCCTTACTTTAGGAGTTAAAATATATTAATAAATAAATACAATATTTGCATTTCAGATGCTCTGCACCATCTGCTTTGAATATTTTAGGGATAGTTCATATTATTTTGAGCATCAGACTATTAACACGGAAGCAAAATAATGTACTGCTGTGGATGGGGGCTGCAGCAAAACTAAGCCAAACTAAAGAAAAGCTCACCTAAAAACAAAATCTATATCCGTTTAAGTCTACACTATATTTTGAATGTTTTCACCACTATATCTTGCCTTCAGGCAGTTTTCTGATGAGGTACTGAGCTTAAAAGGAAACGTATCTATACAACTAAATTTCAGTACAGTTCCCTGTTGGAAAATATTCTTAATATAGCATAACGTAAACTGATATTGATCTTTTTAGGTGATCCTTTCTATTAGCTGGATTAAATATGTTTTGCTGCTGCCCCCGTCCACACTGCCTACATTGCTTTGCACCCATGTCTGTAATCCTCTCTCTTTCGCCACATTAAAACACCTGAACTATCCCTTTAAGAACAGTGTGCAATATCCATAAAAAAACAAATGTTAACCAGCACTTTCCAGATCATCTCATCTCATCATGGAGCTAAAAGAACCAAGCTCATCTGTGAATAAAATATCATGTGACCTGAAAAGTGACCCTTAAGGTAACTCCTCCACGAAGCCAACAAAACACAGCCACATCCTCAGTGAGAGCACATTGTCGAGATAATATTTACATATTCATACAGTCTCTTTTAAATCCTGATATGTGAGTGTTTGATGTTGATTTTAATAAGGCAGCGAGGTGAGGCAACAGCAGCAACAGAAGTGTGTAAAACTCAGTGCAGCTCAACGTTTGGCAGCATGCTGCCGCCAGCTGCCAAACCATAGCCAGAGTCGGGCCTTAATCTATAATTTAACATGGATTGAGTTTATTCTCCTCAGGGTCGATGATCAGGGGAGAGTCGGATGGAGAGAGGAGGGAGAGCCTTCCAACCTCATTTTTGATACAGGGACATAGTCTTTGATCTCTCTCCCTCTCTTCGCTTCTGTATTTTTCTGTTTTATCTCCCTCACACACAGACACAATGTCCTTCTCTCCTATTCAGTCCGACACTTCATGCAATATGTACACACTGACAAACAAATCACTAAATGACTGGATGAAAAACAAACACCCTGGAGAGACTTGTGTAATGATCTCTAAGATATTCATCCACCTAAATTGTATCCTGAGTCATTTCTTATAAGGCTGAGAATAGAAAGCAAACAAGCAGGCGATAACCTCTCAGAATGAGCTACAGTAAAGGTATTAAACACCGTGTGTGTGAACATAATCACAGTAATGAGATCACTCTTTACTGCCGCTTTGTAAATCTGGAGGAAATGTCCTATATCCATTTTTAGAAACTAGACTGTGGCGAGCAAAGCCATGCAAATGTAATAGTGTGAAGTAGACTATGAATATTGATACCTACTCTCAATACTAATGGTAATGTAGCAGGAATAGCTTTGTTTGCCTCGTGCTTATTTGTTTTGTTTTGTGTATCTATTTTTCATGATACAACACTGAAAGTCTATTATTAGTTTTTTTTAAAGAGACCACTGGCAGGCATCAATATGATGGCTTCAATAATCCCATATTCACCAGCACGTCACGAAGGTTAAAGCTTGAATCAACTGAAAAACACATTGGAAATGTTTTTCTTCTCTTCAATAAGCAAAACAAACCAAACCCAAACTGTGACCCCAAACCAGCAATACAACCCTAACTGTGGGCTTGTTGAGCCGTTGCACCACGGTGGTTATACTTTTATTTGTAGAGCACATTTCAACAACAAGGCAATTCAAAGTGCTTCACATAAAACCATTAAAAGCATCAAAACATAATGCAAAAGAAAAGAAGATCTAAAAACAATTAAGAACATTCATTTAAACATTAAAAACAGTCAGTAAACTATTAAAAAGCTAAAAAATAGAATAAAAGTTGCGGTACAGTTTAAGAAATAAAATACAGTAGTGAGATGCAGAAATTGATTAAGATCCTTGAATCTGGTTCAATTAAAGGCAACAGCAAACAGAAGAGTCTTCAATCTGGATTTAAAGGAGTTTAGGGTCTCAGCAGACCTGCAGCTTTCAGGGACTTTGTTCCAGATCTGTGGAGCAGAAAAACTGAACGTTGCTTCTCCTTGTTTAGTTCTGACTCTTGGAACAGAGAGTAGACCAGTCCCAGACGACCTCAGGGGTCGGGATGGTTCATAAGGTAGCAGCAGATCAGAAATGTATTTAGGCCCTAAAACATTCAGTGCTTTATAAACCAACAGTTTTTAAAGTCAATTCTTTGTTGGACAGGAAGCCAGTGCAAAGACCTCAGAACTGGAGTGATGTGATCCACTTTCATGGTCTCAGTGAGGACTCGAGCTGCAGCGTTCTGACTGACTTTTTACAGAGACCTGTAAACACACCGTTACAGTAGTCCAGTCTACTGAAGATAAAAGCGTGGACAAGTTTTTCCAAATCCTGTTGAGACATAAGTCCTGTAATCCTTGCTATATTCTTCAGATGATAGTAGGCTGATTTTGTAATTGTCTTGATATGGCTGTTCAGGTTGAGGTCTGAATCTATAACTACACCTCGGTTTCTGGCTTGGTTTGTGGTTTTTAACATCAGTGATTGAAGCTGAGCGCTGACTTTCAATCGTTCATCCTTGGTACCAAAAACAATTACTTCTGTTTTATCTTTATTTAATTGAAGTAAATTCTGGCACATTCAGTTGTTGATTTGTTCAATGCATTTACCCAGCCCTTTAACAGCAGGTTTTACTGTTATAGACAAACCAGATCCAGCAGAGAGCTTTGATCATTGCTCGAGTGACCAAGGAATTAACCACCATACAATCACTGTGTTCCAGATGGTGTTTTTCAGAACCAATACTTAGCAGAAAAAGTACAAAAGAAGTGAATGACGGTCATTATGAAGCATGGTGAGTTTTAACCCCATGATTTACTGTGAACAGGAATAGAGATAGTTGAGTGCAGAGAGACTGTCACAGCCACCTTAAAAACAAACCTTTGAACATTTACAGCTTGCCATTATTTCATTCTTTCTCTGACTTCTTTTAAGTTGTCCAGAACAGATGCTTGTGGTTGATTATCCTGGCAGATAAATCAAGATTTGCTGTACTGCTTAACCTTTAAACCAACCACTGTAGTCAGTCAACACCACTGCCTCAAACACTTTTGACAAAGAAGAAATATATATCTGCCCTCCTCTGTCTGCCCTGGACTGACGACGGCCCGCTGTGAATCCCATGTGGAAAGACTCCTGTTGATTTCCTGACTGCCGAGGGCTGTTTGTGAGCAAAAGTCTGAAAGTGCAGCGGAGACACTCGTCTTATTTGGAGGTACTGTCCCTGAGTCAGTAGTCACATGATGACTCGGTGGATTGGTGCGTGTTTGCTCTTTGCCATTTACTGCACTGCCTTGTCTGGCTGTCTGTCATAATCAAAGCATTCTCAGTGTTATGACATGGAGATGAATAATTGATTCATGCAGGCGGCTCACTGGTTATGTAAGCATCAGACAGGCCTGGAGTCTGACACTGGCTGCAAGTGAAGACAGAAATGTTACAAACGGCTTGTTGATATGTGCTGTGTGTTTATTTAAATCAACAGAATTTACCGGATTGGTCTGATTACAATGCACTAAATAATTAATGTATAGGGATGTTAAAGACAGAACATTCCAGATTTAGTTTTGTTAGTACAGCAGCATCAACAATTGAGCAACAGTGAACAATCTCTCACATAAAGATTTTATTCAGAAATGTGATTGGGACTAAATTAATAAACAAAGAGTATTATGCAAGTTTTTTTGTCATATTTACAGATTTGATGAATTGGGGATTAAAACAAATAATACTTTACTAGGAACATTATTAGGGCTAAAACAATTAGTTGATTAATCAATAAATCAATTGGCAGAGAATAAATCAACAACAAATAAAATATTTTTTGTTGCAAAAATCATTGAGACTTAACTTGGGCTCTAGGAAACTGTGATGGGCGTTTTCCCTATTTCAAGTTTAATAGACCAAACAATGGATCGATTCATCAAACAAATAATCATTAGAGTTATGGACAAAAAAAAGTTACATTTTTGGTGGCCAAGACACAAAAGCATGTTTAACATTAATATACTTGATGCATTCAGATGTATGTGTATATATGAATATAAGTGAATAGGTTTCACAGCCATGCTGCTGCTTGACATTTTGTTAAGTTTTGCCTCCCTCAAGTGGTGAGTAAGAGCGCAGGCATTACTGGGAAGCAAGTGAACAGTATTTCCAAAGAAGATTTATGTAGAAAGCAATTTGAATGGAATATTGAGAATAGCAACGCCTTGTTACGCCCAACAACACAACTGAATTGTACTAGAGAATGAATGAAAGAGAGAGAGAAAGAGGGAGAGAGAGAGAGAGGGAGAGAGAGAGAGAGAAGAGAGGGAGAGAGAGAGGGCGGAGCATGTGGTCTTGACCAATGCAATGAATTTTACCAGAAACTTAGGGTATCCCCCTGTCCTGCTCACAGCTGGAACGCCCCCTCCCCGATGACAGGCCAGAGCTGGATGAAAAGAGCTTTGATTGTTGCCAGGAACTCCTCTGGTTTGTCTTAATGGCTGTCATCTCTGTCAGGTGATGGACGGGCGGGTGTTTCACCCCTGATAGAAACAAGCCCCTCCAGCAAGCCTCTGACTTTCAGAGAGCAGGACCTCTGCCAGTTAACTTCTAACCTTCTCCCAACAGATGGAAACGACCACAAGTGAGATGAAGGAGTGTAAAAGTGATGCAAATTCAACAGAAGTTACAAAAGCAAAGATGAGTGATGTTTTCTTTTCCATTTTTACCAATTTTTAAACTTTATTGTGAAGTTCACTTTGTGATAATATCAATCCCATAATTTCATATCAAGCTGAACGAGACAAGGCTTTTTGGATTTCATTTGCAAACATTTTGAGTTAATTGTGTCGACTCACCTGCAGGCAATCACCACATTATTCGACAAGGCCAGATACTTTAGTTTTTGCATCTCTACCTTGAACTAAAGTATTTTTTATTTATATGCTTGATTTTGCTGTGATGTACGTTTTTACTTACAAGATCAGAAACTGCTTAAAGGTTACATGTTAGGTCAAAAAGGTTTCTTGAATTGCAGCCCCTTACAGGTATACAGTATGTGTTCCATGGGGAGCAGCTCAGGTCATCAGTTTGCCTATAAACACTACGAACATGTACACTGAGCTCAAATCCCACTGAGCTACGTCAGACAGCAGTATTTCTCTTTTCTCTTGCTTCATCCCTCACCAACGCACATACACAAACTCAGAATACATCAACTGTAATTGTATATATTGACTTCAACTTAGCCCTGGGCTCCACAGCATAAATCACTGCTCGCCACCGCGGTGGCAGGCCTTCACATAGAGGTGGTCCTTTGCATCGCAGAGAGGCAGCTCTGGGTTTGTGTGGGCATCCAGCCAGCTCTGACCTTCAATCATTTGAGCGCACACAGGACATTTCTGTCCACATGAGCCTCAATCAGCTGTCAGCCTCTCTTGTCTCTGACTATGAAATGTTATTCTTGCACAGTCCGGCTTTTGTTGATATGCTACTGTAGTTCCATAATAATGTAAATGCAATATATACATAGATTTATGTTAACATATTTACTGCTGGTTGGGCCACTACATTTCTTTTTGTACAGATCTTCATGGTCCTTACTGACTACCTGAAATTCCCTCCTGCACCACGATTGATGTTTGTGGGTTTTTTTTGGTTTGTTTGTTTTTGAGGGGTGCACTTACACCTTTGAAATATGGAATGGTATGCTAAACAGGGATGATGAAACATCAGCATGTTAGAATCGCCAGTATGAGCATGTTAAGAACAGCCTCACTGAGCCACTAGCATGGCTGTAAACTCCAGTCGTATCTGGTCAGGGGTTGAGATAAAACTATGAGCACACGTTTTGTTATCTTAAAAATTCCCAAAGGCTTTCTATAGAATTACTTTGTAACTTTATGTAATACCTTTAATTAATTTAGGGATAAAAGAAAGCCTCCCTTTTCTTAGATAGGTCTTTTTCACAGCCGACATTTGTGCTTGTCACAGCATTTATTGTAAAGTTTGTCTAGTTGCACCATTCAAACTTCAAACTTGAGAGAGCTCCCTGTGGTTTGAGGAATATCTGATATCTGAATATTTTAGACTCTTGGAGAATTCAGGTTCAGCCTTGGTTTGTCCGAAAATTGTGCCTTTGCTATCACTAAGCCGGCAGCTGTTGCACTTTATTCATCGCTCTGAGTCAAGTTGACCATGTTCACAATGTCAGGGTTCAAGTGTAACACTAGCCTTCACCCTTGGGGTCTCTATAGAAAATACAAATTGATTTTGTTTTGTTTGTCCTTGGAAGTGAGTTATGAATTAGAGTATTGATTTTGTTGTTTCACATTTTATCGAAAGACATCTCTTCACCATGAGCTGAGCATGATTTTACCTTCAACTATCCCTCAGTATATTAATTCATAGTCATCCTTGGGTGTAGCTTGTTTGTGTTTATTTGACCCATCCACTTTTCTGCAAATGGGTTTACATTGTGATTACTTGAAAGCCCGGTGCGTCAGATGCTGCCGTGTGCCTTATACGTCTGTATCAGACGCCGAGTGGTGCGAAAAAGTGTCCATATTTGACGCCCTGGGAATGAACTTTCAAACCATGACACCAGTGTTCATGTCCCAAAGTGTCCTTGAGTTATTTTGAAGTTACGTTAGTAATGTTTGGGAAGTGTTTTCTGTCCTTATTTTTGCGTTGTTTACGTTTTGCTTAGTTTATGTACTTATCTTAAGCCCCTCCATGATATTTTTCCGTGTTTTTTGTTTGAATTCAAAACATTCGCCACATGTTTACTGCGACCAGTAGAGCGTCCAGTACATTAGAAAATGACGCCAAGGGGTCTGACCAGGCGTCAGTATGTGGGATGAGAATGTGTTGGGGTCACATCGAGCATCCCCAAGTCTTGTTTTTATTTATTGTACTATAGTTATATGAATCTACTTGTATCTACTCGTGGTCAGTGAAGGAAAGTGAAAAGGGACAAAAGTGTTAAAGCTATACCAAAGACTTTTTGGAACCATTCTTGAAATGCAGCCACAAATGTCATTAGTAAAACATAAGTGAGAGAACTCTTTTCCCTCAGTTGCACATAAATCAGTTTCCGCTCTTTCACATCGTGGGGGGAGGGGTCTGAGAAACTCAAGACTTCATGGCAACATATCACTTAGCCATTATAAGCACTTAAAGTCTTTTAAATACGTTAAAGTGTTGTTTACTATTGGCTCTGTGTGAACAAAAGATGGAGCCCTGGTGTCTCCGCACTAACAAGGCCCATCTGAAAGCACAAGGGGAAATATAAGTCGGCCTGTGCTTGCCACTTCATTTCCTGGCTAGTAAGAGCCTGTTTCCTGTGCATCAGCCTAAACATGGCATTTCACCGGAGGGACTCTGCCACTTGTTTCCCCGCCTGAGTTTTCCCTTTCTGCTTTTGACTCTCAGCTGCAAACAATTTATTTTCAAGACACACTGAGTAATAGTTTCCAGATTAACCCCTGATAGGATTCTAATTGAAAACGACATTTTGGAGGATGAACAATGTAAATTAGCTTCAGGCTTTGTCAGGTCCAGGCAGTGGTTCAAAGTGGTTGTGGTTTTGCAGCGCTTTATACCAATGTGTGGAAAGTAAGCTCTGGAAACAAATTTTCACACCCAGCAACTATTTCGTGGCGAGTATAAAGCTGTCTACTTGAGGACGAGCTGTCTTGCCTACAAACAGTGGTGGCTTTGATTTAAATTAACTCAGAGTTGTGTGCCACATATGTGGGACAAAAGTCACACATTTTGCTTTTTCCTTGTGAATCAAGAGCAATTAAAGGAGTAAGTTAATTGGACATTTTTGAAAAGACGCTTATTTACTTTCTTGTTGAGTTAGATTGGAACATCACTTTTGTGTGATGAAGCCACAGCCAGCAGCTGGTTAAGGTCAGGGTATGCTCAAAAATAGCTTGTTCATATGACTTGCCGTCCAACCATTGGAGGGCAAAAGGGTTTATGGCTGTTCCAAATGGCCAAACTCAAGGCAGGGCTTAAATCCTGCCAACATGATGAGGGATGAGATGTGATAATTGTTCATCTTGGGGAAAACACGACTAATTTTCTGGAAAGCGCTCATCGTGTTGTAGGCTACAAACACATTTTTCTATATTAAATGTTGCAATTACAGTCCTTCAGTTCATTTTTTTTCCTACTGAACCTCATCAAAAACCAAATACAACTTCTCAAACCTGACTTTAATGTTTTAAGCAAAACTAGAATGTTTACTTCTTGGAATAGAAACAGTTACTGGCGCCTGTCTCCGTCAATTATCCGGATTTCACCACAGTGTACTCTGTGCCTTTGTTCAGAGTTTGCAGGGTGATTACTGGCAGGACCTGCTTAAAGCTGTTATTTTCCAGATGGCAGGCAGGCAAGACTCAAGAGCTGGTTAGTCCCACCATGTGCTCGTGCTGGAGCCTACATAGAAACCACTTAGCCTTCAGATGGCATGGAGCTGCTATAGGCCTGGCTGAGCTGAAATGGGTCATGGTCAAAGCACCTTTGGCTGAGGAAGAAAAGCTTCAGATCCCCAGGACCCAGAAAGCAAACTCTGCATTTGAGGGGAAAGCCTTGCATCCAGACCCGTGCAGACCAGACACAGAGTTTAATTGCAGATGGGCCGGTTTCCTGCATCCAGAACGGGGGGAAAGTGGGGTTTAAGGGGTTGAAACCAGATTGAATGTGGAGCAGATCTAAAGTTCAAAGCGTACAGCTGTGAGAAAGAGAAAGAGTGAAAGGTCAACAGACTGGATTCGGTGGTTTGTGGAGCTGCACTCAATGAGAGTTGACAACCAGCAGCTGCACAGTGACAAGGAGATTTACCAAGGCAAAGGTCTTCTCCCCACTCAAGGATGAGATACTATTCAGCTGTCTTGCTGAAAAGTGCACTAAGAGTCCGGCCATCGTTTATAGCTTCCATATTCATGTGATAAATACATAGGAGTGATAGTACTTATCTGCCATGTGGAAACAAGGAGAGGCAGCTGCTCCATCCAAAGGTAACAAAATCCACCTACCAGCCTCTATAAAGCTCACTTACTAACATGTTATATGTTGCTTGTTTAAGCCTGACAAAAAAATGCCCCTATGCTTATTAGAAAGAAAAAAACAAGTCAAGGGAGAGTTCCTTGTTTGGGTTCACTGGATGGTGATGGGCAGCTTTGAAAGGGAACACTTAACGTCAGGAGAAACTGATATGGAAGAGGATGTGTGACAAAGGTCGGATACAAGAAAGCAAACAATCTCCGTGTAGACAGCAGCATTCATTGCTTTGAGAGTAACCAGTAGAGAGCAATCCATCAAAAGTCAGTTGCTGTGAGTATTTGTCTCACATTACACAACAAAAATGAACGATTATAATTATGCTGTATCAGAAAATGCCACCTTTAAATCTGTGTCAGCTTTCGTTAATTAGTTCCTTCACAGGTAAACAGGTTTACCATGAAAGTCATCAAAATTGGTTATGCTAAAAAATATTAATTTCATGACAAAGAGCGTATACTTACATTTTCTCTCTAAAACCCCCTGACAGTATCAGTTCTGTGAGCTGACTGACACATTCCTCCATGTCCCTCTGAAAGGACTTAATTTAACTTCACGTTTTACTCTGCCCCGAGTCAACGAGCTCCATCAGCCACAAAACTCACAAGAACAAAACACCCTCACAGAGAAAAGAAAGAAAAGTGAGGAGAATGACAGAGAGACTGGGAGAAAAAGAGAAGTAGAAGAAGGGGGGAAATAGGTTCAAAGGCGATCTTTCTCCCTTCCACTCTTATCCATTCACTTTGTGCCACATTGGCCCCTGGGGGGATGGGGGTCGCTTGTCATTGGTGCCATTCACCTGTCAATCAGAGTGTTACGGGATCTGATGGGTTTGGAGCGGAAACCCCCAGCCAAGAGGCACATGGGATGAAGTCACCGCCTTAAAAGCTATAGCAACAAAACCACCTTCATCTGACTTGTTCTGAAACCTCTTCTGCCCTGATACTTTACTTTCTGATGCTCGGGAACTACTTCCTACTTCTGTACAGATGCGTCATCAACTCTAAATTGTGCCAAGAGTCCAGTTTATTTATGTCTATTGCTTTGGTTATGATTTCTTAGTTTCAGCTCTGATGCAGTGAAACTGACAACACTACAAAAGTCATGTATAGCACTACAGCCAAAGAGAGTATAAAAAGTGTTATAATGGAGTTATACTTATTATCCCTACATAGATTCTACATAACGTTAAAGACAACTGGATCTTGAAATTAGAGCGTTTCGACGTTGCATGATGGGCAGAAATTACACAGTTGTCATTAGGACATTACTGTAATATGTCCTTGAGCAATACATCCACCTAC
Source organism: Ophiodon elongatus (assembly GCA_016806645.1). Classification (NCBI taxonomy): domain Eukaryota; kingdom Metazoa; phylum Chordata; class Actinopteri; order Perciformes; family Hexagrammidae; genus Ophiodon; species Ophiodon elongatus. The sequence goes on from JACSYO010000415.1 coordinate 112,129, forward strand.
TGCAAATGACTGATGTCTAACCTTTCCAAAACGACATATATAATGTATATGAATCAGGGTTAGCTTTTTATTTGGAGATTCTGATTTTACAAATGAAACATACGATCAGCTTATTAAATGTGATACATTCTTATATATGCTGTATATATATGTATATATGTATATATATATACATATATATATATGTATATAAAGTGCTTCCTTCAGTGATCTAAATAGACATTTATGGTTTGAAAATTGAAATCTTCTATTATTGAAAACTGCAGTGAAACGAATAATCTGAAGATATACATTCCTACTGTATTCATTCCAAATAACTCTATAGAAACAAAGTATAGCAATAACTAGCCCCCTCAAGCCCTCCATTCCAGAACAAGGTATAGAATAACACAGGAAAGTATCTGGGGGCACGATAAGTGCTCTGAAACAGGAGACAGATTTCCACAAGCAAACCCAGGTGGTCTGCCGTCCCACGTCCTCTGTTACTCATGAAAAGTCACTTTTCTCTCCAATGCTGCTGCATTCATATGGAGGACATAAACTATACTGGAGCCTGTTGCACCAGAGCCAGATTGATTCAGTGTGTGACTCTGATTGTGATCTGAAGACAGCGTGTGGAGCTGTTGAAGGTGCTGAGGGCTCCTGCAGTGGTGACAGAGTTGGTGACAGTAAAGCATCTGAGCTCTCACACTGCTGCCTATACTCCAAACATGCTGTGTGTGTGTGTGTGTGTGTGTGTGTGTGTGTGTGTGTGTGTGTGTGTGTGTGTGTGCGCATGTGCGCGCGTGCGTGCGTGCGTGCGTGCGTGCGTGCGTGCGTGCGTGTGTGGGTGTGTGTGTGTCTGAGTTACATGAAGGAATGATCCCCAAGAAAACACTATGCAAATGTGCGGCCAATCAATCAATCAGTCAATCAGTCAGTCGGTCATGAGCTCATGTAAATCCCTTCCCCTCAGACCAGCCATCTATATTACTGTTCCACTGCCCTTTATACAAACAGATTAACGCTCGTTAAGAATAACAGGACCGACGTGAGTGTCCTCGCCCTCGCTGTAACCGGAGAGCCTCGAGGTGGTACTGAGGGAACGCCAGGGGCCCTCGGTGTGAAAAGCGTCCAGTCAGGCTTGGCCTGAGCCACACAGACCACTACTCACTCCATGCACAGCCCCTCACAGCAGGATCCAGCCATCTGGACTCATTTCTGCTCTGACAAGGTGGCTCTCAAGGTCCATCTGTATGAGGGCTGCATTCACAGAGGGCCCCAGGAATGTGCTTGTCTGGGAGAGAACTAAGCTGATTTAAGGGATGGCGGCTCAACGCGATATATCTTTTCACCCTTTACACTGGAGCATGTCATTTCATCAACATCTGTATTTCATTTTTAGTGCCCTGGTCAATCTAGGGTTCAGTCCGTTTGGTTTTAGGCACAAAGACTAAAATCACTCCATTAATACGTGTTGTTGAGTCATTTAGACTACAAACACATGCAAGACATGCAATTTGTTTTATAAAACATCTCAAATATTTTTATAATTAAACTCCAAGTCCTCCAATCCTGGTTGTCATTTACTTGTTTTCATGGTTCCTTAATAGCTGAAAACAGATGATGAGTTGCTGAGTTATTTGTCAATGTAGCCATAGTTCCCCAGCCAGTGATGTCTGTTGCTTAACTCTCTCCCCATAACACCCATCTGTTAGTTTATTCCATAAAGGTGAACATGCAAAATAAGTTGTAAAAGTACACATTTTTGTGCTGTGTTTCTGAACATCTCCAAGCTGAAACGATCCACTGACTTTCCAGAGTTTAGTTAAGATATCCCAAAGGGATCCATACCACACTGGGCTGTAAATCCAGACAGAACCTCACTGCATGCATTACTGCCATTACCGCGCCTGCTGCGACAGCTCAACCCCATTAGCTGTTCGGTTTCTATGGGAACTAGTACTAAAACCCCAAAAGAGCCAACAGGAACGGGTCAGAGGGCAACTGCAGGACATACGGCAGATAACTAGCAAATGTCTTGCCCTGAATTCTGGGTCTACTCATAGCGAAAGCAGACTGTAACCTACTGTAGGTAAGGTATGGTTGACCTGGTTCTGTCGTGAAAACTGTAAAAAATATATATTATATATATATATACACACATACGGTGCAATTTTTTTTTTTAATAAGGCACTCTTTTATAAGTTGTAACTAATGGCTTTATTAATGGTTAATAAATAATCTATTGAAGCTCAGATCAGTTATAAAATTATTAATAAATAATTTCTAAAAACAAGTGAGAATCCTTCAATTAACCATTCAACTTGACTACTTCCCTGAAGAATATCTGGACTACAATCAATTTATCAACAATTAATTAAAACTTAGACCTACAATTGCAGACTTGATGTACTGAAGAAAAAAAGTGTATAAATTACTATTAGCTATTTATGAAGACAACTTATAAAACCTTTGAAAAAGGTTCCTTATTACCTAAATTAAAGCTCTGGCACTATAGAAATGTTAGGATGCAACTGAAAAAACACACAGTTTCAAGTTTACCACAACTGTGGAGGCTCTTCACGGTTCAGGAGAGAAAGTTTCTCCAATGACTTATAAGTTAGTGACAATAGAGTTGTCCATTTGAAACAAGAGCGGCTGAGCAAACACATAAAATGATGTTTAATTGTTGAGAACATTTTCAACACAGTGTTAATAATTTACCACAGAAGAAAACAGCAGCGTACCACCTTGGCTCCATCAATAGAGAACCTGCAGTTCCTATTGCCTCCATGTATCCACTGCACTGGGAGTTGAATGGGGGGGCATGTGGCCGGTCCAAATGACCAAACATGGATGCATAAGACCTGCGTTCTGGCCTGTCTGTGACCGTGATCAATAATCTCCTTTTCTGGATATGATACACACCACATTCATCATCCATGCAAGTGTCTGCCAGCCTTTTGTAAAGAAACCACTTTTAATCGCATCCCCAGGGCCTCCCTACTGTTTCCTCATTGAAAATGAAACTGAGATATTAATTCACATGGTGACACATCACCATGTGTTGCTTTTACTGTAGGCATCCCAGTATCTGTGTTACATTATTATGGTGTTTTTACAGTGACGGCTTGAGTGAATTTTATGAACAAATGTGTGCAATGTTACACAATCCTGCCTTGAGGATGAGATGGTATGAGAAACAACTGTGCATCAGAGGCAGCTCCAATGTGAGTCCATCGCCTTGTAAAACCTTTTGTTCTGCTGGCTCTTGCTTTGAGCTTTCGAGCATAAATCCATCCTCATAGTTACATAGTTAACTGGGGTGCTGGAGCTGAACCTGGCAGTCCAATACAAGCAGCCAGCGTCCTCCAGTGGTGTGTTACAAAACTGTTTAGAGTAAGGGGTGGGAAAAAAAGGAAAACTTGGTCAAGTAGGAAGGCCTGTTAGTGGTGCTTAGTGGCCAATCAGCAGCTTTGGGGTGTCCTATTGGCTAAAATGGAGCTGTCAATCAAACCCTCCAGAGGGTGTTTTTCTGTGATCTCCTCAGTGCAGTTTAGGAGGTCGTGGAGTACAGATCCCTTCCGTGAAAATACACGTGCTAACATCAAAATGGTCTAATATAAAGTAGTAATACCTTGGTGTAAAATATACAAGATGCTGCATTCACAGACTTACTTAACTAAACATATTAGTAACAAAATGTACTTTACATTACTTAAATAATAACAATTAAAAGTGCTCATCAATATGAGACAGAATGGCACTATTTTGTATAGGTCTAACATTATATTCATGGTATAATATTTTCTATCGATTAAGCTGCATTTTAATGGTGTTAAAGATGGGGCTAATTGTAACTACTTATACTGTTAATTTAATATATCAATGTATCATATTCTATGTTGATCATATATTTTTATATGTAAAAATTGCAAAGTAACAATTGCAAAGTAACAAACTACCAATAGTGGTAACATAAATGGAGTGGAGTAAAAAGTGATGTAGTGAAATAGTATAAAGTATAAAGTAGCATCAAATGGTAAAGTACAGGACAAGTTCTTCTAAATTGTAAATATATTGTGAATATAATATAATATAATATTGTATAATATAATATATTATATGCACATTTTTTATAATGTTTGTTTTTGTTTTTTTATTAGTTTTTTTTCACGTACATGAAACTGCTCACACTCTGATGAGATCTTTTTTTTTCTTCTTTTATGTAGCCTCCAAATAAATGTATATTTGCTTCAATTGACAATGATCAAAAAACAGTCTATGGTGAGGCATCCCAAGAGCACACAGTCCCTTGCCATACCCAGCTGACGCCCATGGGTGGCAGGGCTGTTCCGGACCACTGGACTGGGGACGGACTGCTCTCTGATTGGTCGGCGGTTTGCGCGTCCCCGTCGTCTCCTCCCGGTTTTCCTGGCATGACCTTTTCCCTTGGCAACCACTTCCTCCGAGCATCCACGGCCATCTTTAATTTTCAAGTCATTCATGAAAAGTTGGTTCGCTCATGTAAACACGCCGAGCGACACATTTGCGCACGAGGCAGCGTCTACGGCGCTGTGTGCGTGCGGCTCCCGGCCACGCGCTCCCACCAGAGCCGAGCAGCACCGCAGCAGGCTGTCCGCCGAGATTAAGTAAACACCGAAAGCGTACGTGCATATTGTTCAGCGCAGCGTCTTGTGCGTCACTCGAGCACGTTCCCCGGCTTCTGTTTTGCGCAATATCCTCGCAGCTAAACTCTGAGCTAAACTCTGAGCTTTACGCGTGTGTAGATCCTAACGTGTTGCGTGTCGGACTGGAGGAGCAGTGTGTTGTGACAGCAGGTGGAGCCGCTAGAATAAGAGTACGGGTCGTTGTCTGGGGGGCACAGCTGAGTGCTCGCCACTGCCATGTTGTTCTGCAAATGCCCCATCAGCAGGGAGACGGACGTGTTTGTTTCTCACGTCACGGTGGAGTTTTAACAGTAACAAACTGTCACTTTATGTTCTGTTTTGCACGCTGTGAAGTGCCAGTGATACCAGCTAGTTGTCATTAATGGGCTTCTCGTTCATGGCAGGATGAGAAAGAAGCAGACTGCCAAACAGAGGAAGACTGAGGAGACTCCAGTTGTACAGGAGTTTGTGGTAGAAACAATAATTCGCCGCAGAGTCTTTAACGGGAGAGTGGAGTACTTCCTGAAGTGGAAAGGTTTCACTGAGTGAGAGAGATTTGCTTTCTCATATTGTGTGATTATGTTAGTTTCGTTTTTGCACGAGATTAAAGTGTATTCTCTCCTTGCCTCTCTGTTTTTGCAGTGCAGAAAACACGTGGGAACCTGAGGACAATCTGGACTGCCCTGAACTCATTCAAGAGTTCCTGAGAAACACTCATTTCCTTGAGGGGAATGAGGAAGATCAGACCGAGCTAGAGTTAATTCCCAAAGAAGAAATGACAGAGCAGGAGACGGAAATTGTGAGTATGTGAGAAATGCAGTGGCAGAGTGTCTGTACGAACTTCTGCTCCTAAATCTGTAAAAAGGAAAAGAAAAAAAAACTTATTATTAGATATGATTTATGTCGGGCATTACGCTCAGACAATCCAGGAAGCTTTATGTCTTAATGTTAAAAGAAGCTGCTCTGGATTCGAGTAAAACATCTGACCATGTTAGCAGATGTTTTTCCTACTTTCTTGAGGGTTTTAAGGCTGAAAATGAAACTAAATGGTGTGTGAAGGTGGTTAGTTTCACAATGCCCCTGAAAGAGAAATCAATAAAATGTCTTTTTTTTTTTCTAAATAGGCATGTACAGTGAAAAATCCTCGTCCAAGCTTTCTCCTCATGCGGATGTTGTTTTTGTGGTTTCTTCTGACGTCTGCTCCTTTTGTCCTTGACATTCTCTTTGCAGTCCTGCATGCAGTCTCAGCAGCAGGCTCACACTGTGCAGAGCAACAGCGAGCCAAATGACACGCAGTCGGAAACCCCCACTAACCTCAGCACTTACCTCGAGCCTGAATGCATCATCGGCTCCACAGACAGACAGGGAGAGCTCATGTTCCTCGTCAAATGGTAACTCCACCACTTCCTCTTTTCTCTGTCTGCTATGGTAACTATATAATATACTTTTAGTTGCAGTATGAGAAGTGAGAAGCAAGTGTTTTGCAGCACACATTGGAGACTTTTGAGGCTTTCTGCTGGAAATCTCCTTAGAATTAAGCAGCAAACCTACTTGGTTAGGTTTTGGAAAAGATCGTAGTTTGGGTTAAAATGAACTGAAGGGAAACGTATCCTATTTGCTTTTGGAGCTTCATCCATATAAAACAAGGCAATTTTACTTGTTAATTTATTTATTAACACATGTCAAACACAGAGGTATTTTAAAGTGCTTTACATAAGGACAATAAATTAATCATAAAAACACAATAAAATAAGAATCTATTAAAATAGAGTAAAATGAGATAATAAAAAAAAATAAATGAATAAACTGGAAACATTTAAATATCTATTGTGAATCCCATAATTTAACTGAAATGCACTGCTAATATCTGTATTACCCCTTTCAGTCCCCTTCGCCTTTCCTCCTTCACAATAACCTTCTCAAAACTGGCAGGACTTTGTGCTGCTGCTGCTGGAACATTAAAAGTAGGAGGCCGCCATCTTAATGTTGTGTATCCCCACAGGAAGAACTCCGACGATGTGGCCCTGCTGCCGGCCCGCGAAGCCAGCGCCAGGTGTCCCCAGGTGGTCATCGACTTCTACGAGCAGAAGCTGACCTGGCACTGCGGAGACGAGGAGCAGTGAAATGTGTGCGTGGGTTGTGTACAGAGGCGAACTGATCAACAGCTGTGCTCTCGCCTGAAGCTTAGTTTAACCTCCATTCAGTGTCCTCCTTCAGCTGACATTAGAGGCATACTGTGTGAAATTGCGCTGCAGGTAGAATTCCAGATTCTGGCAGGTGCGAGATCCTCAGTGGGATGGATTTTTTTTTTTTTTAGCGCTCTCAGTCCCGTCGTGCTCAATGAGGTCTGTGTGCCTTTGTGGAGACTGCGACGGGGACTAAAACTAACCTTTGTGTAGAGCAGCTGACTTGAGATCAGACTAACCTGTAGCAGCTTTGATCTCGCGTAAGCAGACTCGATCACTGTGGACATGCGTTTCGTTTTTATTGCTGTGTAGTAATTCAGTATTTGAAGTCTCGTTTAGCTACATCTTGGTTGTTTGGTGTGTGCTTTATATATGTTATTATGTAGGCAGTGAGCTGCTGTCCAATCCATTCCTCCATGTAGCTTTTAGTCAGAGCTGAAGATTATAGACCTGTTGTTCTAACTTTTGTTGTTTGAACTTGTTTTGTGTCTCCTGTTTATAGCCGCAGCTTTTACTCTCTCTCTCTCTCTCTCTCTCTCTCTCTCTCTCTCTCTCTCTCTCTCTCTCTCTCTCTCTCTCTCTCTCTCTCTCTCTCTCTCTCTCTCTCTCTCTCTCTCTCTCTCTATGACCCTTGTGTTTGATGTGGAATATTTAAAAAACATTGCCCACCAGAAAGTACAAAATATTGTCTTCTACTCTGTATTGACTTATAACAAGAATAGTATTGAGTTTTTTAAAAATGTTATCTGCTGCTCACACAAAGTCCTGGCACAATTAATCAAATTTTCTTAAAAATTCTAAAATAAATCAATTGAGATTAACACAAAAACTGATGTGCACCTGTTATAGCTAATACGTTGTTGAATGTCACACTTTAGATATGAGACTGTCCAATTACTGTACAAATGGCATTATCTTGCAGTAATTATACAGGTACACGAAACCTTTATGTTAATGGCGCTGTCCTGACTCAACATATCTCCTATGACTGTTATGGGACACTCAGCTGAACTGTAAACCTCCTAAAACCACACCTGCTACTGAATTACTGTAACTGTTGACCATAGCTCTGTGAATAAAGGAAATTTTTCTCTTGTTTATTTTGTATGGTATCTTTTGTCATGTGCTAAATTATTTGGTTGGAACTTTCTTAACAAATGATCAATTGAAAAAAACAGTAGTGAAAGCGTTGGGTGTTTTTTTCGCTGAGTCTAAATGACGGTCAATAAGCAGTTGTAGTTTTTTGGCACAGGGACTTTTGTTGATCTGACTGAAAGTTATGAGGAAGAGTTTATCTCAGTCTTGTGACTATTTTTGAAACCTTTGGTCCTCGAGTAAAAGTTGGAAATAAAAGGCAGTTGCACAATGCTAAGATAAGCACCACTATATCTGGCTGACTGAACGCTACTGAGAGAAAAACAAGAACATTTGGACTATGAGAAAAGAAACCGACAGCGCTGTGACTCAGGTACGTCTGAAGTTATATTGTAATTCTGATGAGATTTTTAACAAGTTTTATAGTTATTAAAAAACCTTAAATGTCACAAGTTTTAAATTCTGGTACAGACTTAAAAATAAAGAAAAATAGTTTTCTGTCTTGAGCAATAAAAGTATAATTGGTGGGATTTTCCGATCTTGAATGTTGTTGTGTTAGTCATTGCACTTCCTCTATCTGCCAATAAAACACTTCCCCTTTTTCATAATGTACTCAGTTCAGTGTCTCTCCTAGCTTCTCCATGCAGCAGGTGATCAGTGTTTGGGTGCGGGACCCACGGATACGAAAGAATGACTTTTGGCATGCCTACATAGACTACGAAATTTGTTTACATGTAAGTAAAACGACAAAAGAAGGTTGTTTTAGCCTTTACATCAAAGTTGAGCGTACTGTAACGTGTGTCACACTTGTGTCCTGCTTTAGACTGACAGCGTGTGCTTTACCAAGAAGATCTCAATCGTGAGAAGGAGGTTCAGTGAGTTTGTATGGCTCAGGCAGAAGCTCCAAGCAAATTCACAGCTAATGTAAGTCAATCTTACTGTATTTTGAACTGACAATTTTAGTATATTTTCTGTTTTCCTCTTAAAGATAATCTGCACTATGGTCATTTTTAGGGTGTATTTTTTATTTTTTTTGCAGGGTACGGCTACCAGAGCTGCCCCCAAAGAACCTCTTCTTCAGCCTGAACAACGGCCAACAGATCACTGAGCGGATGAAAGGGCTCCAGAAGTTTTTGGAGCAGTAAGTGATCTCTCAGATCAATTAACATGTGAACTTTGACACAGCACAACAAACCATGACAAAACTGCTGACAGTTTCCATAAACACTGGGCCATGTGACCACTGTTCTCACAAGCAAAACAATATACTGAAATTGTCCTTATTCTCTAGGATCCTCGAGAGCAATCTGCTGTTGTCGGACAGCTGCTTGCATCTTTTCCTGCAGTCAAAGCTCAGCGTGTCCAAGATGGAGGCCTGTGCTGCTGGACAGACCCACTACTCCGTGGCACAGGCGGTCCAGCGCTGTGGTCTGAGGCGATTCCACTCTGAAGAGGATCTGGAGAAGGACCTCAGCATGTCTTGTGACTCTGACTCAGACAGGTTTGTAATATTAAACTTTTTAGTCTTTCTCCACTACAACAATTCTGCAGAACTGAAAGCCTTTTACATCTAAGGTTAGAACTTTGTCATCAGCAAGGCAAAATATGCTTTGACTCACTGATGTGTTTTCCAGGACAGATAATGAGAACTCCTTCTGCCTCATTTTCCAAATTATGAAATTGTATTCACTTTCCATCCTCTGTTCTGGTGTCTGTCATTCCAGCTCAGAGTGTATAGATCCAGAGCTTCGCATTCAGGATTTGGCAATAAACAAAGCAGAGAGTACAGCTTCACTTGATCTCATGGGAACCAGCCAGGAGAAAACCCTCAACTGCTCATGTGGTTCTACATGAAAACATCATCAGTATCTCGTCATCATATCATCGGCACAAATGTCTGGAACCGTGAAGAAGAAATTTGCCTGTTACCCCATCATACTGTGCTTTTGGCAAGGTAGTTGCTCCTAAGTATTTCACTTGTTAAAAAAAAAAAGTCATAGTTTATTATGTTCTCATTGGGGCATTTCAGTTTGAACCATGTACAGTAAATAGTAATAAAAATGTAACTTGTATATCCATGAAGTGTTGTGAACCAGTATGTTTCATCTGCAGAGCTGAAAAGTTGTAGCAACAATTTGCCTGAAGATGGCAGTGTTGGTACATCAATCTGTTTGTATAATCACTTATCCCATGAACATATGTGGCAACTGTCCACATTTACTTCACAAACAAGCAAAGCAGAAGCATCAGTAGTTATGGTCATTCACAAGGTGTATTTCTGCCAGATATATGCAGATAACAATGCAAGACCTTAAGCAGTGACAGCCTGATGTCTCTCTCTGTGGCTGACCTCTCCCTCCTAATAAAGTGAAAGGTGTGGGAAGCTTGTCATCTGGTGGCCTCTGCAGTGCTCAGCAGTATGACGTATAATAGGGTCTCTGCAGAGCTTCCAGACAGCCCCCCTGTCAGGTGTGTGGCTGGTAGAAGGTCCTGTGGGATCGCAATGGACTCGCTCCTGTCTGAGAGGGCCACCAAGTAGACTGGCTACATTGCTCCCTGCTGAACAAAATGCCAGCTGCACTGACAAGCCACCTTTTCTACCTGTCTCTCTCTCTCTCTCGCTATATATGTGTATGAGTCTGTTCAGCACAGTCACATTTATCTGTGTGTGTGTGCTGAATACATACATGTGCTCCCACAGTGTGCAGCTCCATGCTTATGCAGAGGTAATGACCACTAAACAGAGTGACGGCAGGCTGATATATATGCACAGCTAATTAGATTAGCTTTGTCTCTCTGCAGCGGTGGTGATATTCATTATAAATTCAGAGCAGACAATAGGCTGCAGAGAATGGAGAGGTGATAGCACCTCAGACCTGCTCTGAGCAGAAGAACAGTTTTGACAGTGGGGTAAGCCCACCAACTCAAATTGGGTGTGGGGAGGGGGGACATCTTGCCTGAAGATATGTGGGTGTACATGTGTGTTCATGCATATCCACATATGCTAATGCAGTATATGCATGTGTCGTCTTTAACCGTGTTTAACTGTGTGGGGCAGCATTACCCTGCATGGCTTCAAACACTAGGCTGTCAGTGTTGCAGATCTTTGCTTTAGCTAGATATTCAAAAGAGGTTTATGCCTCTAATACATTTAGAAAACACACCTGAATTGTTATAGTACTGGCAGTTTTTACACAAATGTGTAAAGGGAGTCTATCAAAACAATTTCAATCAATGAGGTTTTTTCATGAATCCATTTTTAGGCTCTCCTTTAGACTAGAAAGAATGAAAGAACAGCTCACTGAATAAATAGTAACTAAACATTTAAGGGATTTAAAATATGGTTTCTGAGAGTGGCGTGTTGGGGAGACTCCTGATCTCAGTATTTCTAGTGATCCTTTAAATAAGCAATTTATAATAAGCAATAAAAATTTACAGCATGTCACATTACTTTCAAGAAGTTATTTTGTTGGGTTTTGGAAAGCTATAAATCTATTATCTGTCGGTTGTAACTGATACGTAAATCACACATGCATGTGGTAAAAAGCGTACCAGAATATTATACTCAAGTAAAAGTACAATTACAAATGTAATAACCAGTCCACTCTCGGATGATAACAGTCTCACACAGCAGCAAGGCCGTACACACCTTACTGAAGGTAAAAAATCATCAGTGAACTGGAGCATGTTAGCATTTAGCATGTTAGCCAGACCCAGCATGCCCCAGCATGCCACGAACATCGTGTCTCTTAGTTCGCCAGGTTGTGCGTTAAATCAGCCATTGATAAAGAAAGAGATGCAACCTTTTTTATTGTTTTTTTCTTTTTTACTTTGCTGCGGTACAATAACGCTAATTATAAGCACCCCTCATATGTAGGTCAATCCTTTATTTGATTGTGCTGTCTTGAAGTGCTAGTTCCGGCCTGTGAGCGCAAACGTTGGTAACGTATTATTCCCGGAGAGCGGAGTGTCCTTCCTATGGATTTCCGCCCTCCTGCGTGCACTCCTTCTCTATTGTAGCCATAGATTTATCTTTTTTCTTATCATGGAACTTTTCACGTGACTTTTGTTTTCATTCGGTTAGGGATGCAACTTGAGGTACTTACTTGTGGTAAATAGTAAGCTGCCTGTAAAATTACCAAATTTTAGTAACACTCAACAAGCCTACAATGCAGCCTACACAAATCAACTGTGTTGCAGTCAGAAGGCTAAATGTTTACTGATTCATCAAGTTACCCCAGAATCCAGTTGCCAAGCAAAGTGAACGTGGCTAAGCACATGGTGCAAATAGGTCACTGTATCATAAAAGCTTTGTTGGTTAGTCCAGTGGATTGAAACGTTTACATTACTTGTTTCAGTCCGACCTGTCCGGGAGTAGCCTATTGACTCTGCTTTTAATGGTCTGTGACTCTGGTCCACTGGCTGTTAACCTTGAGCCACTGTAGCCTAGCCTGTCAGTGCAGCTCTGCTGCCATGACAGCACTGACACATTTAAACCCATCAGATCGATTGGCTAACAGCTCTCCGCTCCATGTTGTGTGACCCCAGAGAGGTCAAATGGCGTGGAAACATTGGGAGCCGGTGATGTCACTCTGTTTCAGGATTAGTTTTTAGCTGAACATAACCACAATTATTCAGAAATGTACAAGATCAAAATCACGTTTTAATTATTTCCACAAATGCTTTATCTCAGTTTAATCTAATTAGTATGCTTATTGTTTGTCACATAAAGCAGTAGAAAGGAAAATGGCCCCTCTGGGAGTTGCCCATCTGCTTCTGACCAAGTCAGCATCTCTTTCTGCAGCGACAGCTCAAACAAACCCCACCTCATGTCTGTGATCTCATGCTTGAGTTTTTTATTCCCTCTGTTGAGTAATTAAAACAGAATCCCAAAAAGCAAAAATCCTTTTTAACAATTTTTATACGTTGGAATGAACCAAATTGTCGAATTCGAATGCAACAATATGAAATACCAATCAGGGTTCGTTTAGTGAGCAGACTGCCCAGAGCCAAAAACAAATGGAAGTATTGAGGGAGATATGCTCCAGTGGAGGCAAATTACAGATAAATCAGAAGCTGCTCATGCATTTTAAGTGCCACATTATACAGAATCCATTAGTAGCAATAGGAGTTCAGCAGCACTTGAGATATTAAATCTCTTTGCCTGCAACTCAGTGGAACCAGGATGAGTCAATATCAGAGAAGCCCAGCTGCACTGCCAATAGATAGGGGATGAGACCTAAAGGAATGATGCCGGACTTATACACAAACAACAGTCGTGTGATAACAGCACAGGCTGGAGATACTGATGTGTAGCTTGTTTTACAGCAAGACAATCAAATTCATCAGGGGCAAGAGAAGGAGCAAGGTAAATGATCTGGAAGTCTGGGGTTAATTGAATTGTTAATAACATACGCCTCGTATCTGAAAAATTTTCAAGGTCTCCCACATTTCATGCCAATACTGAGCGCTGATTTACTGAGGGCCACAAAAATTCCACAACCTGACAGCCCAAAAAATATTTCCAGGTCTGTCCTTGTGGCTTTGTGTCTTTGTGTGTGTTCAAAATATGGTGGAAAAATGCTGTTTCTTAAGGCTGAAACATTTTTCTTCATCACTCAATTGTCACAGATGGAAACGAGCTGACTTATCATTCATCAAACCCAACAACCCCAGTACCTTTCCTCGGTTCTGCACGGTGTACAGTATACCTGCTTTTTACCCTCCACATGCTGTCGCCTTTTGGTGCACGGATGTAGCAATTACTGGGAACGGGCGGGATCACTGTAGCAAGGCCAGGAACAGCTTCTCGTCTCCTGGAATCAGAGCTGATCAGCGTGAAACCAAGCTGATCAGCATTGAACACATGGGCCTGAGGGGGAACAGGGAAATTGAGATCACTGCTTCATAATTTCCTGAAATAATATGGTCTGTAATATCACACGTTTCCTTTGGAGCGTACAAACAGATGGAGGAGGAAGGGCCTTGAGTTCAAATAATGTCTGTGTTTACTCACAAATATTCTTTAATCCATGCTAAAACACGTGCGTATATTGTACAAACAGGATCCATAAGGTTACTAATGAGCTCATGCAAGAGTGTAAGAACTCATAAGATGTACGTAGTGTCAGATACCTTTAGTGTCTATGATGCCTTTTGCTCATCCTTATATGACTTTGTGTCATGGGAACAGCCCCTCTGTGTGTCACAAGATCATGTGTGAAAAACAAGCCCTCCAGGCTAACGTCTTGTTAGAGATGAGGAGTCAGGTAGAGGGGGAGCTCTTTGGTCAGACCCAGTTCCATGGATGCAGAGACGCCCCGTGGTGGCAGTGAGAGGACAATAGAAGGTGAAGAAACAAGGGGGGGAAATGGAGGTGTAGAGGGCACCGTCTCTTGAGGCCTCTGTGCTTCGCTGCCAGTGTGTGTAAATCAGCAGGCAGCTCACGGCTGCAATGAGGTAGAAAATAAAAAAAACATAAAAATGTCCAAGTGAAATAAGAGGCAAGAAGAAATCTTTTATGATGAGCCTAAATTCTCCTTACTCTGCAGTAGATCCACTGGCTGGCTTAGCTTGTCTTCTCCAGACATCGTCTATCATCCCAGTGTCTGCATAACGCCACAAATTACTCAAATTACCCCACCTGCTATTCATGTAATACATATGTAATGAGTATCCTAAATTCACATGATTATCATTCACGGTATGTTAATAGGGCTCATGTCAAATTCATTAATATGCATGTGAAATTATGTGGACTGCCAAACCAGAATGTCTGAAGTTCTTCAAATGTGGTTAAATGCACATAAAGTCCTGGATGGAAGTTTACCAATGGGATACAACTTGTGGCATTTGAGCATAGCACTTCTTTATTGACATTTGGGAACAGTCTATATAACCAAAACAATCCACACTCAAGATCTTCTTACTAGCTTTTGGATCTATCAAACTGCTTGGTCTTCTTCAGCAAATAGGGCTGGTTTAGGTGTGGATCTTTGATCTTAGATTATTTTGGTAATATACTGTATAGGCAACATCATCATATTTATCACATTCAGCCCATTTTCTTTACATTTTCTCACCCGTAAGCCATTCATATGACCATTAGGTGGTAAGTTTAAGTACAGTGCTTATAAAAAGTATTTAGGTCCCCCGGAAGTTTCCATGTTTTATTGTTTTACAATTTTGAATCAGATTACATTTATTGTGGCTTTTTTTACACTGATCAACAGAAACATATTCTTTAATGTCAAAGTGAAACAATAGAATCTAAATTAATAAACATTTAAAATGCAAAATACATGTTTGTTGAAAATACATGAATTCACCACCGATAATATAACACACCTAAATCATCACTGGTGCAGCAAGTTGGTTTTAGAAGAAAAATAAAATAAATTATTATTTATTATTTCACTGAGATTGTCATTGTGTCACTGATGGGGGCAAATAAAAGAATGTAAATGAAAATCTCAAAATCAACTAGTACAGTTACAGTTTCTAACAATGCTTCAAATGTTGGTCAGATTTGTTCGTCAGTTTGAAGCAGTATTACAAGACTATCAACACGTACAGTATGTTTTTAAAGCAACATGAGAAAATGTCCTGCAGCTCGAGGCCAAATCATCTCTGAGAGAACTGAAAGTGCATCAGTTGAAACTGCAACATGATTTACAATACCTGAAGGGAAACATTCATCACAATCTGCACTGAGAAAAGGAACAATGCAAAGGTGAGCCAAACCAACAGGGAAATTAAATATAGATACAGTGTATAATACTTTATACAGATGGTTGACAAATACTACTTGGCATTCAACCAAAGCAGTGATGATTTGAACTAAGTTCCTTCACTAAATCTTCTTTTCACCCACATTTTGTATATTAATTAGAGTTTGACTATAATCTGAAATGCTTCTCTCCCTACACAATTGCCCACATGCAGAGAAATATGAAATGCCTTTGTTTTTTGGCCTAAAACAGTCCGTTTTAAGAATTCGAAGGCTTTAAAACTCAGCATGTGAGTTGTCCCTGTAATTGGAGCATGTAAACTCCTCTAGTTGTTAAAAAACAACTGAAATAATACTGAGCATTGGTGTCGTCAATAGTAACCCTGATAATGATAATATTCTGTCCACCCCAACAGCATGGATACTCTGTAATGACGAGCCGCTCCTGGCGTAGCCTGGGCCTTAAATTAGCTCTGGCTCAGGGACCTTAACCTGAATGTGGGGTACAACCATGTAGTGATCAGTTTTCACTGGATTGGCAGGCAATCAGCTGCAGAGAGGTGTAAGAGGTACAGTGTGGAAAGGGCTGTAATTACAGTTAGAGCATTTGTGACATCTCTGACCTCCTCTGATTACAAACTATCCTCCCAGACCATCCAGGGTCATTACTCACCTCACTAACTAGTAGAGTAAATCAGTGGCAGAGCACTGACCTGATATTAGAGCCACAGCCGGAGAGTAAACAGGGCCAGAGTACGGAGGCTGGAGCCTTGTAAATAATCCGTGAGGAGAGCAGGAGCGAGGGCGTGGGATATGTTTATGGCAGGTGGACAAACACCTGTCACTTTGATAAGTCTGATTTATCCTGAATGACATGTCAGCACATAGCTCTACCCGGCCCGTGACAGCCTGGACCGCCGACCCCACACTCTGGGACATCAGAACTGTTTGTAGCAGTGAGGCATACAGTAAGTGAGAGAGGCGACAACAACAGTTTCATCAAATTAAAGTATTGGCTGTGACATGATGGTGTTTAACGTATCATCTTCTTGGGGGATGGTGATGTTTTCAAGGCCAGAAACTGGACTTCGAGCCGCTTGTGCCTTCCATCCAGCTACAGAGACATCACTGTCTGCAACTTGCAGAGATCAATTAACAAGAAGGAAGAGGAGACCCTGCCAACATGTGAGAGAGGTGGGTGTGGTGGTGATAATAAATGACCTGTCTAGAACCATATTTACTGGCCTGCCACTAACCCTGGTTTTCAGCTCGTAATATTACACATTATATATTGAAAAATCACTGAAATCTAAGCCTCAAATTCCAGAAATATGAATTTTCAGAGCAGCCTGTCATGATGTTCGTTAGCTTTCACTTTAAATACACCATTTACTCCTTTTCACAATGTCAAAAGCCAGCTGAAGAAACCTTAATTTGTCAGCTGCCATGAGTTATGCTAACAGAAACTGACCTCAATTAAGAGTGACTTGCATTTAAAAAGTGTCTATATCAGATTTTAAGATTTAGACCAGGGGGGTGGGGGAGGCTTTAATGGAATGCTGACAGAGGGCAAGTCGGAGAGGTAATACATTTTCTGCAAAATGCCAGTGGATACCACATAAATAAGGCAGTGTTATTCCTGACAGAAACTCTACATGAAGCTGTGGTGTGATCTACGGCTGAATGACCCGGTTAAAGAGCAGCAGAAACAGCTGACAGCTTGATCAAGATTACCTCTCTAAAGTGGTATAGATCAAGTCTTTAGCCTTCTCACCAACCTCAGGGGTGATGGTATGAAATGGTGATAGTACACGATAATACTCAAGGATGAGCAGACATCAGCGTGAGCACGGGGACATTATAGTGTAATAATAATGTCCTGAGTTGTTTACCCAGAAGGCATACATTAACAGAGGTATAGGAATATTGCTTATTTGAAGTATAAATTATAGTTGGCTGTGTAAGAATACATGAGGTCTAAATTGTCTCTAAAAATGACTATGAATGTATTCTGTCCGAAAAGGGAAATTTTGTTTTATATTTCCATCATCTTTCTCAGCAAATCAAATTTTATTTATTATTACTCAGCAGCTCAATCTATATATATTTGACCGGTAAAAGTGTATCTTTATGGTTGCTTGTATTAATTAGAGATATTCTGGTATCATTAGTGTAATTTACTGCTCACTAGATTAATTACATGATGGCATTTATCTATGAAACATTATATCTTGATGTTAAATTGCAATAAAAGAACCTGTATATTTTGCAGATATGGCTGTCCAAATCTAACAGAGGGGGATGGGGGTGTAGTTGACATCCATTAAGGAAATCCTTTATTGGCACATAAAAATGAGAGGCAATATTTAGCCTTACTTGCCTTTGGCAACCTAACCCATAGCCCAACATTAAAAGGACTCTTCGGGGGAAATACCAAGCCACGTCAGCAGTAAAGCAATAGTTGCGTTTATGTATTAAATCAGCAACTCAACTTCAGCACCGAAACATGTTTTAAGTGTTACATAATCTGCCTAAATGATGGAATAACACACACACACTCAGCCATTGTCAGTAATTTTTTTGTCTGATCTCCACTCTCTGAATATCACGTTCCCTTTCCTCCCCTAAAATGAAGCATTTTCTCTTTATATTCAATGTAGTATATTCAATAACTAATTATGGTAATTCATTACATCTCCAATTAGCAGAGAGGCTTTATCGCTGCACTGTACCGTAAAGAGCAGGATTTATGTTGGCTTTGAATGTCACCCAGCGGACAGAGGACTAGCTCATCACTCAACAGGAACAAAACGGAGAGACAGGAGCAAGGAAAAATAGTGGGAAGAGGGAGAGAAAGATACAGTGAGTTATTGGTTAATGAACACATTTTCCTTCCCATTTTCTCACAACCTTGAGAAAACCTTGATAAGGCCCCTTTTGTCTAAAGAAACCCAAAAAGGAGGGGATTACCCCGAGAGATAAAAGTGTTGTAAAAGTTTGGTATTTCAGTGACGAGGCTGTAAAAAGATATGTACAGTATGTAACCTCAGAGGGTTTTGCCGAGCTAGCGCCACCTCGCCTGCTGTCAAACAGCCCCTCAGAGGGTGATAAGCATCGCTGCTATTTGTGTGGGTGGCTGTCTTATTAGTGTACAAGCAGCACAGCCAACCATCTGCTCGCTGTGATCCTCTGCCCAGCGAGGTCTCTCAGGTGTCATAAACTGTCCCTTTGAAGCTTGGAACAAAAGTGCTGACCAGATGAATAAACTTTTTTTTCTCATTTATCCAGGGAGTTATGTACATATGTTTGGTTTGCACGCAGGATTTGATATTGACAGTAGCCTGATGTTAACTGCAGAGAATTACAAAGGGAAAATATTGTGATTCCGTTGGGTGAAATATTATTGATAAATGCACTTATTCCTTATGTCTACGCATGTAAATAGTTTATTTCCCCCAGAAAATACTTCGACAAATCTCCATTGGATTGGTTTTTTTTTTTAAATTAATTTCTTCCGTTAACATTCTTCCCGTCTCTTGTCAATTGTTAATTCAGTCTGCAAACATAATTTCAAAACTTGTGTCCTGAGGCAACAAAAGAAAAAAAACATGTGTATGGCATTTCTACCTTGAGCATCTCTGTTACAGAGGTGGTAATCTATGACCTTTGACAAGACTCTATTGCCACCTTGTGGCTTAAATCGCAGGTTAAATAATAGATTGTAAAAATGCACTGAAACAACAGATGTGTTTGAATCTTTATTAATCTCACCGTTTGCAAATATCAAATTTGCCAAAAGCAGTGCATGAAATAGTGTGGAAAAACTGGATAGGAAATAAATATAAACAAGTGGTGCAACATGCAGATATTGTAGAAAAATTATCTTAAATATGTATATTTCAGTCATATGAAAATCTTTTCATCCAATCATCAGTCTCCAACAGTTGATACGGAAGGTAATTATCCTGGAAATTACACAATGTACCAGTTAAAATAAAGTGGATTAACTACAGATATACATTTTGGTCCTGAAACAAGTGGAAGAGCCTTGTACACTGCAGTCATGAGGTCTGAGCAACTTACATGAGGTGTATCTATATCGCGTAAAGCTCCATCAGGAAGTCTTTGGGGACGATTCCTACGGTTCCATTCTTCTCTCCGACCCACCAGCCAAAGCCCTGGTACTCCTGAAACAGGACCGAGTGGAGACGTTGAGAAGATGATGAGAGTGAGTCCACATCTCCTTATCATTGATAATCATGGCGGTCCTCAACTGAAGACACTCTTAGTCGACGAACATTCGTACGATCGTATTTAGTAATCGATTAGTTGATTTAATTGACATATCTTGAAAACAGAGTTTCTCCAGAATGAAGCACAAAAAAGCACCACTTTAAAGCTTGAAAGAAAGAAAATAATCCCTTGGCATGAAAAAATAATTAAAAATGACTATTCAACTAAATTAATCTTAGTAGACGGATACCAAAACAATCAATAAGTTGACTAATCAATAAGTTGACTAATCAACTACGAGGGGGCAGCCATACTTTCAAATTCATGTAGTTGTCACTGAGCAGCAAACTATAAAGTATATAAAGTATGTTTAACAGATGAAAATGAAAGATGCATAGCAAGAATATGCACCTATGGTGGCATAGGTGTAGGACACCAACCGTGACCCACAGCGCCCCCGGTGTGTGTCCGGTCAGGGACCTTTGTTACACGTCATTCCCCATCTCTCCCTGCTCTCGTTCCCTGTCATCTCACCACTATTGGCCGTCATTGGCTGCAAGTACTTTCCTTAACAGCAAAACCAGTTACCCATTTACAAAATCTCCTTTGTTTATTTTTCACTCCCACATCCAAAGCAACACCTACATCCCATCAACAACTTCACATCTCCTGTTCCCTGTCCTGCCTCTCTACCCGCTATTGCTTTTGAGACTGCACACACATCCTTCCGCTGCACACAAAATCCTCAGTGTGCATAGAGCACAGCACACATAAATCTGTCAAAGCACGACAAGTAATAGCTCCAAATGGCTGTCAGCATGCTGAGATGTGAGGGGGACACTGCGAGATGAGATCTGACACAAGAGGAGAATACCCCTCTCTCTCTCCGCCTCTGGCCAAGAGCCTGACCTCACATCAAAGTCTTCCCATGAATCAACACTGGGGCTCATGTACTAACAAGGTTGAAGGAAGAGGAACCTGCACAGTGTTTCAAATCTATGCCAAAACTCAGGGACGAGGAGGGACCACATCTGTGTCCAGTTATTCCCAGGAGAGAGTAATGGATGTAAGTGATCTTATGGTAGTATTAGACAAAAGAACATTACAATAAAAATAGTTATGGCTAGCACTGACCATTATCTGGAGCTGGCCCATTCATCACGTCAGATAAAAAAGGCACTTGACTTACTGTCCATGTCAAATATTTATACACAGGACATGAATACAGTAAAAAGTTATTTAGTAGATCTAAATTATTAACAGCAAATCAAACATCACAAGAAACAAATAATGAATGTGTCTCATGATTAAAATTACATTTCACAAGCCCCTGGGGGATAATATAGCAGATTGACATGAGGTGTGTGTGTAAGAGACCGAGGGTGTGAGTGCACGTTATGACTTCCTGCAGTTAGCCTTTGAAAAAACGCAACACCTCATTGTGTAGTTCTGCCTGACAAATAAGTTGTGCTTGAGTGAGTGCGGCACACAGCATGAGAACATATATACGGAGCTGTGGAAGACTAATGATACCACACACTGTGACAAAGCACACATTAATACAAAACTGGACCATCCCATAATGTAATTACTTATGCCAAATGAAACACTCTACAGCTGATGCATCAGTTTATAAGCACAAACTGTCCAACGAGTGATGAGGTGAAAAGATGTGCAGGCACGATAACAACGGCAGAAACATGTTGGGACAGCGTTTACTTTTTATCAACCCATCGAGCCACTTCATTTAAGTGAGATGTTACGTCTCTTGATTTGTTTTATGTGCTGTGACTTGGGAGGGACGAGGGGGCGGTGCAGCATACTTGGACAACACACTCTCCCTCACTCCCGGTCAGGCCTTATAATCAACACCCGGGTCCCGACTGGGGGGTCTCGCAGCTGTAACACTACAGCTATTTCTGGCCTCTGGAATGGGGGAGGGACACAGGGTAGAGGGGGAAAGGAGAATGGGGGAGCGACTGGGGGGGAGGAAAGGGGGGGGGGGGCAGGGGAGGAGTCGACTGTCCCTTTAGCTGCAGCTGGCTGCTGCAGTCCAGACAGGTTTTATGGTCATTGCCCTCGCAGCAGGCCACAACCCCCAACACCAAGGTTTCAGCTAATGGCACTCCCAGTCTGAGTGAAAAGGCAACTTGATTCTTGGTCCTTTTCCACACACGAAGAAGGAGTCATAAACAGGCATTTGGCCGATGAGTATTGGTGTCGTCTGTCTGCTTTGTGCATTTGTTTCCTGCAATTAGTGCTGAATCAATTAATCAATTCAACAAAAGAGTAACAATTTTGATCATCCATTATATTTGCTCAAGTCATTTATCAAACAAAAATGCTGAACATCTGCCTTTCTTGAATGTGAAAATGTTATGCCTTTTCATAAAAGAAATGTAAGATGTCAGCTCGCGCTCTGGCAAATGTTGGTGGGTATTTTCCACTTCTTTCCAACATTTTATAGACTAAGCATTTAATTGACAAATTAGAAAAAAACTGAGTAATCAATAATGAAAATATATTGTTCTAACAGCCTACACCCTATGCTCCTGACTGAAAAATACATTTTAATTATTGGTAAAAAAAATTATAATTCAGGTTTTTACATAAAAATAATTATTGGAGCTCAGTCCCGATTTTTAAATCTTCATGGCTTTTATATACCACTAGATGGCAGACTTGAATTTGGCAAAGGATCTGGCCAACAGACAACAGTATGTCTCAGTTGACTTCATGCTTCATAGAAAACAAACCAGACAGGAAATATAGCCAGACTAGATGGTGCACATTTCACTTCTTTTTTTTTTTTTCACAAACCCCAGGGTCTACATGCATCTGTAAAATATAAAATGTCTTGACATATTTGCAGTGCAATGTTCAAAAACAAGCTTGTTAGATGTATCGCATCAAAATCAAATTCCACTTTCATATAAACCAGTTAAGCACAAAAGGACTCCTGTTTGGTTACATAATAAAAAAGGTAAAGAACAGCCCCTCAGTTCTCAATACCTGGCACCCACAGCTAGCCGACAAGCCTCGGAAATTGTGCGTCCACTACACGTCCTCACCTGCTCTGAAATAGAGTGGCGGACTGAGCCTGGGTTTCCTGAGAACACACATTCCTATTTGGCGAGGTGAGAGAGACGTCTGAGAGGTGTGTGGGCTGAAGGCTGCTCACCGCCTGGCATGGCAGCAGCGGCAGCGTGCTGAAACAGTGCAGATGGAAGTGATGGAATGGCGCTGTGTGCCAGCTAAGCTCAGCCTCCGCCAGCAGCACTAAAACAGTTTCCGTTGTGACACAACTAATCCCCATCACTGTGCCAGAGAGAGAACCTAGCGCAGTCTGCCTCTTACCATCAGCCATCCACCTCCAGGCGGTGGGCCAGGTGTTGCCAGTAAAGGATATGAACAGTCGGCTCCTCTGAGGGCCTAGAAATAACTCACTTTAGGTGGTCTGAGGCCAGTAGAACCACTCCGACAACAGACCCCATCTCATAACTTTTGCGTCACTGTTGGGTTAGAGCTCATCCTGGTTAACATTGGTTTGTCCCATAATGAGTGTTTTCTTGATGCGTGGTGGCATCAAGAAAACACACTTATGGGACAAATCAATGTTTTACCCCTGACCATACCTTGCTCAGTATGTAGATGGAATCTCCACGCTTGAAGGACAACTCATCTGGGTGGTCCCCTGCACAGTCCCATAAGCCCTGGTAGAAGTTGGGGTAGTCTGAGCTTTTATCAACTGCATGGAAAAGGGGAATAACAGATTAGGTGCTTTATTTTCTACTGAGAGTGGCAACAATACGTGCACATGTCAGACACAGCAGTGATTGTTTGTGTGCAGCAAAACCAACAGGAGGCAGTGGAGAGCCTGAAATAGAACTGGAGGCAGACAGTAGCTGTATGCCAAGTTCATATCACCTACTAGGTTTTGAGTATGTTCACACTGGCAAAGAGACACAATTAAGTACCATTAACACAGTAAGTTTGCAGACTACAAAAACTTTGGACGAAGACAAAACATCTCCAAGGGGAGACGTCAGGGCTTCATAATGCATCATTTCATTGGGGTAAAACACGTGCATGCAGTCAAATCTGGTCTGCCCTTGCTGGAAGGCTCACTAGCTGGCACACGATTATAGAACATGAGGATGAATTCATTGAGGCGTTCGCACGGAGCGCGCCGCGGCAGCCTGCTTTATGGGTGAGGATTACCATTCTGCAATAATTGAAAAGATGTTACATAAAAGATCATAAACAAATGCTTTGTTTTTGAAAACGTTATACTGCCGCCATCCATTCAAGTGTAACCCGCCAACATCTCAGCTCCAGTTACACTGCGCGTGTGCCCCATAGCTCAAGACCTTGTCCCAGCCTTCATTAAATAGCCTTAAACACTCCAGGAACACCTCTGAAAACTCATAATGTAGGCTTTGTCCATGTCTGGATTAATTTGCTGTGACATTGTAAAGAAGATGATTAGTTTATTAACAGAAAATTCATCTGCAAACGATTCGTCAAGATATTTTTTAAGCAAAAACGTATTGCCTTTCTATTGTGAGGATTTACTGCTTTTCTCGGTATTATATAAATTAAACTGAATCTCTTTGTAGTTGGGACTGTTGGTCAGACAAAACAATTCATTCAAGGATGTCATTTGTTATTAATTGTGATAGACTTTTTACATGTCATACACAAACTTATTTATCGATAATGACAAGAAAAGCATTAGTTGCAGCTTTATTGTGAAGCCACAGGTTGTTTGCCTTTGCACTGCAGATGTATTTCATCATTGCAAAAAACTGCAAAAAAATTGAAATACTGCAAAATATAACATTACAGTAGACTGTATACAATTAGCAAGTAGTAGGAATTAGGACACAGCTAGGTTCTTGGTAGTTAATGTTTCCAGCTCTCAGGACATTTATTGATCTGAATTGGGACCATTTCCTGTATGTAGCCAACCCTCGGGATGTGCTAATGTTGTGGGAAAGTTTAAATAGATAAAGAAGATAGAGATAGATGGCATGCCATTTTTGCACTTACACAACTTTAATACGTCACTTATTGCAAGAGGAAGTTGGCAAACTTGGCCAACAGTTATTTCCAGCATTGTGTTAACTTTCATGTTCACAGAAACTTCCTCTTTAAATGTCACTTCTTCCTAACGGCAGCTTAGAAGGTTGACTTATAAGTGACAGAATGTTAACTTGTTGATCACAGTTCCAATGTGTCTTCTGTATACGTAGTGAAAGTCACTACACTCTAATCCACAAAGTAAACATTTCCCTCATATCTGTGCAGAACAAACACAAATGTCTGTGCTTCGTACCTGAAGCAAGAGAAGCAGGTTTGCTGGCTGGCTCCAACTTTGGAGGAGGCTTTACTGGAGGAGACTTTACTGGAGGAGACTTTACTGGAGGAGGCTTTACTGGAGGAGGCTTTACTGGAGGAGGCTTTGCTGGAGTGGGCGTGTCATCCTCTGGAGAAACAACACAATATATGGATGGATGAGTGTGTGTTATGATTACCTGTCGCAGAGAAATATGCAATAGCATAAAATAAACCCTTTGAATAACATTTTTAAAACAATATGAAAGAGGGGCGTGTTCTGAAGGACAACAGAGATCACCACAGTGATACAACGCGTGGTCGGACCTGGGAGCTCTTCATAGATGTCTTCGTCGATCAGCTCAGACTCAACTATATCTTCTACGGGTCCAACATCGTCGTACACTTCCTGTTCCTCCTCTTCATCTTCTGGGATGATGCCTGTCATATCTACGAACAGGAAATATTACATTTGACTTATACACACAAAAACTCTTGACTTGTACACATACACACAGACACACAGACTGTACTTGATGGAAATAGTTAGATAATTATTTTATATTTTTTTAATTCATGAAGAAACTAATGTTGCCATTTCTAAAATTATAGAGCATAAAAAATGATGATTGAAACAGTTCAAACCTCTCAAAACAAAGTCTATCTGTTTCACCCATTCCTCCGCCTCTCTCTGCGATGACGCACAGAACTATGATGAAAGAGAAGAGAAATGAAAACTGCAGTCAGTGCAATATGCAGTTCTACATATATTAATTAACATAAACAAATAATACTGCATTTATGCATAGTAAAATGTTCCGCATGGAAGAGCCTGAATGTTAGAAACACTCATTTAGACTTTTTAAATATGCGCGTCAGGTTGAGCCATTGCAAAGGCAGCAGTGTCTAATGAATGAATAGGTTTTTAAAAAATAACGATTTAATGAAGTTCACGTACACACATGCCTCGCCAAGATTTAAACAAGGCACATCTCAGGTCCACATTTGATTTTCAATTAGGAAGCACACTTAGTACAGCAGTGACTCAAATCATCACCAAGAGACGAGCGCACCTGATAGACTCGCTTGTCTGGAGCCGTTATTTCAAAGCAGCAGTCTTTCTTTGAGTCTTTCCGCAAGGTGCTGTTCATTTTGACAGTGTACCCATCGATGCTGAACTCCCCCTTCTGCTGCTTGTCTGGTTACAGGAATTAATTAATTAATTAATTAATGGTTCAGATACAACAACTGCAATGTCACTTTCAAAAGCAGAATGCCAAATATCCATCCACTTAAACAGCGTAATGTGACTCATAATTGAAATTTAAAAACAATGGAGGTACCTTTTTCATTGCCATAGTAGTAGAAGATATGATGACTGAGAGCGCACCATCTCTTCTGCCACTCGGTGCCAAAGAAACTGTGATCTGAGGATGGAAAACCAACAATAACCTCAACATAGAAGAGATAGATCATTTTCTGGTTTATTTAGGGGGCAATCAGAGCTGTATATTGCAAACAACGATTCTGGTTGTTGGACCATATGATATCCTAGTTGTAGTGGAGCTGTCATTTTTGTCTTTACACAGTTAATGGCCTGCTTTTTGTTCACTTCCTGAAGAAGGCCTTGAAAGTGAAAGCAAAACATCAATCTTTTTTGTTTTTATAGATTTAAGTGTGCGACATCGTCTCCATTATAAGCATCGAATCATTAAAGCACCCACCCTTTCTGCGCTTCTCAAGGTATCCCCCTTTAAAGACAGATGTCAGGTCCTGAGCCGCCACAGGTGGGGACTGATGGGCACCTGGTGAAGAGAAGTGTTTTCAAGATATAAAAGTGAAAATTAAATGTGTTTAGCGTAACATAACCAGATGGGTTTCTGACTAACGTCCTGTATTTAGTTTATCATGTATACGTGTGACTGATGTTTAAATAAGTAGTAAAAGCCATGGAAGCAGTAAGCAATATTTTGCTTCTCACTGGAGGAGATTCCCCTTGCAGTGTGCAGCTTCAATGCAAATGTTCAACTGCTGTGTCAGAGTTGCTTTGTGTGAAAGAGCAGCCATAAAACTGGCAGCTGCTTGGCGCCCATAAACCCCAGACCCCTAATAGCCACTTCACAAGGACTTCCCTGATACACTAGTTATACAAGTAAACACAAAATCTTGTATATTTCCACGATGGAGCATACAAGGTTAAAGCTACTGTATATCGAGGCATGTTTTTTCTCAAACTGCAACCATGGCAGTAATGTTCAGTCCCCAGATTGTGGCTGAGAGCAATAAAGCATGCTCTAGCTGTCAAAGCGCTGGGGTGAAAGAGGTGGTGGGAGTAGCAGTTGTGCCCCCCAAATTGCTTCCCAAGTATGTTGCCAAGTTACAGTTGGAATGCCTCCCTCATTGTGCCACTCAAAGTCACTTTCTCCAAGGAGCAGACCCAAAGAGTTGTACATTTTCATGCCGAGATGCAATTTTCAATAATTTAATCCAAAGCTTGTTAGCAAGTCAACTTTTGGACGTCTGCTAAGTGCTTGTGGCTGACCTTCAAACGCCTCTTCATCCTTGTCTGCACGCTCTGACTGCAGTGACCCTCCATCGTTGTTGCTGTCAACTTCCTCCTCATCGTCGGAGTCATCCCCACCTAGAGTGCACAAAGAGTGCAGTAAAATGTAGTTATGGTACACGTCATATTGTAAACACAGTGGGTCCCAACCTATTGTGTGATTCTATGAGGTGTGAGCATTTTATTTGAAGAGTGATTTTCCCTTTTCAGACGGTGAAAAGTCTTTGAAAAAAATATGACACATTTCAAGGAGTTTCTCCTGATCTAATAAATTTGCCTCATCTTGTGACTCCTTAGATTCATGCTGTGACCTCTTGTGCGGGTCTCCCAGGTTGGGAACCACTGGTATATTAAGTAAAGTGTAAGATAAACACTCACTTTTGTCCTTGAAATCTTCTGGGAAACTGTTGGGGAGACAGTAAATAGCTGTTAATAATTCTCATGTTTTGCATTAGGATCTTTAAAACCAATATCTGATGTATATGCAAACAGACAACCTACCCCAACTTGACCTCTTTAATCCGCTTGATGAAGGCATCCCTCTTCTCTTTTGCCTTCTTGCTGAGATTTTCCCCTTTTAATCCATCACAGAGAAAATATTCTAGGTCTAGAAGCAACAACAAAAAAAAACACCAGGTAAAACATTCACACAATCTGTCACCACTTACTGATTGTGAGGTTTTCTTTAGCAGCCAAATGGCCGAGTACTGCTGGACATCACATTCCCTTTCACAACACGTTTGCAGCTTCGGTGTGTATCTGCTCATCAGCATGAATGAAAAAGCAGCAGGTCTGTGGTGTGTTGACAAGATGCAACTGGACGAAAGTATAACGTAGGCTACACCTGACTACAAACCTAGTCATCCATACCGAGTCTGAGCTTCCTCTTTTCTACAAAACGGTCTCTGAGAAGCTGGACTTAGTGACACGAGCGCCCACTGAACAAGGCAAACAACCGGCGTGAGCAAAGAAACACTTTCTTAATGAAGGTTTTACCTGAAATGAGCGTCGTGAAGTCTTCGGGAATCGCACGCATTGTAACGAGAGTTTGTTCGTGGCAGCAGTGGACCGTCCGACGAGGGCAACTTCACATGATACGGAAGCGGCAATGAGCTCACGGACACGGAAGTTAATCTGATCATTATTTAGAACTGACCACAGTTCCGCTGCAGAAAGTGTTATTGTGAGAATGTTATTCAACATGCACACGTGGCGTTTATTAGTCTATCAGCTTCTGTGTGGGTGTATATAGCAGACAAAAAAACTATATATAGTTTTTTTGTCTGCTACTGATGATGGGGAGTTGATGCTTTAATGGAGCAACGAGTCTTTACAGACTAATAAAGTCAGCGGATAACACATGATCATATTTTTGATTGATTCCAGATCATATTTCTCTGGCACTTACGTCTGTGACTGACTCACTGGACACATTGGGGGTGTCTTTTTTAACAATGATGCAAGCACTTTGGGTTTATGAATATGTCAACATTGTAAATCTAAACAGGGATCGTTAATAGGCTAAAGCAATTATATAAAACTGTTCTGCAGGTTTCTCTGGCAGTTCTTTTTAGCCATTGAGCAACATGGATGTTTGAAGGAACCTGTGAAAATCCTGCTCCACTGGTTTATTTCTGCACATTTTAAATATTTGCATCATTTGCATCTCATTTGTGAGTCAGATTGTAATCAGTATCTATTGTACAATCAATGACAAACACAATTTTCCCTTTCTGTCTGGTGCAATCAATGCACCAGTAAGTCAAATAAAATAACAACTCACTTCTGTGTATTCAGGTATTCAGTGAAAGCAGCCGGTTGCCATATTGTTTACAAATATGTCAGTCATTCACTAGTCATCTTTTGACAGGAAGAATCACCCAATCCAGGTTTAAAGACTGAGCCTTTGAACTGTATAGCCTGTTGTTGTGGAGAAATGAGACAGAAATGTCAGTGCAGCTCTGGAGGGGCTGTGTGAAAAGCTTTAGCTTGTACTTTAGCTGCAGGTGGTGGACGGTGCTTGTCAGTGCTGCCAGACACACAGACTCTTCCCCATGAGACACTTTATTTACTCCAGTTTCAGTCCAGCATTGGGAAGACTTAACACCCACACAATATTCATTTGTATTTGTCTATCTGCTGTCTTTCTTTGTCAGAGAGGAAAAGTTGTTTTGATGATTTAATTCCAAAGACGGTTCAGAAAAACAGTGATGTACTTTTCGAAACACTTTTTCGTCATATCTTTGATTGAGTGTGAAAATGTTATGGATGTTTATTCAGAATCATCCAGAGAAAAGGAGCACCAGCACTTTAAACCTTTGTGTGATTGTCATGTAATGTATGGTTGCGTTCCTCAGCTAAGATCATATTCTGCATGAATATTATTGTTTCTGCACACACATTCTGAATTCCTGTTCGGAGTTATCAGAGTAACCAGTACATTCTTTATGAGTCACAAATCCTCTGAGGTCATTGAAAACCTGACCCCCTCCTGACCTGGCAGTAGTTCCTCCCAGCTTGGAGAGGAAAGGAGAGCCAGCATGACCTTTGACCCGTGTGTAGGGAGGGTGGGTTGGAGGGGGGTGTGTGTGTGTGGAGGGAGGGATCTGCTGGCACAGTGTTGTATCCTATTCCCCATAAAGCTTCATCTCCTCCTTGCAATTGGTTATTTTCCTTTTATCACTCATTACATGTTTATGATTTACTGGATGGCCAAGTTGCTCAAAGTCACTTAACTCTTTCATATGACCATACATAATAAAGAAATTAGATAATTAAATTAATGAATGTGATGATTAACAATGCAACGAGTTGTAATGGGGAAATCTGTGAATGTGGAAAAAAAAAGGTACTGCATGATGTATCCTATGTGTTTTTTTTTTGTGCCCATTAAAAGAGAGCAGTGTGTGCTCAGGAATAAGTGGACTGCCCTTTTTTAAATAATGAACATTTATTTGTGGTTAATCTAGCCTGCAGACTCTGTAGACACTGACATGCTGACACAGAGTGTGAACATAAATGAGCTCAGTAGCACCAAACCAACCCGGACTTTCTCTCTGCCTCCTGGGCCTTCGAGACTTTTCCTATATCTATTTTAAAAAGGTTCACAATTAGCCATCACTTAGTACCATACCTCAGTAGGAATAGTAGTTCACCACCTCGCCTCACCTTTTTTATTATTGCTGTGAGGCTCTACGTCCAACCGCACAATCCTGAGATACGGAGCCTATAAATGAATCACGTTGCCTGCAGACTGTGGTCAGAATAATTGATCAGCGTGATTGTTAATCTTGTGATTCCTGGAACAATCTCTGGCTTTTCATCGACCATTTCCCCTAAAGATTTAATATCAGTATCCTAATAAAAAAACAGCGACCACGTCTGTGATATTGTGGCTTCTCTGTGTGCGCTTTATCGAGCCGAGGCTCAACTGGTCGGTGTGAGGGATTCCTCTGTAATCATGGACGGAGTCAATTTGGTCCATATTAACATACATTTACCTTCATTAAAACAAATTACTATAAATGAATTATGATACTTACCTGTCTATTTTTGCTACCGTGTTACGGGTACAGAACAATATGAATTTAAATTTTAACCTAATTAGTCAAAAAGTATTATTGAATTATTGAATTAACCGTATATAATTTGAAATCATACATTTTTTTGAAAAAACATAATGGGGTATAAAGCGCGATTCTAAATTTCAAAACTATTGTATTACACTGTAGATCGGGCTATAAACAAGCACCATCAGTGCTGTGAGTTTTATAGGCAATAAAATTTAATTAGAGAGCCAAGAAAAGTCACAGCTTTTGGCCTGGGACTCCTAGCAGGCAACTCTCACTGCAAATGTTCTTTTTCTGGGTTTCAACATGAGGGGGCAATGAATCTGCTTTTTTTCTAGTCAGATAAATAACCGAGGTTTGTATACCAGAGAACATGGTCACGTTGAAAAAAATAAAGATTTAAACTAAATCTATGAAAATACACAAAATTAAAAAAAATAGGGCTGCAACTAACATTTTTTAATTATTTCACTTGCATTTGTATTCCATAGTGCTCTGTGCTCACTGCATCTCTTTGGCTATTTGTTTGGGGAAGTTTGAGATTATAAAATCAATAGTTTCTTCTTCACAAGAACATCTTAACGTAGACTATAATTCTGAAAATATCCTGTGCCTTTTAAATTAAACAGTTTATAGTATCCTTATTTGAATACTGTGAGAAACTACGTTCAGCATTATGAATTATGCATGACAATAATGAATTTCTCCCCTGGCCGATATTTGTATATATTTATGTTTTATTTTAAAGGCCTAAAATCAATGAGCTATCCAAACTTTCTCACAGTGAAACAAGACAATAGCGCTGCTGTTTCCAATCAATGTAAAGTTTTATTTCAAGAAAAATATTCTGCTCAGTTATAGTCGAATCCATATAAAGAAATAAAGTCTCCTCTTGCAGCCCAATGGAATAAACTGTCCATATAGGCTAAATAGCTGTTTTGTTTTTGCTTTAACTTACCTTATTTATGAGATCTATTAACGCTAAAACTGAGCACAAAAACTGCACACAAGTGTCTGAATTCAATTAAAACGTGTTGAAATATTTCAGTAGCTCAAGTTTTGCAGGTCGATTGTTGTGAGTGTTTCTGAGAAAAGGTCAAACGTGTCGGGAGATAAAGACAGGGGACTTTGTGCCGAATCTGACAAACTTGGTGAGAAAGAGGAGGAGGATGAGAAAACGTGGAAATCCTGCAAAGACACGTCCAGGCCCGGGGAATGATCATTGTCCGGGCCTATTGTTGACACGCAGATAGGAACAGTGGGAGCCGGGTTAGGAAAATGTTTCAGATTTTTCTCATTGCTGTTCAATGGCGTAACCGTCGGGCTTTGGTTCTCCCCATTGTGGCCGTTCTGACACTGTTGTGAAGTTAAGGTATTTTGGTGGAAATAGCTCTCCCTCTCCAGGAGCGTCCCGGCTGCGCCGCTGTCCGCCGCCTGCTCAAACCCATCCTCCGGCCCGTCGTCCAGACACGTGTATTTCCCCTCACTGTCCCGGTTCTCCTTGCAGTGGGTCTGCCTCTTGTGCTTCATCCTCCTGTTCTGAAACCACACTTTCACCTGCTTCTCTGTTAAATCCAGCAGAGAAGCTATTTCCACTCGCCTCGGTCTGCACAGGTATTTGTTAAAATGAAACTCCTTCTCCAGCTCCAGAAGTTGGGTGTTGGTGTACGCGGTCCTCAACCTCCGGGATGCCCCTCCACCGTCAACAAGAACCTCTGGCACCTCTGGAGAACCTACAAAAATAAAGCATAGATTATATTTTTAATCAGACACATTAAACACAAGCAGTTGTGTGTATGTGTGTGTGTGTGTGTGTGTGTGTGTGTTTGTGGGGAGGCGGGGGTGGGGTGGGGGGGGAAACAAGCTCCATGGGGTGAAACTTGTGGCAAGCAAGCACCGGGACTGGAAGATTTATGGGTCCCAGGCAGAATATGATGGGTCTGCGTGGACAGGACAGGACGGAGGGTGAAGATTAATGAACATGCCAGCTGCTGGCCCGTGTAAGAATAATCTATCACTCTCCATTACTGTCAAACATTAACACTCTTACACTGCATCACAAGTCAGTGCGTTACTTGATGAGATTAAGCATGCTTAAATCAAAATCCTATATTGGCTTAAAGGGACGCCCACGTTGCACAAGGCCCGGGATGCAGCTCCTTGCTGAGGGGAATCCTCAGACAACGAGGAGTCTTTTGCGTGGAGGTTATTAATCATCATGTCTTGCCTTGGGGGGAGAAGTAGAGTGGCGAGGAGTCCGCCGTGGTCGCAGAAGCAGCAGCAGCAGCAGCAGTCTGATTTCTCTTGATGCTTTTCTTCTCCTTCATCCACGGGTACTCCGGGGGCAAGGATGCAGCTTGCAGCGGATGCTTTGAGCGGCTGTGGCGTGGGTGGATGCCCGGGTTCAGGCCGGGGATGGTCTGCTCAAAAGGAGGAGGAATCAGTGTCGACTGTGAAGGCGCCGAGCTCTTGATTGATGAACTTTGAAATGCATCACCGACAGGGTTGGCGAGAGATGTCAGGCACTCTGCGAGCGACGGCTGGCTGTTGATAAAACCACTTTCTCGCCCAAATTCGTAATTCATCTCCTCCTGCTTGTCTTGAAAACTCGCTGATTTTAAGATTAATTCAGTTCAATAAGCAGTTTATTGTCATAAACTACTAAACTCGATATAGTCGTATGGAGACCTCAATGCCATAAACTATTGCTTTCATGAGGACGGTTGGAATTAGACTCTGCTGCTTGTCACATGATTACATCTGCCCAATGACAATTTGGGTTTTGTATCAAAAGAAGCCACTGTCCCCTGTGATTGATCGAGAAAGTCGGAGGGGTAACGCCTCATTCCGGGGGTAGGGGTTGCTTTATTTACACATTTTTGGGGGTCAGTTTGTTCGACACTCACTCCCTCCTTCCTCCCCCCCATCCTCCTCCTCCTCTTCCTCCTCCTCTTCCTCCTCCTCCCCACCCTGTGCCTTCTTTGCGCGTCCACGCAGTCTGTCGTACGAGTGCGCGCGTATGAGTTGTGGTACGCGCATGGGTGTGAGCGTGTACATTTATTTGTAGCGTGGCACTGCACAAATCATTTCAGCAGTCACATTTGTGTCTCGTAATGCGGCGACGCCCACAGTCGTTATCAGAGGCGAGGCGTTAATCTTGAGACTTTCTTGAAGGTTTACTTGGAGAAGAAAAGCTGCACCAGACATCCAACATGTCAACCCCTCCCCCAAGGCACGCCACAGGAGAGAGAGACACAGAGAGACACAGAGAGAGAAAGATTACCTTTTGATAGATTTCGATGGGATTTTGAGTTCATCAGATGTTGGGGTGATTTGATATCTATCCGAGACTCCCAAACCATTATGTTACACTTTCTCATCGAAGTTTATTTTTTTAGGAAAGCTCCTGAAAAACAAATTGTGTCGATGTAAGAGGGCGGTGGGATTATTTAACAGGCATTTGTCACCGTTTTACAGTTTAGAGCTCTCTGTCCCACATCCCATTTCATTTATTTTATTTCCCCTATAGGGATGATATTGACCTAAGCCATCATCCTTACCCCACAGCATCATTGGTTATAACGCGTAGCGGAAAGTAGAAATGATTTGCCACTGTAGTGTGAGGCAGAGGAAAGGTGGGGATGTGATGGCTGTTTATTGCTCAGGCTCTAAACAAAGAGCCCTGGTAGCCTGTGTGTGATCAATCTTTCTCGCCAAAAGGTCTGACAGCTCCTTGCCCTAAGAACACATTTAAACCATCTAACACTCCCTTAGATCATATATGGCCAGGAAGAGGACAGCCACTCTCTAGCTAGGCTGCAGGAGAAGTTTTCTATTTAGAAATGTGGGGATTTCTTGAGAAGCACGGATGAGACGCACGGCCATTATACGCGCAAAAGCTTTTTTTCCCACTCGCTCGGTAATAAATCAGAAATCCATCTAATGACGACACTCTCTCGCTTTTCGTTTTCAAAAAGGACTATACTGGCACAGAAACAAAATCACAGAGGAGTGGAAAGGACTTGGTTAGTGGTAGAGAAACAAACAGAGAAGCCTTTACATGGGATCGATTGTTTGCTGAGGTGAGTGGGTGTTGGCATTCAGCAGAAATCCCATTCAGACTCATACCTTTCTCCGCGTCACGTGAACACGTCTTTCTTTGGCCTGTTCCGTTTCAGGAAGAATTCAGTTGGACCACATTTTCTTGAAATGTTTGATTTAAACATAATATGGGTCTAGACATATTTTTATTTGTAAGGATAGTAAATATCTTGTGAACGACTAAACTCCTTATATTGCCTATAATATTAGACTATAGTATAACGAAAGATAACAGATACATTACTTAGACATTATTTAAATTGCCTTTAAACTAACCCGAATTCAATGTGTATGCTTCTCATTATTAAGAATGTATTGCGGTAAATTATATACATCTAAATATAATATCTAAGATAACCACATTAATTGACGATTTATTTTTATTTGATGTGCAGCTAATTTATCTTTTGTATAGACTGTGTAAACCTGGCCATATTTAAACCGACACAGGTGTAGAAACAGAACAAAGAGCCCTCTGAAAGATAAATCAACCTCTACAATATTTAACAGAACCTGTGTTCTGAGACTTGAACACATTGAACATTTTGTACCTACATTCTGATTTAAGTTTAAGACGTAACGCCGGACTTTGCTGCTTGTTTTGAGCGGATGGAGACAGAAAACAGTGTCTGGAGCTGTGAGGAGGAGCGGCGCGTTTCCCATCTGTTCTGTAACCACGAGAGACATCTGGGAAGCAAGCAGGCCAATCATACGACCACTGTTATGTTTTGTTTTTTAAGAAAAAATATTTCACTTACAACTTACAGCTGTTGTAGAATTATTTCCATTTATTGGGAGTGTGATGCAAATGTATACACAGACTAAACATATATAATTGCATAACTACCAAATGTACATCTGTTTTGTTTTTCACTGTGTAAAATCTGGTAAATGTATTCAAATGTAATTGCATATTATACATTTACGGCATTACAAGTCATTTTAAAAACAAAATCATGTTTGGTGAAATTATTCCAAATGGTCTAAAAAAGTGTGAATTGCATTTTGTGTCCGTCAATAACGCGACATGATATAATTTCTGCTATCAAATCATATTCTCCGTGTAGAAAGAAACTCGGGAAAAAATACAGCAGTAAGCTTTATAGTCCATGTGTGTCTGTGTGTGTGTGTGTGTTTGTGTGTGTGTGTGTGTGTGTCTGTGTGTGTGTGTGCGTGTGTGTGTGTGTGTGTGTCCTGGAAACAAAGCAGTGTTCACGAAAAGATTTCCACATTACATTTTTATTTATTGAGCCCCCTGGATTCATGAGGAGATTTGACAGATACTTGAGGCGCGGGGAAGGGCCGCAAATCAAACTGTGTTGCAAGTCGACATGTGCAGAAATGTCGTGAAGAAAATGCAGATTCGGTCATTCCTGGTCCTTTGTTTGCTTCCCATTAAATCAAAGAAGACAAAATTGTGAAAAAATGTGGGATTATAAAAAAGGAATAAAAGATATAAAACACACCATTTTAAGAGACTACCAGCCTTTGATTCAAGTCTCCTTGCGCAGTTGCGCAGTGACGGCAAAACTGGATAAGAACACGTTTTAAGGAAGACAGAGCAGGCTTTCAAATTAATGTGAGGTTGACAAAAATAATAACAATGCAGGAAAATTAATTGGGGGATTGGAATAGATGATAAAGCAGCTCTTTAGAAAGTCCAGGTTTAAAATGTCTGTTTCACTTGAAAACGGCATTGATCGTGTTCTCAGTATGGCTCGATACAGATATCAATCATTTTCAAGAAATGATTTGCAAACACGTTAAGGCCCATCTAAAAACACACACACACACACACACACACACACACACACACACATCACAAAAGTAACACTTACATCCAGAACAACAGACCATCGGTAGTGAGGATAAGTTAAACCGACTCACATGTGCTCATGACTTTACTCCCCTGAACTTCTCCTCCAGAGTTCACTTGTGGCCTCCTCTGTCACCAGCGGTGTCATGAGGTTTGATGTATCGGGGTCGTGAGAGGTCACAGCAAACAGCAGCCAAGCAACTTTCTGTTTTCCTGCAGCATCGCTCCTCAAATGGACGTTTGCATTGGTGATGTCCATCCAAACAGCCATGGGGGATCAGACAGGAGTGCCACCTCACAGTGACTGAAGAGACTTTACCGAAGGTTTCTAACTGGTATACACATAGTATACAGTGTAATGTCGCTATATTAGCATGCTTATCTTTACAGTGTTCCCCAAAAGGAATAAGAGACTTAATGAGCTGCATGTGGGTGACCTTTTGGGGTGAGGGAGGGGGGAAAGGTTGAGGTTTGGGGGTGCTGAGGGAAACCAGGAAGAGAGGGGAGGTTTGGGGAAGGCTATCTCTCAGTTTTAGGACCTCAAGTTCATCGCTGGGATCCAGTGAGGTTATGATTAAACAGATGAATTATATGTATGCATAGGCATATGAGCTCACACCAAATTATTATTTATTGATTCCATAGTTATAAAATTATATATTTGCCTTTTTTAATCAATATCAGTTGAATCTCTGATGTGTGAGTTCATGTTAGAACATATATATTTCATATCCCGAGATAATACTGCAGATAAACTCTTTTAATAAATAAGGATCTTTAAAGATCAATTTATCCTAAAGAGGACCATAAAATGAAACTGAATGCGTGCAGGGTTAGATGTGTTACGACGAAAACAACACACCTGGTGCAGGTCTGTAATAAATGGGGCGTGGTTTCTTGGTGTGCCATGAACGCGTCATCCAGTTTGAGAGTTGTTCTTCAGACGAGCAGCTGGCGCCACCTGCTGGCGGTCCGAGCGCAGCAGCACTCGGATCAAACTGAGTTCTCACACCAACGTCACTGTTGACTGTCCCTTTGCGTTATTTTAACTGTGTCGTTTTACTATTGTTCACCAAATAAAGTGATGCATACTGTGTACTTCATCTGAAAACTATCTCTGTGTGCGAAACGTGTTGTGTTGTGTTTGTGAGTGTCTGCTGTTCTGAGAGCTCTGCTGCTGCGACAAAACAACAAACGGATGATTCTGCAACGAGACAGACAAATTGTTAGTAGACGGTTGTAAAGTAATTAGACGTTTTAAGACAGACCCATCTGCAGTCCTGACATAGCAACAGCGGCTGGACATAGGCCATTCTTTCCTATCTGGGTGTGTGTGTGTGTGTGTGTGTGTGTGTGTGTGTGTGTGTGTGTGTGTGTGCGCGTGTGTGTGTGTGTGTTGCCCCGGCGCTTCAGGCCTATCTTACAACAATATCACGTTTTTGACTGTTTGCCCGGGCCTCATTAGAGATGCTGCTGTACCGCTGTCACAGAGCCCCGACATGCTTTGCCGTTTTCGCACCTTGTAAACAGTTGAGTCTGTGATCGTGGTTTATTGCAGGAGGGCATCTAGTCTAGTTTGTAGGGCGTCCAGAGGCCGACAATGTCACGAGAGGTAATGCACATGCGATTAAGGCAATTTTAAAGTGCAAAGTAATGAACTGTGTTTCGCTGTTGCTTTAATTTGACCTGAACTCTTGTGACTATTTTAAATGGTTGCATCGCTGTGTGTGGTTATTGGTTTGTTCACCGATGCAGTTTTCGCTAAATAGGGAACGTTACAATCAAATAAAGACTAACCTCATTTCCATAATACCATTTTTGAGGTATATGAATATTATTAATAGAAACGTAACTTCATCCAAGTGAGGTTGAAAAAACTTTCTGAGGGAAAATATCCGAACAGGCCTCAGGATCTTTTTTCTTGTGGCTTATTTGTCTTGTTGGCGCCATTAAGTTAAATGGTTACAAGCCAGAAGACATATTAAAAGTGTTTCAATATTTCGATTTCAGTATTTTATTTCCAGAAATAAAAACAGTTTGTAGTTCAATTAATTTTCAGTGACAAAAATGAAGATTATAATTTTGTAGAAATAGATTGTAAATGTTTAAACCGAACAGAGCAGTGCATTTAATTAAGTAAGTTATTGTATTAATCTATGGTGTATATTTTGCTGAAACGTCTTAGAAATCTGCGATGTGTTTTAATATTATAAGCAAAATTGTAACAAATGAATAAGCCATCATTTTCTCATGAACTATACAAACTACTCTTTATTTGTGAGTGAAACAGGAACGACGAGGTATTTGAAGTGCACAAATGGATCAAAACACAATGGTTAAAAAACATCTACATTGCAAAACAATAACTTAAACAATGCAAAATGGTAGGTGAAAGACATTCAGGTAGTCAAGGGTCATGCAAATAACAAATGGCCTATAGTTAACTATTTCTGTGCGCCCAAAAACAACACATCTAAACTCTGACGAGACTCTTTGCCCTCTCGCCAACATGAAACACCGGATAGCACAGGGGAAAACATCCAGCATTGTTTTTAACAACACAAACTTTACAACAACATGTGTAACAGGAATATTAAAGACCCCCCTTATCTCTCTCTCTCTCTCTTTCGCTCTCTCTCTCTCTCTCTCTCTCTCTCTCTCTCTCTCTCTCACACACCCCCTCCTCCCCCCTCGTATCCCCCATCAGTCCAAAACCAGTTAACTGCCTCTCCGCTGGTCTTTGTTTTCTTTCTTCATCTTCATCCTGCGGTTCTGAAACCAGATTTTCACTTGTCTCTCGGTCAAACTCAGGACTCTCGCGACTTCGTATCTGCGATCCCGGGGGAGATACATGTTAAACAGAAACTCCTTTTCCAGTTCGAGGATTTGATGCTTTGTGTATGGACAACGCTTTTTTCTGGAGGGCTTTGCGTGAAGCCAGTTGGACGATGGGTCGTCTGGAAACAGGGGGGGTCAAAACCATGAGACAGGAGAGTTAATGCCCTCAGAATGGGACTCAAAAACAGCACTGGTCTATTGGCTTTACAGTGTGGGAAGGACATGCTTCTCCTGCCAAGATTACACATTTATATAGGAATTATTTCTGGATTATTTATTAATCAGTGCGGAGTGCACTGATCAATTGGAGGATTGGAGATAGCCACAATTCCTCACCTTTGAGATGTCAACACATCCTTTTAAATGTTTGTATAAAAATACAGTAAAGTGTGTTATTCGCCTTGAAGACGATATGCATATCGTATCTCTTTGCAGAAGATCATGTCACTGTGCCATTAGACTATTGTATTAAATGTTTCCACTAAACCAAGCCTGTGACACCGAAAACATCCCTCCACATCTTCAAGCCATTCATGTAATTTGTATTCATCTGAATGAGTCCACGAAGGGGCTGAAATAAAAATAAAAAAAAATTTCTTACTTGCTATCTCCCTCTTGTCCTTGGCTGCTGACGGTTTCTCTTCAGGGGCTTTAGACGTTTCGCAGGGAATCTCCGTGAGGGACGCTCCATTTTCAATGTCAGACAAAAGAGGTGTGTGCGTCTCCAAATTTGTACATTCAGCACTCCCAATCAGAGGCTCAGGTTTTATCTCATAATGCATGGCTGTCGATGGTAATCCCGTCAAACACAGCGACGCAGAGACCGGATCCAACGCCCAGGAGCGCGTAAACATCCCATCGCTGTCCCCGTTCGTGTAATGGTGATGTATATAGGTCGGAGTGGCTGTGTTTGGAGGGTGGGCCGAGATGGGACTCCAAGATCCACCAAAAATAGAAGATTTCGCCTGCAAAGGGAAAGATTCCTGTCCGCCATATTCGGTGAGCATCGCCTGCTCCACCCCTGCAGCTGACGAGTACCTCGGTGCCATATCTTCCTGCTCGGAAAGAAGAGGCGATTCAACGTAATAACTCGTTCCCAACGTCGACATTGCAAAACTGCAAAAGCCCCAAAAAATCTGTATATATAGCGTTATTTTCTTGCAATGTTAAGGAAAAACAGATTCATTGCATAAAATGTACTGCTTTTCTGCACCAGCTAGGGGCTCAATGCGTCCAGTAAGTTGGACCATGCCCAAGACTGGATAGGGCGCCCCAGACACGTGACCGTGGGACAGAACAATAAATAATAAATCAGCCTGCTGCTCAACTAAATGGCCACCATTTTCCCCACCATATTTTAATAGGAAATCCCGCGCCTTTATTGGGAAATATTTCGTTTTATAAGCAATAAACGTTATGACTTTTGTCAATAGATCTTATGTTGGTGTAATCGAACATAGTTGTGATACAAAGGAGGGGTCGACTTTAAAACCTCCATTTGTGAAATCACCAAAAAAAAGTGTGCTTGATGAGATTATTTAGTCTCTAAAAAAATATATTATATATATACTGTACATATATATATATCAATTTAATGATCTCCATTATTAGTCTTCCTACTTTGGGAAGCTACTTCGGTTTGTTGTTAGTTGCCGGTATGCAACATTTTCAAGACTTTTAGAAATTAAATAAAACAAGCAGAAAAGTATTTAAACCATTATTGGCGTTTACAATATCAAAACAGCTTCCAAGATGCGCTTCGCTGTCTGCAAGTTTGTGGGTCTACTTTGAAAGCAATCTAAAACGGAAAGCAGGGCGAAGTTATTTGGGTGCTATATAACGGTCCTTTTATCACAGGCAATTGGGTTGTTTTTCTTAAGGTTACAACCTGGCTGTCTAAGCTAAATATCACCAATAAAGCTCAGCCTTTGTGTCCTTTCTCTGGCGCAAGCAGACGCATCCGGCATTTCCTCCGGCGAAACTACTGGCAGACTGCAATGATCATAACCGAGGCCTTGTCTGTCCTCTACTCCTCTCCTGGACATATACACGCCTTAATCCTCTCATTTCCTAGCCTGCATATTTACTTCCGGCGCTTTAGATCTCATAGAGACGCTTACCATACTTTGCAGATGTGGTCTTAAAATTATAGAAATTATAAAAACTTTGTATCTCTAAGATTAAATGTAACCAGGTCATAATATATATATATATATATATATATATATATATATATATATATATATATATATATATATATAAATATATATATATATGTATATGTATATATATATATATATAGTAGTACCATAATAAAAACCCACAAGACAAAATCATAAGACCTCATTTTACGCACAACAATAAAACACTTTATTGCACTTTTTGGAATAATAATGTTTATGTGTTTGAAGCAGTCTGGGCCAAATTATTAATAAAATTGACCAGTAATTAATAGGGATTCAGTTTTCCTGATGCGACGAGTTTTACTGAGGTAATCAAGGCAGTTTCGTGTTGTGGGAGAAATATAATAGCCCAACAACATGAGACT
Organism: Ophiodon elongatus; assembly: GCA_016806645.1. Classification (NCBI taxonomy): domain Eukaryota; kingdom Metazoa; phylum Chordata; class Actinopteri; order Perciformes; family Hexagrammidae; genus Ophiodon; species Ophiodon elongatus. The sequence continues at coordinate 154,796 of JACSYO010000415.1, forward strand.
ACCTAAACCACTCAACAGCCCGCTCTCCTCTTCAGAAATATCTGTGTTTTTTGTGTTTTCAAGGTGTGGAAAGAATGTTATTTCTCGCATAACAGGTTGACCTGAAAATATTTTAGAAATCTGTAAAAGCGCAAAAGACAATCAGGTTGTATTCATGACCTGATGAGTGCGGAAATTCTCAAATAGTTTTGGACTGTTTTAGTCCAGGTAGTCCACTTGCGTCGCTACCTTTACTTTGAAATTAAGCAATTTATCATTTAAGAAATATATACAATAATAGTTGGTGTTTTACGTCTTTTTTTGCAGCAAGGATCTACTTATTCATAATTAAAAATCATTTTTGAAATAATAGTAATAATGAAAGAAAAAAAAAATTGTTTCTCCACTCGTTGTGAGGTTTACATTTAAATCTGATGTCAAGGACAAAAAGCAACGAAGTGTGCACAGCCGCCAGACATCTATTACAGGCCTAAAGAACATCACCCTCTCCTACTGTAATAATATTTACAGTGCGCAGAGCGGACCCATCCAACACACAAAGGCATTAGCACCGGGCACTGTACCTGTGCCAGGTTTACGATTTAAACGCAGCTCCGTCTGTCCATCTGAATGAAATAAGAAGTCTGCAGTTGCAGGGATGGTTTTATTATTTTGACCAGAAAAATGTGCAAATATTCTTCAGACGTCTTGGGCTCCTTAGCTGTCACATAAAGATCTACATGTAACTGTAACACAAGTATCCCCAAGGGTTAGTCCTGCATGCAAAGTCCACTCAGGGTGACTATACAATATGTACAAGCCTGACGCTCTGAAACATTGTTGTCACATTATGAACATCTTAAACACAATGGATCAACGTTACAAATGTAGCTATTTATAAATACATATTCACGACAAAGGAAAACGGACGTGAAAATATGAAAGAACAACAATCAATAAGTTAGCAGTAGGGTCCTATTTTCCATGGACATTCTCACAGTTGGGTGGGTGGGGGGGGGGCTCTGCACAGGCGCCCTTGCCATGGATGGAGGAGGGCGCCAAAGACGCAGAGAGTCTCATGAGAAACTGAAGTTGCTGGAGAGCTCTCGGATCCGATTCTCTCGGCTCATTTTTTTCAGTTTCATCCTCCTGTTTTGGAACCAGATTTTGACTTGCCTGTCAGTGAGGTGCACACTGCGGCTGATCTCCAGACGACGCTCTCTAGTCAAGTACATGTTGAAGAGAAACTCCTTCTCCAGCTCCAGAGTCTGGTGCTTGGTGTAGGGGCAACGCTTCTTTCGGCCACTCTTAGCTGTGAGCCAGTTGGCAGTTACCATTTTTCCATCTCCTATAATGAAAATGAAAGAATTTATTAGGCAACAGGTGTGAAAAAAAATACACACACATCGTACCTGCAGGGAAGCCTATCTGTATTAGAAAAAAATGGACTAGTACGATTCAAAATCAAAAATTAAGAAAACCTGACATGTCAAATTAATACAATTGTGTGTTTTACTGTAAACTACTGAAGATACGATTTTATATATAAATTATTCAGTTTGAAGTGACACCTAATACACAATCATATGGTATCAATACCCGTATACAGATTGATTTCTTCTTCTATTTGATTTTAACAACCATGTTACGCACAGCATCACATCTATGTGGATATTCCATACAGCTGAAAATCAGATTTTTACCAGAACTGATTTGCAGCGTGTAGCCAACTGTACCATTATCAAGACAAACAACATAGCCTGCACAATCTACTGAAATAATAGAACGGTCTGTGCCTTTGAAGATAGGACAATTGCCATCAGAATCCTGCAAAGAACAAATAGAGAAGACTGTCCTGTTTTTGCTTTAAATTAAATATTAATCAAACCCTAAAATCAAGAATAATTAAAGTGCGTTTTGATCATCAAAACGTAATAGTTGCCTGTTAAAATAAATCCACATGGACATTGTGAATAGCAGTGTAATAAAGCACAGCTATAGCAAGCTATTTGTTCTCTAAACACAGCTAATAAAGCACAATAGCCCCGCTCCTCGGCTCTGATTGGTTAAGTCACGTTCAATTTCGCCTCATGCCCGATAAACCGGCCGATAGCCGTTAAACGTACACCTGTGAGGCTGTCTGTTGACCTAAATCTTAAAACACGAATAGACTAACAGCACTCATACTCTCGCGTGCACTTGTGGTTAGAAATCATTGGTTGAAATAGAACAAAAGAAACCCAAGAATTATATGCGCATTTCCCTTTTTGCCGTCAGCTATTTCTCTACAATTTCTACAGTGTGTGTTAAATCGTCACCTTTGACCGGCTTTTCTGGACACTCCACCCCGCCGCTCTCTGCGGGCTCAGGGGAGGATGAGGTCTCCGAGGAGAGGCGGCTGTCCTCCTCTCTGGCCGGGGCGCAGGGCGCAGGGACAGGCGCCTCCTCGTGGCTCTCCCTCCGCTCCGGCTCAGCAGAGGCAGGCTGGGGCTGGGAGGGCTGGCTGTCTAAGCGGGCAGGTCGCTGCAGAGTAAAGTGGTTCACGTTTGGCTGGACATCATGGTAAAGCCTGGAGGACGCGTACGTCTGAGACAGGCGGAAGTAGCCGGGGACTGGCAAAGTGCTGCCGGTAACCGGGCATGATGCAGTCGAGTAGGAAATGTCATCTACCGTTGCTCCTTTAGGACATTTGTCAGACTCATAAAGGCAATAAGCGCTTTCCTCTTTAATATTCGGTGAGAATGAACACTGAGCCATATGCTGGGCGCTGGGCTGATCCACCCGGCAGGATCTCGACGTTTCCAGCCACGTTTCCATCCCTTGAACATACGGAGCCGAAGACGGGATCACGCTCTGGGTGCTCGGCTCGTTGCGCTTACCGATCCCCGGGAAACAGGAGCCACCGGAGAGTCCATAGGTATATTCCGACGCCGGTGGCAAGTACACCCCGTTACTTTGGTAATATGAACCGCTGTCGGTTCTCACGTTGATTAGAGAGTCCACGAAAAACGAGTTTCCAGCTTGGTTGTTGGGGCATGTCATCGTTGTGGTATAATTTGACGGAGGATGAAGATAGCCCTTTCTGGCTGACATTTCTTGTGCAAAACATTGCTGAATAATTACTGATACTCACGCTTCTCACTGTAGCCTGCAGCCAATTAAAACACCAGGCGACTTCAGACTCCTCCCAGTCCGACCAGGCTGCTCCACTGGGTCGTATATTTTGTTTTAGGATAAGTGAACAGAAAACTGTGGAGGGAAAGTGGTGCATCAGAGGGTTTTAGGTCAAATCTTTAAATCTCTTTTGAATCTCACATTTTGAGCCTCGTTCCCCACACATAAGCCCAGCGCTGCCTGTGTGAACCTAACAACAACCCTATGACAACTCGCTCGTTGAAAGCTGTCCCTAACAATTATGTACAATGCATAGCTTTATGGCCAGTTTTACAGCACTGTAAAAATGAAGGGTTCTAGAGGTGCCTCTGAGAAGCACAGGGTGCATCAAAGATCCAAAAGGTCCCGTGTGACTCTTTGGTCGGGGGACTCTTAACCCTTCTGGTGCAGCTCTGATGACTATTATTGGACTGTTTTTAAAATTCCTCATGGACTGTCCAAAAGTAGTGCGGGCAGTGTTTCATCTCGACACCTTGCCAGTCGAACCAGTGCAAAGTCATTTCCTTTAGAGCCCTCGAGCTCATCTGATTGTGGTGTGAATGTTGTGGGTGCAAATGCCACGATCGCGTCCAGACACCTTTTACTGCAAAGGCTCTGTTGAGCATTTATAAAAGGTGACGCGCAGGAACGCTGAAGGGGGCCACAGCTGAACAATGCCCTGGAGCTACCTTTTTCTTAATGATCACTTAACATGGGCAGGACTGAAAGAAATGCAGTTCGTTCCAGCAGAGATGACATTAGAGCTCGTTTATAGGTTTATCTCCTAAAGAACCATTTGGAATGTGTACGTTTCTCCACGTACACGGTATCATCTATGAAGAAACACGCACACTTATTCCTAGGCCTTCACAAAATCCTATATTTGCAATTTTAATTTTAAGTTTATTTCAAATCAACTCTTAATACCGATTACACCCACGTATAAATGCCCAACACGACCTTAAAGCGTGTTTTAAATTCGTTGTTTGTTTTTTTAATGCCTGAAATCGTTTCTCTCTATAGATTTAGTCCTTTTTATGAAATATTTGAGACAACAGGACAGAGTTGGAGGTATTGAGAAAAATAAAACCAACCAGAAAGCAAAACAAAAAAATTGGGAGAGCAACATAAGACAGTAGTATCATTTTAAATAGGTCTAATGTTAGAATATTTAGATTTAGTTTTAATTTGAAATAAACAGAAGCCATAATCTGACATGGATCATTTTGTAATAGGCTGTGGATGTGAAGTTGCCGTGCAAGTGAACGACACAAATCGCTAGCCTGGACTGCTAATATATTTAAAATAAAATAAAAATTCAGAAATACATCAACACCGTTGTGGAAAAGACCGTCAATACGATTAGGAGATAACACAGGCCTTCGGGTTATATCAGCCTAAAGATGTCTCCAAAAGTGGGTGAAATAGCTACACCATCGGTACCTCCATTTTCCTATAAGTCTGGAGCCATACAGTCTAGAAATCAGAGCTCAGTTTATGTACAGCCATTTCATATGGCGTCAAACCTGCAGCATGTCTGGCTGCAATGAATGATAATAATCATTAACCCTTCTGGATTTTTTCCTGTGATGTGTCAGTGTGCGCTGTGGGTGAGCTGATCTTATATTATTACTCCCATAAAACTTTTTTTATTTGATTTATTAAATTAAAAGTTACAAAAAAATGTTAGACAATTCATGAGAATCCCACACTGGCTGTTTTGTATAAAAAATGTCTCTGTTGGTTTCTGTCTATACGTGCACGCACAATGACACACAACTTTTCGAAAGATATACGAGTCGTATGAGGAAACGTTGCACACACACACACACACACACACACACACACACACACACACACACACACACACACACACACACACACACACACACACACAGAGGAAACACACCTTTTAACAAGCTGCATCTTAATAGTGAACAAAAGGTCTGGGAAAATATTTTTCACGTTTAAATAACAACTAATAACACAACTCCAATGTACGTTTTATCAAATAAAGTATACTTTACGTTTTAAACTGTATGGGGATTGTAAAAGTTAGTGAGCGACCAAATGTTTGGAATATAGGCCCTATCGTGATCTTATTTCACATCTGAGACCCTGATAATCAGCATTAAATTTGATGCTCAAAGAGACAAACTTCTGGTGATTTTGCTTTCGTGATATCATAACATCTGCATCTAAAATGATAAAACAGCGTCTGCAGTTTTCAGATGTAGATGGATCGAAATAGAAAAATAAACCCACTTCCTTGAATCACATTAGGAAAGCCCGTGCAGTAATACAACGCACGTGATCACATTGCTGTGCCTACCTTAACAATGAAATCCTGCGGCGGTGACATATTTTAAAGCAGCTGAGCGGCGAGTCAAACTTCTTTTATATCTCAATTCACGGCAATGACATTGATCTGACGAGCGCCACCCAGTGGACGAAGAGGGCACGGCCTACAATGCAACACAACACAAACGCAGAATAATCCTCCCGCGGTACGACGCCGAAACAAATGACGCCGGAAAGGTCCGTGAACACAAGCTTTGAATGCTCCCGGCCGTTGTTTTCAGCCCCTTAGTCACAGTTAATAACCTTGGTCTCAGACGCTTTATTGCACTGCACTCCAAATGCTCCAGACGAATCCGCGTTTTATGGCCAAGTTACTGGAGCAACTGGGAGGATGTGCAGCAATCAAAGCGGAATTCCTGGGAGCCTCACAGGATGCACAGTATAAGGAAGGCATCAGGACCCTTATTAGCTTATGGTAGGCCATTCAAGTTGTTTTCAGGGGCCTGGTGGTGGACACAAAGCCACCTAGAGCCAATTTTTACCCATCTCTTTATGTGCGCGGGCTTCGTTTGACCTTCCCTTGCAGGTTAACATAAATCTTCATGGTCTAAATTCATAGTATCAAACACATGCAGGATATTTGGATTAAAGTGCTCCGGTTGATAAATGAATGCCCATACAGATGCTTGCAATACTGATTTGCCCCAGTGTCACTTCCTTATGGGTTAGCTGACTCTCAGTGGATGAAATGAATAAAGGCTTTCAGTAACTACTTTGATGAGGGTATAATCACACAAATAAATTCATATTCTTTGGAATAATACAGCCTGTTACATCTTTGCATTCAAACAAGTGTCAATATTGTGTGAGTAAACCTAACAGGCATGTTAGGTCAGAAAGCAGCCTTTCCTTATCGCCCCACAAATGAATGAACCCTTTGTAATGGATATCAAACAATAACTGCAGCGGATCCCATTTCCAGCCATGAGGGAATAAAAAGCACCAGACCTACATATCATGCATCTGATACGGTGCACGTGTTGGCATATAAAATAAAATATGGGATTATGTTTCATTGTGGGGTTTTGCTCTTTTATCCGCGGTTTGCCTTTTGGATGAAGTTCGGGAATAATCCGACTTTACGGCCAAGAGCTCAACAAAGCGCCTGCACCGAAGGGTCAAGCGCAGATGTTAAATATCACTGATCATCACACTTGAAATGCATGAAATGGATGAAGTGGGATCAGATTATAATTTAACTCACACTAACTATGCAACATTGACCGGTCATTCAGTTGATTTCCGCCAACAGTGTCATGGTGAGATCTGCTAGTGATTCAAAAACACACAAAATAGGTTTATAGTCACCGGAGTTGTATTTGTACAATAAAGTTAAAATATTACAAAAAGAAAAGAAAAAAAACACGAACAGTAGTTTGGTGTCAAAATATCTGGCCATAAAAGTTGCGTGCGTAAATATGGGGGAAACAATTTAGATTCTATAGAATTTAAGAAAATAAAAATATATATTTTTTCTAAATAAGAGTAATCTCCGTGTATTATTAAATAATACAAAAGGAATTCCGACACATCTGGCTCTCCGCGAAAACTGTTGTTTGGTCAGGCAAAGACAATAACAGCCATATTCATTATTGGTAATAATAATAATAATAATAATAATAATAATAATAATAATGTCAACGGTGTTTAATGACAAAATAGTGTATAAATAGTATAGAATTATATATGAAGTCTGCACATTAAAAAATTCGCCATCCTGTAAAATATGTAGAAGTGTGTCGTCTTGGTGACTGGCTGAATGGCTGCATGTCAGTGACAGTCTTTGTTCAGTGTTTATAGCAGGGGGTTCGTGGTGTAGTACTGTAAACGGTCTCTGTTCAGTTTCTTCTCCTTCATCCTCCTGTTCTGAAACCAGATTTTGACCTGGCGATCTGTCAGATTGAGCATCCGTGAGAGCTGCATGCGCTTCTCTTTGTTGATGTAAACGCTGAAAAAGAATTCCCTCTCGAGTTCTCTGATCTGATACTTTGAATATGGACATCTCTTTTTGCGCGTCCTCTGGCCACCTGAGAGATAAATAAATGAAACGGCAAAGGTCACCACATGAGATATAGACACATTACAACAACATGAAATCATGTGTCCATGTGCTGCCCTGGAGCAGCGGTGGTGGTCTACAAGAGCTTGGAGTTCAAGTGTTTCCCTCCTCTCAGGCCTACGTGACCGAGATTTGTAAACAAAGACTGGACATGTCGGACATAAAGGGACTGCATGTCGGAAGTTGTGAAAACTGAAATCTGTAAAAGCACACCGGCTGGCTTTTAAGAGTGAGCGCGTGGGCCTAAACCAAACAGTCATCATGTATCATGTATCTGCTCTGCTTGTATTGTCCGCTTTTGATTTCACTGAGAGCTGTTGTTGTTTTAGTGTTAGTGAGGGCAAATTCCATGAAAAGCAGTTGCTGAATGAAATCCTAACAAATCCTTTGAATTTGTAAATATTTATCTTTGAATGGGGAGCAGGGTTTAAGCCTTAATCTGCGCCAAAGTCTCATTTAAATGCCTCAGGAGCCACTTTAGTCGACCCAGAATAAACCCAAAATATATACGTTGAAAGATTTACGTTAAAAAAAAAAAAGAATTACAATCACGCGGACAGAAATATTTGAGGTATGAGCTATCTGAAATGGTTTTATTTCAATAGTATTCTATAAATATGATTGGCCATATAAATGAAGTTTACAGGCCAACCATACACGGATATTTCAGCGCACTTGTGCAGAAAAAAAAGTGGAGATCTTGTTTGAAATCTTGGAAGACAAGCTTAACGCCAAAGTCTTCACGGCCAATTTCAATCCCAAGCACGTGATCTTGTCGTTTATAACATAGTTTTGTTATAGGGTAAATCTGCAGGCCCTCCATAAACCTTACGTGCTTATAAAACAGCATATAAAAAGCTTTAAGAGCAACGCGTTAGATTTTCCTCCTTCTCGTATTCAGCAGGGCTACTCACTGCTGCTTTTGCTCTGTTTCTCCTCGCTGTGGCCGGAGGACGACTTGGGGCTGCAGCTCTCCGCCATGTCCGAGCACGGATGAGCCGGAGGAGCGGGACTTGTTTTGGCGGCGTGTCTGTCCGAGTCTGCCGCCTGCGCGCTCTGTGTTGTGCTGCTCTCCGCGCTCCCGTAGGCGGTGTCGAAGAACTGGTCAAACGCCTGTGGCAGGACGCCGTTCCGGCCGACGCTGCCATAGAAGCCGGGAGTCGGGTTGGAGGAGCCGGAGTGACTGCCGCTGGAGCCTTTCACCAGGATCTCTGCCCCCCGCGCGGTCTGGCTCGCCCAGCCGTCCCTGTGCACGATGTCCTCGGGGTAGCAGTGTGACAGGCTCCCCCTGCTGTGGTGCCATTTACTGGACGTATCAATCCCATAGTCTCTGAAAGCCACTTCTCTCACGGACGGGACCTGTGGCAGGGCTGAGGACTGGTATGGGTATGTCATGGGGCAAGACGACTGGCTCTGGGTTAAATAATGTGGGAGACCTGGGAAGTCTGCTCCGGAGACGTAGTAAGTGCAGCTCGGTAAATACATATTAGAGCCAGAAATCCGCTCATCAAAATCCATATTCTGCTGTTGGAAACGTCCTATAATAGTCCTCGCATAGTTCCTCCGCTGCGCTGCGCTCCAGTCACTTTGAGGCAGACTGGTGGAGCAGAAATCCTTAGACGTACAAGCTGACGTGGGGATCCATCTCTATCCATTCCTGAGGGCCAAAAGCCATGTGACCACTGGCACAAAATGACAGATAGCCTACGCCTCAACGTGTAGGCTATATGAGTCAATGAGTTTATAAAGTAGACCTTTGGCTGTATGGGAAAGGAAAATACTGAGAGGGAATTTGGCTCAATCTTGCACAATTTGGGCTATTTTGAAAAGCATTTGAAAATCGGGTTATTTTTCAGAGTAGAGCCTCTGTGACTTATATATTCGTCTGTGGACTGTTGTCGTTAAATTACCACATTAAGGTAGAACAAAACAAAGATTTATATTCAATTTCACGCCAGCTACTTAACCTGCCATTTTTACCTTTAGGTTCGTTTTTAGATCTATCCCTCACCTTAACCCTCACCTTAACCTCGGAAGGGGACATGTTTAGACCAAGCAAGGCAATGAGATTTAGATTTAGCTATGAGGCTAAATCCCAGAGGCAAAAATAACATTTAATGGGCAAAAATAGAGAAAATCTTGAGTTCGATATGACGGGTCATATTTTAAGAAAAGCAGGGCCCCTAACGCACATGCGTAAATAGTATGGGACAACATTTAATCAATGAAATATATCCAAATTATTTCATAATCGAGCAAATGGCTGGTCTGAATCCGTCGCCTCTCTGTGTGAATTTAATATCGCTCCTCTCGCTATATATAGACTCCTCTAGTCCTCAAGTGGCGGTGCAATGCGAGTCATGCTGCACTTTTGTCAGGCGTCAGTCCAGTTTGGCACCGAGGACAAACAGACAAAGGCCTGTGAGACAGCCACGCTAGATCTTTGTTACGGTTGCTATACGGTTGCCTGGACCAGCATTTTCAGTGCCATTAAAGCCAGCTCGCTCGACTCTGATGCTGACTTCAAGACGCACAAATGTGTGTTTAAGTGCATGCGCATTGGGTCTGTCTGTACGCGTAAAGGTTGATAAGAGGGCCTGACTGAAGTTAATACGGGCCTAATCAGGCGACATGTACGCATGCGTTAAAGGTCTCATGCAAACATACGATGTTGTTTATAGGCTACGAATAATAAAGGCATTTGCCAAAGGGGCTCCAGTCTTTGCATCGCCTGTTCTCTCTTTGCAACGCCCAACATAAACCTTTGGACACGGGCTATTTCCCACACTCCAATCCATTTTCATTTGTCATCACTGCTGAGTAAGTGGACACATGTGTCACATATCACTATTACTGTTACGCTGCCAATTTTAAAATTTAGTCCAAATTCACTTTTCATACATCAAAGCCTGTGAATTTGTCACGTGCAGGGAGGCATTAGGAAACGGTGTAACCCAGGCGGGTTGCTGTTTGACTTCAACGGTGAGTTGTTACTATGTTGAACTGTTATTCATTTGCCGATTAAAATGGTTTTACGTGATGAACTTGACGACAATTGCTATTTTATTCCACTGTGAATTAATCAGCCACTCGTGCGCAGCGCCAGCCTTCGGGCCAGGGCTGCAGGAGTGGCCCAGTTTGTCACATTAAACCTCTTTTAACAACAGTTTTCAAACAATTTCAACCTCACTTAATTAAGACTGATGGGGTTAACACGGTTTAACCCGAGCCAGTAGATGCACATGCACAAATAGGTGATAATGTTTCATTGGTATCGAGTTGGCTGTATATAAACCAAAATGCTGGTAAACCTTGACCTCCAGCCGGTTGTTACCAAGGAAATGAAATGGGCATATATATATATATATATATATATATATATATATATATATATATATATATATATATATATATATATATATATATATATATGTATATGTATATGTATATCCATGGAAATAGAAATGTCCGTAGATCCACTTTGACCCATCCTATTAATCTAGCCAAATAAGAACTTGTATTGAATGTAATCTCTAAGGATGGGTTAATACCCATGGATTGTTATTCAAAGTTAATACTTTGAATAAAAATGGTTGCCGTTTGAAGTGGAGACGACTCGAAAGGTTCATAATGCAATAAAGTTGGAGGGATCGATAAAAAAAAAATCAACCTGTGGCCTCATGCCTGCAGCTCAAGAATAAATATATGATATTTATTTCAGTGCAGCAAATGTAAAATCTGAAGGTATGAAGTACATTTAGAGCGGTCACCGGTGATGTGGCTGTTTGGAGGCCGCTGAAGGGGATTTTAAAAATAAAAGTGTGTTTTTTTTGGTTACTCAGACTTTTCCTTCGACACTTTAGGAGAGCTGTGGTTAAACTTAACTGCCTGAAAATCTGCGTGCGCCTGCTGCCTTTCCTGAGTCCATTTCACAAGGGGCCATTTTATAATATTTAGGTAAAATGTGCCGCATAAGATTTACATTGTAAAGGCCCAATCTGTCACGTTTGTGCTAAATAAATAGACTACAGGTAGCTTATATTTATGTAGCCTAATTTAAGAGTTTATGAGCTTGCAACCGATGAAAGAATGCATTTAATTTCAATTTATTTCAATGCTTGTGAGCGTTGCTGGTGTAAAAAAGCATCAACGCACTATTCATTTACATTCAGTTTGTCTATGAATTCAAGGAGCTAAATCATTGAATTATAGTGGCGGGGAATTTACATTTTGGATCAAGATCATGCCTTGAAGAGAAAAATGTTTTCTTGACATTTTCATATGTATGATGATTTGAACATTTGTTATGCCGCACTGATTTATTACTCAAAATAAAGTTTTTTTCCCCCGCGACTTTTAGTGTAATAGCCGCAACTTTATTAGCAAAATCACCCTGAAGACAAAATATGTATTATGAAAGGAATGAAACAGAATGATTTGGAAGACTATATTGGGAGACACATTAGCCCATATAAGGCGTGTTAGTATTAGTTGAGATAAAACTATTTTCCATGAATCAGTTTCTAAAATCAGACTCCATAATCTGCTTCAAATTATTGAAAGGTAACAGGGTGGATTATGAGAAAAGAAGTACATTTATAACAACACTGATCAAGGACAATTTATCAATTTGAGCACACAACAGATACCATAAAACTAAAATAATTGAAAGTTTGAAGTCATCAAGGTGTAAAAAAAACAGACACTGCAACAGAAAATGATGGAGGCGTCTGACAGCACCTAGGGGAGGGGGCTTCTCCGGAAGTAGTGGACTGATGGCGGTTTACAGCTGAGGCTGCTGTAAAACACAACAACTTAATAAACTAATAAAACTTTCTGGATTCATAAATTCAACCTCACATTAATCCACGAATGTCTGGCTGTCAATCAGATGTGGTAAGATTGCAAAAGGCAGCAGGTCTAAAATACTTAACACACGTCAATCAAACTTCCTGTCTGACTGCCTTCCCTTTAAACTGTGATTCTCTATTTATACTATTGTACAACTATGTTGTAATACTGATGAATGCAGTTTTATTTTTATCATATATCGTCAAAGTTGTAAACACTGAGAAAATATATTACCGTTATGATGAGATGCAACAGATGTGAAAACATCATTAAAATACAATGCTGCAGTAGCCAGAGACAAACATCCAGCTGACATTGTGTCAACAACTCCGTCACCGGAAGAGCTCCGATTTATTGACCTAGTTTTTTATTTGGCAAAGATTTGGATTTTCCTCGATTATAGTTTTTCTTCAATTAAATCCAAAATGAAGATTTTTGTTTTTGTCTGAAGTTCATTGTACAACGGTCAACACCACACACACACACACACACACACACACACACACACACACACACACACACACACACACACACACAGAGAGAGAGAGAGAGAGAGAGAGAGAGAGAGAGAGAGAGAGAGAGAGAGAGAGAGAGAGAGAGAGAGAGAGAGAGAGCGAGAGCGAGAGAGAAACTACTTTATTGGTTTAATTTTTGGAAAATGGAAAGGTTTTAATTCCAGTTTTCACTATTAGACTCGGATTTTATGTTATTATATTTGGCTATGATTAGTGCTCTTAAACTGTTGGTTCAGTGGCACCAGAGACTATAAAGAGTGGCACGCTTCAGTCCTGCATACGGGGCTTTTTGGAGTGGGTGCATTAATCTGTTTGGCTGTTAGGGGGAGCAATGAGACAGCACAACAGAGGGGACAGCTATGGGGGACACGCAGAAGGTTTCTAAAGGGACCCCATCTCAACAAGGTAGAAGAATAAAACGGCATCAACACGAGCCCCATCGATCCCAATCAGTGAACCAAGCAAAGTAGGCCAAAATGCTGAGGAAACAATTACAATTTCCCATCTATCACCAGTCCGGCTTCTAAGTGCTCGTGAGCAACAACGAACCTGCCTGGCTGTTGTTAGAAGAGTTGGACAGTGTGGAGGTCAGTGCAATGCCCTGTTCTGGTATTTCATATTTTAACTTAATAGAAAAATCGGGAATATTTTATACTGTGTTGTTTTAATCGGTTCTGACTATTATGTGAATGAATCGGTAAGGTAATGTGGATCATAATAACGCAATAGTTCAATTATAATATAGCATTTAATTATATGTAAGGCCAAATAGCAATACTGACCACGTGAGTAAAGAGTTGTGTGTAACAGCTGAGGTGTTGTTTGGACGGGGGATGAACAGGCCAGCTCACCAGCTCTCTCACACACGTTCATATCATACGGTTTTCAAAATGATATTCTTTAACACTAAATGAAAACATATAACCTGGAGAACAGGTCATGTCGAAACTTGAATTATTTACGCACATAAAAACCAACGGCAACTTTAATACTTTTTTTTCGATTGAGTATCGATTAATGAATAACAACATGAATTGGATGTTTTAAAAAACATAGGGGGCATTTTAGTGGCAACATTTTTATTTGCACTCAACAAAAAAGGCGCAAGTTTGCACGTGCATGCAAGAAAAGAACCTGAACCTGCAACATGAATAGAAACTGAGTGATTCGATAGATAATTTCTCATTCTCAATTTCGAACAAATTATACCACTAAGACAGAAGAATTAGTTAACAATTAGCTGTGTGACAAAAATATATCATAACAATTATAATAAGTCATCATTATCATGGGCTTTGGGCTGTGCCATGACTTCAAAAAAGCTTCATCTATTATATTTTGTTAAATCTGTGCTAAGCTTTTCCGTATAGCCCTATAATATTTGTATAGAATCCCAAAAATAGATATTTTATTGAAGAAATAAGGTTTTGCGTTCTTACCTTAATTGCCTAAGTTTAAATATAACACATTTTGAAAGGTAATTATGTATAAATCATTTTTCACACACGCACACACGCTTCTAAGAGTGGAGAGGCAGACACACAGCAGTCTATGGGCAGGCGCTGTGCTGACTAAGCTTTGCCACTAGATGGCGACATAAACTCGTAATGGCTGAAGCCCCCAGAGGCTCTGAGCTCTTGCCGGCCTGTTGCCCTCTGCGCGCTCATCAGGGTTTATAAAGCATATCCTTCATCGATCAAGTATCCATGTCCGAAAATATGAATCAAAATGACCACGCTGCGTCTCTCAAACATTTATTGTCAAAAAAAACTTCGGCTATTGCAGTCAAAAAAAAGGGGGAATAGATAGTTGCAGTCAGATAGTATTTACATGTTTAAATATGATTACATTTTCAGTACTCGTTTTGACTGACAGACGGAAATTGCATAGGTCAGTCTGTTGACAGTAGAGTTATTCTGAGCAAAACCCTGTGTTTAGAAAAAAAGACAGTGACATGGACAAAGTGTGGAAAGAACCTATTGAAATGCTAGTTTAACGTTTTATAACGTTTGAATCAAATACTGGCTGATTAACACATAGAGGCTTATTCTAAATGGAAAGGCATCGAATGTGGTGAGTTTATTTAAATAACTGATTTATGAAGTGTTGTAGGCCGCTATTGCTTCTCCAAGGACAGAGTGTATACATATACATGTTCCTCTTGAATTAATGCTGAAAATGTAATTTATTTGAATAGTTTTTGGTTATTTCATTATTTGTTCAATTTTGCCTGTTTCCATTGTGAAGATGGTAGACTGAATGTGCCAGTTTAGCCCTATTTGTTTACCACTGCATCGATGTCTAAATACGATAGTTATTGTAAAATAGTCCAGTCTTCATTTCTGGATTGGATTAAGTGGAATAAAAGCGCAGGATTGCTCGGCGTGTCTCTCGCCTTTAAGGCCGACAGTCTTTTTGTGTGGTGAATATTTTTCAGGAGCTCGTGCATCCCTCGCAGAATCGCCTTGATGGTGGAACCCATTTCCGATCTTCTGTCAACAGGCCGCACCGACTGGTTCCAATTAAAACGTGAGGAAGGAAAAGTGTAGGTCAAAACAGAGCCGCTCTGGCCACAAAGAAACCGTTCATAATGTAATAAATTATAGCGCAGCTTTTTAGATGAAGGTCCGTCACCTCCTGTTTCAGTATCTCCAGAGCTAACTGGAGCTCTTGAATTTAGTGACGACTTTCTTCTCTTTGACGCGCCTGTTCTGAAACCAGATTGTCACTTGTCTCTCTGTCAGATTTGTCTGCGCGGATATCCTCCTCCTTTTGTCCTTGGTGATGAATTTATTGGCGGAGTACTCCCTTTCCAGTTCTTTGAGCTGCACCTTGGTGTATGGCACGCGCTTCTTTCTCCCACGGCGGGCAGAGCTGTCTCCACCAGATATAGTGTCTGTGGACAAAAATGAAGAATCACATTTTAATCTGCTCGTCTGCGTCAGAGAGGAAACGAAAAATATTTTTGTACTTCTTCTCTATTTCATTTTCTTCTTTCAAGCACATTATTGAATATCAACAGAGAAATAAAAGCGTTTTACATTTGACATTGTATGCAAATATTTTTGAAAGTGTACGTGTAATATTTGTGCGTATACATGTGTTAATAAAAGAATGAAAAAAAAAACCTTGTAACGAGGATTTCCACAGAGGATTTGACTGCGGCTGCTCCTTGGTGCAGTAAACTTGACCACTCCAACCATTAGTGATGGCCCATGGCTGGTAGGGCTCCATGGGCAACAGAGACTCGTGTCTTGGCTCAGATGGAGCACTCAGCGAAGGTACGACAGGGACGTCCAAGTAGCTGGGCTGGTAAGGACCAGAGGAATAGCCCTGATAAAACGCAAATTCCTTTGCCCTGGTGGAGAACTCCTCGCCAGAGACCGACGAGTCCATGTATTTATCGCCATAACCAGAGGGCTGCGCGCAAGCCTTGACGCTGCCGTGTGACATCCTACACGGGTAATAACTGCTGCCAAAATATCCATAAGGCAAAGATGCATTGGGCGAGCTCTGAGTGGCGGAACAGGGGCTGCATTGTTTGCCAGGCTCCCCCATGCCAGAGACTGGCACCTCACTCGCAGCGTAGGTGGTGCTCGGAGCCAGCGAGGTTGGATGCGCTAACAAATTCCTGCACTGGTTTGCAGCAAAATTGCCTCCAGTAAATCCTTCCATGTTCTTGCTTCTGTCCTCCAAGCCGTTGTCGTAGAGAAACATCACCGGGTCAATCCAGTGCGAGTGGAGGAGTAATGAAGCGGTCATAGCATGCCCTACATCGAGACGACTAACTCTTTTTCAAAATCCCCTCGACTGAATAGAGACAAGGACTCGGGCAGAGTAACTATACCAACACGCCTGAGTCCTTAAAGATCGCAAGGTTATTGGCCAGGGCCAAACACGTGATATGCAAAGGAGATGATAAACATGTAGACATCAGATAGTGCAGATCAAGCTGTATACTTGTTAAGAAGTACATATCCATGTTTTACGCAAAGAAGCCCTGAGGGTATATTTTTCTTAACATCGAGTTATACGGAACTCAAACTGAGTGAAACTTTGATGCAGAGTCAATCTTGTCTGTCGCGAAGTGCCATCACAAAACTCTCATTTGATGGATTGTGTGGGCTACACAAGGCGTAACAAAACGACATGATATATGTATATTTTTAAGGCGGAATTGATGCGTAATTACGCGTGCCATTTCGTTTGTACACGTTCTTCCTGTATGAGTAGAGCAGACATTATTTCAGATTGATTTAAAAATAATTGTATAGTTTTATGTCTAAAGTTGAAGCTTTTTTTGGCACCGTCATTCCATAGGTGCAGACGTTTTGCATCATCATGTTCTTAAATGATCGGACTTTTAAGGATTATGCAAGCACTTTTTTTTAAGGAAAATAAATACAGATCGATGTGGGGATGGATACATTTAAAACGCATACTATAACAACATTAAAAAATGTGAATCATTGTCGCATTTGGCACCGCAACGTGGAAACGTAGACACCAGTTTAGTGTCCACCCAAATACCAAAAGCATGCCACTTTTGGCTGCACTCTTCCACATGAGGGTTGGACGCGGCTGGAGGCCAAGGTCAAGTTGAAAGTTGCAGTCTGGCCAAACAGGCACTTCATGCAGGAAGCCCAGAGAGAAAACACCGCTGAAAGCCGAAGAGGAGGTTTCATCAACAGACTTCGTTCATTTTAAAAAAAAAAAAACAAGTTTCATGAACGTGTTTTCTTCTTTCTTTAATCCTATCAGACTTTGGCGATGACAAAAAAAAAATCTATTGGCATTAAATGGTCAAAATAAAAGCTCAAGATTATTTATTTTATCCTTAAAAAAAGGGTAAAAAAGTGACTTGTAGGAAGATAAACTGATCTTCACTGCGCCTTTGTGTCTACATTATGCGTAAAATACCTCTATATCTGGGCTCTTGTTTCCTAAGCAGGAAGCTAAAACACTCTTGCATTGGGCCACAAATACAAACAAATCCCTCCCGAATTTGTAGTGCAAGAATCAGAACTAAATGTGAAAGATGTTGCCTATATGGCACTAACACATTCAGATGTAAATGTGTATTTGCAGTGAAAAGGGCACGATTAGTGTCAAACTAAATACTGTTTTAACTTCCAGAGTTCATTTTTGTATTACTTGTCTAATGCGAGACCACAGACGCGGAGAAATGTAAACCCACCTACAGTTGAGTACCTTTTTATTTTTAATAGAGTTTTCCCACCTTTTGAGGCTGTAAATCTTTATGGGCCAAGTTCATAGCTTGTAGGCAAGAGGTCTACATTTCAGGCAAAAAGCATAATGTTTTATGTTAGTGAATATAGTTTCAGGTCGGATTTTTGTTTTTGTTGCATCGTTATGATATCCGACCGATGATAGACTAATCGGCTTTCTTTTTTCATGCATTTTAGGGAGAACATTGCTTATACTTTCTGTAATTTCGCTGGAAACCGATTTTGATAGAGTGAGTGTTGGCTGGACAGGAATCATCTCAGCCCAACTCCAGCCACGTTGTTCTCACATTAGAGGGCGGCTGTCTGCCTCAACATGCAGCAGCTGTAACGGGCACGAGCAGTTAGAGGGAAACTAGGATCCAGGTCGAGATTACAGATCAGGTCATGAGTTCGATTACATTGGTTTGTTTCATTTTAATTTCAATATGCACGCACACTCTCTCTCTCTCTCTCACTCACACACACTCACACACACACACGCACACACTCACCAGGTTATTCGCAAACATGCCAATGACAAAACTTAAATAAAGATACATTTGGTTAGTTTACATCATAACCGAGAAGGTATTATTAGTATCGGTGGCGAAGGACGCAGTTAACGAATACACAGTGTTGGTGACACGCAAATACGACTTATTTAAGTCAAAGTCTAAACGTTAACGCCAAGTTACAACTAAAACACTATAATTTATATATAAAGTCTGAAATATACAAATATATAAAATAAAACATGGTGACCCATTGTAATCAAATGAACAAAAAAGGCTATTTTTTTTTTAAGTTGGATGGTTAAAAGTCAATTGATTGAGTCTAGTATTTTGACAATGTGGACTTGCACGGGTAGTCGGATTATTATTATTTATTTATTTTGACAACATAGCACACACTGTAGGCTTTACACTGGATAGGGAGGCTACTATTAAAACCACACACACACACACACACACACACACACAATGCAACATTTAAAATAATACAAAAACAAAGTCCGGCTTGTTGAAAAGGCTGGAATTTGAATTACGAACAATTTGGAAGAGGAAACCAGCAACATTCCGTGATAAGTAATCAGTGTTAGGATGCAACATCCGCACGTTTTTTTTCAGCAGTCAGGTCCAAGTAACCGGTCAACAAAACGCATGGAACGAAATATGGGCGTTCATGTGCAAAAATACACATAAATCTGTATCAACGCGGAGTTTAAGGACAAAAACAAATAGACTGAATGCAAAGCCTATTAAAACGTGTTGAATAAGCTATTGAGCACGATGAATGACGTGCCAGCAGCAGCAGATGATGTCAGGCTCTGTGTGTGTGTGTGTGTGTGTCAGTCTGCTGGAGGCCCGAGACCAAAGTGCTGCTCTGTTTGCAGCACCTATCAAGTAGATGGCAACACAGCTCTTAGCCTACAGTGCTTAATGGACTTTTTATGGGTTTGTCTTGTGATCGCATGACCTATGGCACCGTGGCCCCTCGGTGGCTCTTGGCAAACTAGATCAGAAACATGCCGCCCTCATGGTCTCGCCGAGGCGGGGATGTAGAAAAGAGGTCCACGTCCCAAAGTCATCGAAGCTGCGTGAAGCATCAGTCGGTCACAACTTTGTTTCATAGTTGTAGGCAAAATGCAACAAAACATATTCAAATCTTAATTAGAGGGACATTTGTGTTGGACAATTTAGTTACAGAGTTTTTTCTTTTTTAATAAATGGATGGAACAACGTGCACACGCGTTTTGGCCCCGTTCGTGTGTCCGGCGCTGCGCGTCCCGCCGCTGCATCTGCTCAGCAGCCAACCTCTGTTCCCGCTTCATCGGGACTCCGGAATCAGACACGCGATGCAAACTATGACAAATATGACATTTGGGGGCCACGTGAGACAAGCGCTCAGAGACATGAGGGAACATGTTGCAGTGCGTTTCCACATAGAAGTAATTTAGAATTTACATTGCCATTTTCATCGCGATAATTAGTATTCTTCATTCTCGGTGTGATGTTGGGCTGCGCGTGCATGCACGTTGGAGGAGTGCGCACATTCAGTTCTTTAAGTTGTGTCCGTGCTCAGCTCTTCCCCTTGAATCAGTGAGTTATTGAAACAAAAAAGTTTGTTGTTACGACAACAAATCAGCAGAAATCACTGAATACATGTGGTGCTTCCAGTGGTTTGATACAAATCTGTTCATATTTTATAAATTTAAGGTCAAGTTAACATCCAGGTGCAGAAATGAAAAATGGAGGACATTTTTAAAAAAAGGTGGTAAATTCATTTTTCACAATGTTTAAGACGTCCCAATTTGTCTTTATTTCCTAAAAGGATATGATATTAAAGCTCTTACCCCAAAGTAACATTTCCATTGTCAAGAAAAGTAACCCGTAAAGAGAAAAAAACGGCAACATAAAGAAATGATTACAAACAATAGACGGTTGATAAATATGTGGAGACTAAACCTTGTTTTGACAAACAGAGCTAACTTAAGATTCCCACCGGACTCTTGACAGTCTGCTGATCTTTTGGATCCACTGTATATCTGACAGTTCACTGGCTTCTAAAACTGAAAGGAGTGCTGCATTGTAAGTAGGCTATCACACAGGAAACATGATTTCCAATAGGAGAAAAGTGCTCACATGATCGGTCACGCTGTGTTGGAGCTCTCTTGGGTTTCATGTCTTTCACAAGTTTGAAAAAGAAAGTCCTCAGGGCGAAATGCACCCTAACTAAGCTATGTTAGTCCTGTGAAGGGCCAGGCCTGGCCACGCGGTGGACGGGGTGGAGGCTGAAATTACTGGCCCTCCTCCTCACGCAGGAACTGGAATACGGAGGAGAAATCTTTATTGGCATAACCGCGTGCGCACATCATACGGTACATCTGATGGGCTAAGGAGCCGAGAGGGACAGGAGTCTTTGTGTTGGTGGCCGTGTTCTGTGCGAGGCCTAGATCCTGAAAAAGAAAAAAGAAAAACGTGTTAGAAAAACCAACGAAGCTGAAAATTTAATTCTAAACCAAAACCACCACACCACAGAGAATTTCGGTTGTAATAATATGGGCTTGATTGCCTTTAAAAAAGGAGATGTAAACTGCTGCAGAGGAGTTCACTGCATCATTTTAAGTGGTGTGATCTAAGAAATACTCCCTCCCCTCCCCCAACACTGTCACTTCAACCCGTCTCACATGCAAAGCATAGAAAGGAGTTCTTTCCAACTGATTGATACATAAAGTGCTGCAGGAATGATTCCTAAAACCCAGATATAGAGTCAGCAGTTTTTAACACAAGCTTGAGAGAGATATATATAACGTACAGATATAAAACATTTAGTTCTGCTATATAAAATACGTCAGTAGATGTCCCTCTCGGGAATAATTAAGCTTTTACACGTCTCTAAAAAGGCGGTTGCGACCAGACTACAAAACGTCATCCAAAGACTTGACCGCCTTCACAGCCTCGGCGTGTATACTCACGCTTATGCGGCCGTAGTTAGTTTATAGCCTAACGTTAGTTTTTTATTTCGGCTGATTGCATTCACGCTTAAAAAAAACATGTAAGTGGTTTTCATTTGTGAAGATTGTCTTGCTCAACACAACATGCACGCATCACAAACTTGTGTTTGCCATTGAGCTCGTTTTCCACAATAATCTAAAATGAAAAATCCCATTGGCTTTCTGTGAAGGGAACCAGTGCGATGCTAATATCGGGGGCCGAAAAATATATATGTCATCCCTGCAGCACTCTATATGGATGAGAACAATGCACTTAAATTACATGAATACATAGGTGTATCTTTTTGCAACAAAAATATTGGGACTAATAGGAACAAATTATTTCTCCCCACTAATAAGAGGAAAATAAACCATTACATCTATATAAACATGGTATATTTTCTCATATTTGTGATGACATGGTCAACGTGTACAAACCTAAAGATTAAATGATTTTGGAAACACTAAAGCTCAAACATAATTGCAGCCTCAGGAAATGGAGGTCAGTAGAGGTCATTAAACTGACCTTCGCCATCAGCTGGGTGCCGAAGCCTCCCTGGTAGTTATTCCCGGACGGGACTCCCTCCATCACTCCAGGCACAGGGTTGTAGGTGTCACTGGACCAGCACCGACCTGAACTCATGTTCAGGATCTTGGCCAACAGTTTAGGATCAAGACCAAGTCTGAGTGAGGACAAATCCCATGTTACTTACACAAAGCGTCTTGATGCTGAAGCTATCGTTATGATTTATAGACCGTTATGTAACCATGAGATTGTTCACCTGATTCCCAAGTTCATGGTCTCTGAAGTCCCAATCATTCCAATGGCTAGAAGCATGTTGTTACAGATTTTAGCAGCCTGCAACATGATGGCAGTATATTAGAATTCAATCAAAAACCACGTTAATCATTAGTATTTTATGACTCCAATTTTTTATTTGATAAAACAATTGACCAACAAGTACACACACACACACACTCAAACTACTATATTTACACATGAAACACAAATGCATCATGATGGTTCCTGGGGGCGTACCTGTCCAGTTCCAACCTG
Organism: Ophiodon elongatus; assembly: GCA_016806645.1. NCBI lineage: Eukaryota > Metazoa > Chordata > Actinopteri > Perciformes > Hexagrammidae > Ophiodon > Ophiodon elongatus. Next base: position 177,492 of record JACSYO010000415.1, read on the forward strand.
ACCGCAGTAGACCACATTAGCTCCCATGCAGGTGAGCAGTTCTTTGGCTGCAGTAAATTCCTCCTCTGCACCTCCGACCATAAAGGTGAGTTTACCCGAACTGGCGGCCCCGACACCTGGGGACGCAGAATTGTGCCGACAATGAACCATGTGCAAGCATGCAGAGATGGTGGTTATAGAGAGATGTTTCTAAAAGTATCATCAGTTGAAACGCAATGAACAAAAGGAAATTGAAATCATATGAATGTGCTGAAAATAATCTTCTCCCAGACAAGTAACTGAAATAGCAGATACCATCGTTTATGAGACGTCTGGCAAATTGTGACAATTCTTTAAATTCTTTCGACCACTGAAGTTCATAATAAAACCACATTAAAAATGTCCAAACGTCAGTCATATGGGTCCATATATTTTATCTCAGTACCCTTCATTCCACTGATTGACAAAGCCATCTTTGGAACATCAAGAAGCAGTAGATCCAGAACAGTTTGATGGGGAAGACACTGAAACACACGTTTAAGTGTCTTTGTTCCCATCTCTCTCTAAACATTTATAGTCAGCGCTGCATCTCTGTGCTATGGTCTCTCTAATAAAGGAATACAATACTAAATAAAAGGTGTCTGAGCATAGCCTAACATAAATATGGACATGCTTTTGAAGTGGAAGTGGAGTTCTGTTTCCTTTAGACGTTTGGAACTACAAACTACTCAGTGTAAATTTAAGGAACCAATTCATCAAAACTGAATTACAATGTGCCTCACATAAAAAATTGTAAACGAGAAAACTCTATTGCATGTAAAGGTGGAATTCAACATAATAATAGCAATGTGAAGTAAAATAAATAGGAAAGGATTTTAGCCATTTAGATGTTCACAGCAAGTTTGTGAAAGTATGTCATTAAAACTTGGGGGATGAGGACAACAACCTACGTAGGCCGTTTTCTTGAGGCAAGTCAGTCCAAAGCTTTGGGACACTGTTGGAAAACGTTTGGTCAACCCTTATGTAGATTTAAAAGCAGCCGTTTCTGAATGCATTTGCACATTTGACGGTGCAGTTGGGTTCACATGGGGTTAAAAGCTCAGTAATATACAATAACCAGGTGCAAGCCACATGGGTGCCAAGAAATTAACCAACATAGTCTTCTAATTAATCCTAAAGTTTACAGGAAGCCAATGGAGAGAAGCCAAGGTGGGTGTTACATTACGTTTCCCCCTCCCTGGTCCTCGTGAGTCTGCCAGCAGCATTTGTTCTAACTTGAATCTAGAACGACTCTGCTGCTGGAGTCTGGTGGGACAACCGTTAGGCTGAGAAATAACTAAAGCATGGGTAATGGATTCAAAGTCATTAGAAAGAAAAGAAAAAAGTATTACCAACTGAGATTTCTGCCCTTCACTGTAACAATATTACAAAGTGCTGTATGATCAGGAATTTTGTTGCACCATAACTAACTTCTTCTTCTTCTCCTCACAGACCTGCAGTCTCGGAGAATTTGATGGTTATCGATATGAGAAACCTCAGATGTGAATGTTGAATACGTTAATTACCTACCTATAGGAAAGTAAATAAAAAAAAAATGTTTTGAACAACTTCTTATTATTGAAGTTATGATGGGTAATTGAAGTCTTTAAATCTATTACTAAGCTAAAAAACAAGTTACAACATACCTTCACAGCACAAAAAACATAAAAACTTGTTAAAATATACAGTTCATAGTTCAAAAGCAGACAAAAGGCATTTTTCTCTCTCTTGAGTGGGACAATCACTATGTAACATGGCCTTTGGTGTCAGAAAGGTTGGTGGATTTCCTCCAGCAGAAGCATTCGTTTCAACTGTGTAGTAGCTAAAACACGGTTGTGCACATCAAAATCTAACAAATAATCAAGCATAATCCATTCGTTACTCAGAAAGATTCACTTGAAAACTAAGTGGTCACTCCCTATCAGAGATGTCCCAAATATAATCCTCGTCAAGGAAATTAACACAGACAAGTATAATTTCCATCTCAATATACATTTCTCTTCTTTGCCAGCAGTTAACCAGTCCCCATTCTCTCATTTCAGACCTCTATACTCTCAGCTTTGGTACATAAGCATTCTAGTCTGTGGAAAATGAAAGATGGCCCTTATCTCATCTGGTTCTTACATTTTTTTTCACACATTACACACATGCTGACTCAATTATGTCCCCATGTGTGCTTTTCTGTTTAAACTTTTACCACACTGGATTAAACAGTCACTATCATGGCACTGTACTTCTACTGATTTCTGTCTGACCACTAAAGATGTTCAAAAAGTTTCATTAACGTGATTGACATGATATATCAAAGTATGCCATCCACTTCAGTTTGCACTAGTTAAACTGCCGGCACCACACACACAAGTTCAAGGCAGAGAGCTGGACAACTTTAATCCATGTGCACTACCACAGGAAGGAAGCATATAAATCATTACTAATCTTTAGGGCCAGGCTATAAAATGGAGCAAAATCAATTCAAAGAAAGTGGCTGTCTTGACGTTGACGAGGCCAAGTTCAAACAAACTGTTTCTGTGTGGACCCCCAAGAAAGTCTGAGAGCGCACACGTGACAGCGTGGAACATGCTGGCAGCCAGAAGCTGCTCCTCCCCCTCTTCAGGGTTCATGTTCAGTTTTTTTCTTCTCACGTGAACAGTTGGGCAAGCGGGTCAGAAATCTACTTGCATAAAGTCAATTCTTATTTGCCCCTATACAAATAATTGTATTCATTAGTGGTTATAAAACAACAACGCCCAAAGTAAACGGTCATGTTTGATCTTTATTTAAGTCAAATAATCTGGAGTTTCACTCACATCCTCTAAAGCAGGGGTGGGCAAACTTTCTGGCTCAGGGGCCACAATAACTTTTAAAATTTGACAGACGGGCCGGGCCAGTATCAGATGGATGGAGAGTGTTTGTGTGAACTAATATAAATTACAAGTAAAAGCCATCAACTAAAAAGTAAAGAAAACTTACATTTAATTTTGCGTTTACTGTGCGTTCATGAGCTTACTCGCTGCTAACCAGCTGGTAGCAGTGTGGTACTACTGCTGTCGTAGCCTAGCCTGCTAACCAGCTAGTGTTTGTTTAGGAGACAGCGGCGCTGCAAAAGGATATGAGAATCTCAGTTTGTGCTTAACTGCATTAGATATAATAATAATAATAATAATAATAATAATAATAATAATAATAATAGCAATGTTAAATTCCTTTTGTGTTGTGCTACTCTACTACCTAGTAGTTACCTGGTTGTTTGGGAACGGAGATGTTAATTAAGGTAAGTTACATTAACGGGATGCAGGAATACATTCACGGCACAGGATTTACAGCATGGGTGTATTATAAGACGATAAGAGTGATGAATTACTGCCAATATCTCCATTATTACAGCGAGCAGGAAGCTTGCAGGCAGAACCCGATATGTCACATGAGCACGCAGGGCGGCGCAGTCTCGTGGGTCTGATGCACGTTCATTATGCCGAGGAAAATAACTCTGGATTCAGCTGTTAGTTCATTTTAAAACTTTAAAACCAATTATTTTTTAAATAAGGGCTTTTAGAGTGTTCGTACTGGGGAGTGGGATCAACTGAAACGCCGGGTATTGCTGGAAAAAGGCTAAATGAATGTGGTCTTTACTATAATTTTGTACCAATATTCGACGGGCCGCATTAAAAAGCCTGCGGGCTGTAGTTTGCCCATACCTGCTCTAAAGCCACCCAACTAAACTCCTGTTTCCAGGATAAATGAAAAGTTCACTTGGGCTTCAGTTCAGAAACTTTGTTCTTACCCGTCGCCATTTTCTTGCGAGAGCCTGATCTGCAACTCAACAGACATGAGAAGGAAGCGAGACGGCTCCCTCCTTAGCTACTTGCATCAACAGCTCCAGAAAAAACTAAACCTAACCATATAAAAAAAAAATAAGGTTTGAACTACCAAATGTCTATTGACAGTTCAACTTGATGAAACTTTAAAAAGGCAGCTTGTGAATATGTTGCCTCGGGGAGTAAAAGCCCCTTCCCGGCATTCTACACAAACAAAACACAGACTGTAACTCTAACGATGACACAAGGTAGATTGTTGAACCTAACTTTCCAATAACGTAGAGCTAAAGTGACTCGTTGATTGATCAAGAAACAGAAAAGAAATCTGCAGCTGATAATTGATTAATTGTTTAAGTAACGTTTTAAGCCGGAATGGTACATTCCACGAGTACTAGCTTTTCTCAGACGTCCATGATAGCAAAGTAAATATCTTCAGGTTTTGGACATTTGGTATAACAAAACATGATGTCGCCATGGGCACTGGGAGCTTGTGATGGGATTTTTTTCTTTTTTTTTTTAAACACCTTTGTATAATGCAATACAGTTTTGAGCCCCACAATAGCCTACAAAGTGACCATGAAGTTGAATCAAACCCCTCTAAAATATTTTACCTTTGTAAACAGGTACTTATTGTGGGCCCTGTGTATTAGGTTACATCAGTTTCAGCGAGATGAAGGCCATCTGATAACCTGACAACCGAGCATATGAATTTCCAGATATTGTAATAGATAATATACCACCAACACTTCAAATAAAAGTGTAAAATGTACCTCCTGATACAGGTGCATCCATAAACACTGCCCCCATCTTCTCAGCAGCAGCAGCCATCTCTTTTGAAACAGCTGGGTCGATGGTGCTGGAGTCAATGAGCAGGGAGCCTTTCTTCACCTTTCTGTTGAGAAAAGTACACGATTAAGACTCAAACTAAAATCTATGAGGTTATTTATCACATACTGAAAGAGAAACCAATGTTAAGCCTACTTCAGAATGCCATTGGGTCCAGTGTACACGTCTATGACATTGGGACTAGAGGGGAGCATGGTGATGATGCGGTCAGCTTTTTCTGCTACCTCAGCAGGATTATCCACAATCTGAGAAAAACACACGGTAAGAAGAGAACAAACAGGCAAAAACTGTATAAATATGAAAACGGCTTGTGTACATTTCACACTCCCACCTGAGCGCCCAGCTCTTGCACTTCCTTGCAGGACTCCGGGAACACATCAGTAGCGATGACTGGGTATCCGTGCTTCAGCAGGTTCTTTGCCATTGGGTTTCCCATATTGCCCAGACCAACGAACCCCACCTGTGTCTTCGAGGCCATAGACCGAGACGAGACTGAAACAGAACAGCAAAATGGAGCAATGATTAGACACGGTATCCTTGTTACATAGTCAAGAACAAAAACCCTTGCGTTAGTCATTAGTCAAGATGCCTTGTTCCCCCTTCGTTGCCCTTCAGGGCCAAAGTCATCTAATCAATGGCACCAAGCAGTTTCAATATTTACTTTGCTGTTTTTTTGATAACAAAACATTCTTGTAAAAGACAAGCAAGCTTATTTCATTTAAAGCTCAAAGAAATAACTTAATCTTCACACTAATAACAAAAAGAGATATCCTGTGAGGTTGCTTTACTACCATTTGGTAGGAAACACTAGCCCTGTTGTGTAAACTGAACGTGAATGAGCATGAATAATGACTTTTCTTCTTTTAAGTAAAAACTAACATGATTCTTGGGTTGTCCCTACGAAGCTTATCGGTTTAAATGCCTACAAAGAGCCCCCTTCACCTTTCTACAAATGCATTGACATGACAAAGTGCACAGTGACTGACATTACATAAGGTGCCGAAAATAAAGGGATAGGACACAGTAGGACAATATGCCTTTTGAAAGGTTGCAGAGAGCACGCGGGCCGTGAGCACGAAGCTCTGTCACGCAAACACAACGTCATTTAGACAGAAAAAAGCTCATTCTCCAGTAATTTCTCAACTGAAGCCACAGAAGCACAAACTTATCTTACAACGAGCGTTTCATGCTAAAGTAGCGTCTCTGTGACGCAGAGAGAGAGCGCGAGAGAGAGATACATGACCGCGTCTCTTAAAGCACGCGCGGGGACGTAAACGACGCCAACCCGGTGTGAGTCTGTTCTCCTTACCGAATGCAAAGTCAACATGCTTGCAACACTTTCCACCCAGGTACCGACACCCTCTCAGCACAGCGGCCATGCTTCTTTCGTCTTGACCTTCCGTGTGACGTAACAGAGCGTGTGTTAATGGCGTTCCCCTCGTCCAATCAGAGAGCAGACACGCGCACTGCGGCCTCCCCATTGGTCACCCGCCCAGCCACTGCCTGCAGGGCGGGCTCGGGCTGCAGACGTGTTTCCGCATCTACAGATTTATTTTGTGCATTTATTTTGTGCATATTTAGGACTTTACAATTCTAAATAATGTATATATAGCTGCTGAAAATATCGGTACTGATATTTAGACTTATTTTCATTATTCAGTGTGTTTTAGTTCCCATCTTATGTTACGTATTCATAGACTGTATGTATTATTTTTTAATACATTTTTTAATCTTATTTTTACTATTATTATTATCAAGTGTGCTTTACTTTCCCTCTTATTTTACATTAATTAGTAGATTCTATTCCAGTTTTAATGTTCATTCTATTTCAATCTTCCCTCCTTGCAGAGCACTTTGTGTTGCATTGCTTGTCTGAAAGGTGGTATACAAATTAAGTGTATTATTATTATTATTATTATTATTATTATTATTATTATTATTATTATTATTTGATGTAACTCTCTAAAGCTTACTGAAAGAGGTTCTACGTAAATAAAGTAGTATCCACAGTGGTGGGAGAACTAGTAATACCACAGTGTAAGAATACTCATCATCATTTGTATATGTTAATATTGAACTAAAACTAACTTTTGAAATACATAAATAAAGTAAAAAGTACATTATAGTGGAGGGCTTACGATACTTTAAAGTCGTGTAGCTGGTTACTTTCCACAATGCTTATATTTGGTTATTACATTGTTATAAGTGGGTGGGACCCAACTAGGCCCCCTTTCCGGAAGTGACGTAGTGTTGTTATTATTCCAGGAAGAGGGCACGGGGAAGCACTGAACTGCGTCAACAACTGTTTTTACGATACATTCGGATTTCAGCTGCGTTTCAACATGGCAACTCGGTATGTTTCACCCTTATTTCATGAACCCGACCGACTACACAGTAGTTGTTGCGCTTGTCTCCTCGGAGACCGCGTTGGTGTCTGTTGACGTGGGCTCACCTTGTCCTCCTCGGTGTCTGAGCTCTCTGCTTAGCTGCTCGTTTCTCTCAGGGTGTCGTGACGCGTCTCCCTAATGCTGCGTATTTAAAGTGGTTAATACGTATGGACACATGTAGCGTAACATTCAGCCTGTAACGCGGGGTCTCGTCCGGAGAGGTAACCTAGCTACCGTCGGCTAGCTGCTTTAGCTGATACATGATCTCTGTTCTCACATTAGGCCTCTTCTTCTTAAATCAGCCATCACCGTCAACTTTGGACACACCCGTGTCTCGCGTGACGCATCAGCGGTCCGGTGGTCGGTGTACGGTAACGTTAGAGGACCACAAGGTTCAGTGTTTACGATTATCATCCGAGCAGCTGTTTTCACTGTCACAGGCCCCATTACGTAGGACACAATGGTGTCAGCTGAGGCCGAGGAGGAAGGTCCACCCTGAAGTAGGACTCTTCGTGTTCACTTAGTTAACACGACGGTCACTTGTTTCAGTTTGTTCTCTGCTGCCATCTAATTGTGACGCTATCTGAGTATTTGGGATTAATATACTTGATAATAAAGTGGTCTAAAATGCTAAATTCGATATATTTTGTACCAAAAGTAAAGTTATCTTGCCAAATAATTACTTAAATATCAATTAATTGTCAGCCATTGTAATAAGTAAAAGTCTTAATGTATCAGGTATAAAGTGTACATAAATAAAACTAAGTTGAGCTTCATCACCGAAGTGATATTCGTATTACCTTAAAAGATAACAATCAAGCATTTGAGGGAAGAAGCCACCAAGTACATCTTGAGGACACCGTATCGTATAATCTTTTGCATGTCTTTTGGCGTTATCAGTACCGGTATTTCAGTATTTTCAGCTCAAGACAAACACCAATACTACTTATGGTGTTACAGATTAGTTAAAGTTGTGTGGATGTAGCTACAGTACCATTAACCTGCATCATTTAGCCATCATTTGTTCGAAGTAAAACGTCATGGGTTCCCCTGTAAATGTGGTTTTCCCACTGACAAGTGACTCTGTGGTTGGTCATAGAGAAACTTCCAGATTGCATACACTTCAAACATGTCATCTGTTTTTGCTGATTGAGCAAGGTCCCTTCATCACAAACATTTTTGTTTTATGTGTAACTTTCAAATTATATTTATTTCCAGAACAAATCTATTTAAGGATTCAACAGATGATATTCAATGTTAAGCCAACTCGTGTCCTCTAGTGACAATACACAATCATGGCTGATACCATAATACATCTGTTTAATGGAAATACTTTAAAATTATTCCATACATTAATCAGATGACTCAAAATGTAAGATAAATGTCCATGCACTGGTCGACATTCCTTTAAGGCTTTAATGATTGCCGGATGGGTTCGCTGTGTTTGAGTCTAATGAGAAACTACAGCAGATTGGGATTCTACAAACATTTTATATGGGTCTGGATTGAAAAGCAAATCCATATCCTTGAATAATGATTATATTTATCAAGTAAAATTATGATGTGTTCACTTTAAAATGTATGGCAATCTTATAGAAATATAATTGAAATTGCTTATATTCTGTACTAGAGCAATTATAGGATACAATTACTTTTTATTCAACAACAATATACAGTAATTGTAGGATTCTCAGGGTCAAATCAGTTTTGTTGCGTCTTCTCATTTACTGTAAAGAGTGTTTTTTTGTTTTTTTCTGTGGTTATTATTGTTCCTAATCATATATTCTGTGGCCTGTCTCTTCCTGTGTAGCCACTGCTGAGTGATTTATGGCACTGTTCCTGGACGGGACTCTATTAAGCACCAACATGGACACATCAAACTTTGCCCATGTCATCTTCCAGAATGTGGGGAAGAGTTACATGCCCCATGCTGCCCTGGAGTGTCACTATACACTGACGCAGTTCATCAAACCAAATCCAAAGGACTGGGTTGGCATTTTCAAGGTGAATAACCCTCTTCAGTGTATTAGAAAAGCCTTTAAAGAAAACAATATATGCACAATGATTATTAGTACTTGGAGTAGCAGAAGTATTATAGTATTTGTTTTAATGGCGAAAGCATATTGCATATGATATATGGCAAGGTAAATCTGTAACTGCTGTATGACATTGTGGCTATCGAAGCACGTGTAAAAAATCCATGAATCTGTGCCAGTTTCATCAAAAACAATCATGTTTTTTAGGTTTTTTTTCATTTTGCAGTAATTACCAGTACTTTTACTGAAAAGGTGGAAACAAAATATTAATTCAGTGGTGAGGACAAACTGAGAGATTTCCAGTGCAGCTATTGTCGTTGATTTGAAAAATGAACTTTGAAGAGGGAACGGAGCATTTTGATCCCCACCACACACTCCAGTGTCCCACATGGATCTTGTTATAGGAGCAGTCATTTATCACAGTCAGACACATACTTGTATCATGCTCTTATTCTGGTAGCATGCTGTAATGCTATTAAGCCAGCCAAGACCAATTGTTGCAGTTTTGCTAAGCATGAGAGATTTAAATGGTTGATATCTTTGTAACATTGATAAAAGCCATTTATTCATACCGTGTCAGAAAAAAAACATGTCCGTGGTTAATATACTTATCGTGTGCTATTCATGATATGTTTGTGGATGCATGTATACAGCGGTTTTCGTCAAGCCTCACTGAGGTCATGTTAGGCTACTGATGCTAGATCAGGTCATGTCTGACTCTTAAGACACTGGATTCAGCACTCTGTAGTTGGATGCCTCATCACACTGTGCTTAGCCTCCAGCTAGACACCAACTCGATCTTAAAATCACTAATTTCTTGAGCCTCTAAAACACAGAGCTGAGCTGGAAAAGGCTGAGGGCAGGATCGTAAATTGTGTAAATGTTCCTGGCAGTGCTGACAAATGAGACGTTTGGTGCCAAGTTCTTCCGCTTGTATGCATAGAGATAACCTGGATACACCGTGCATCCGTGTTTAGCTCCTGAACAATTATTTAGTGCTATTGACTCCCGGTCAAACAAAGCAAATTCTGTCTCAGATTATTTGGAGTGCTCCGACTTTCAAGAGTTTTTTTTTTCCGTTCATTTGATGCGCTTTTGCTCTGAATATAGTGCGTGTTCCAGATATGTCTCGGTAAGTGATGCGGTTTGAGTAGAAAATGTCCTATAGTCCAGTCGGTTCAGTGTAATTTTGTTCAAGGAAATTTGAAGAATTAGAAATTAGAAATTAGAAATTGAAAATTGAAAATTGAAAATTGAAAATGAATTATTTCTAATTTAGGCTTTCACATGCCAACCTAAAATAATTTACAAATGTTTAAATTCTACCATAAATTGATGGTAGACAGGTTCTTGTTTGCACATGGACAAAAGCAGCCTTTGGCCCGTTTGATGTTGGAACATTTATCAAACTGCGTGATGCGAGCTGCTCTGAGGTTCATGGAGGAATGCTGTTGGGACAAGTTGTCACAGTAGCCGAGGAGAAAGCAACTCTGCTTTATAATTAACCTGTTTTCAAGCACAACCTGTTTGTGTGATTCATGAACAACTTGCTCTTAAACGTATACCGTCTGACTGTTACATAGACACTACGTTACCTCCCGCAGCAACTTTGCCACCGGCTTCTCACAGCTTTCTTGCACAAATATGACTTTGCTGGAATGCTGGTGAAATGCCATGTTTAAACTAAAATGCAGTGGTCGGCTTTATGATCACATTTTGTAACTGTTTGTATGTTTGGAGATTTCACTCTTGCAGTGTTGCCTGTGTTATCGGTCCCCAGTCCAGTCTTTTTTATGGTGGCTCTACACTGTCTCTACTTCCTCTCCTCCGATTTATACACATTGCAGACCAGTCTGTTGTAAGTGAAAGAGTTCCTCTCAGAGTTTTCACCCACCACCACCTCTGCTGCTCTAATGAGTGGACTGGTAAGGGCTAGCCTTCACTAATGACACTCTCTAACTAGGTGCATTTTAATTGCTTCCTGTTCTTTACTGCTGGAGGCTGGAACTGCACTGGTAACAATTGGGGGTTTTGGAGCACCAGAGCTTTCTATCTCTGGCTCTGATGAACACTTGCAGTATTGTAGCTGTAGGCTGTTTGTACACAGGTGAGAAAATAAACTGCCCAGATAGTGAAAAAGGCCTGTATACATCAAAGCAACATCTGTTGCATACATCTAAGTGAGATCTGTCTGCATGAATATCTAAAATATAATTTTGGCTAAACTTCAGTAGAGTTGCGGTGGAGGCTGGTGTAATAGGCTGGTTTGACTGGACTTGTTGTGGATGCACGTGTTTGCCTGAGTGTGCACACTGAGAGCCAGCCAGCTCGACGTGACTCTGATTTTGTTTGACAGTTTTATGGCACCAGGCTGAAGTTATGGATGTATTTTCTGTACTCCCTCCTCATCAGCCGTCAGTTAACAAGACATAAAATACATATAATTACATTTTGGTTTTCATTTTCAAGTCACCTATGTATAAAATTGTCACCTATTTTCCTCTTCCTGTTAGAAGTGAGTTGTAGTTCCACAGTTTCCACAGTTAGGCTTGTTCATGAAAAGAGCTGGGCCGTATGCACGTGTTGACCAGGAGTTTCAGTGGTTTTATAGAAATGATTATTTTTCCTTTTCGGTATGGTTTTGCACTATCACTCCAACACAGATTGAAAACTCCTTGATTACCGTAATAAACCAGTTTGAGATATTTTGGAAGTGGCACTGTGTGGATTCTAGGAAGTCTCCTTGTTAATCCTCCATTGTTATTATCTTACACTGATGTGGTGAGAACGTCTGGTTGAATGGATTCCCCACAATGTCTCACAGGTTGGTTGGAGCACAGCGAGGGACTATTACACATTCTTGTGGTCGCCTCTCCCAGAGAACTATGTGGAAGGCACCGCAGTCAACCGAATAGTGGTCTTTCAGGGTAAGATCATACCATAGTTTTATATAACTTTGACACCTTTTAATAACTGCATATCTGAGTGCTGTTCAGAGGATTGTTAAAACTGAATCAGTGGGTAGAAATAAATGTGAAGCTTTCCCCATAAATCTCTATTCTAGTGTCAGAGAAATTTCAGTTTATGTGGGTTTGTTTTTTTTTTTTTTATCTTTTATACTTCTTTTTATAAAGTAATGGAGAGTGACATGAAGGGAAGAAAGAGTCTTATTTGCTTTTTTGATTCAAACCCTGCATTTTTTCAGATATACACACGCTTATTCCAAGTTATAACTGCACTTAGTAATAACTTTTGGAATAAGTGTGCAGTTTAAGAGAAGCTAAGGACTGAGGCGAGTTGGGGGGTTTGCGAAGGAATATCTTTTGCTTTGCTTCCATGTAACGCTGTGAGTCCGCTGACTGGATGTCATTCTTCCCCAGGATATTATGTGCCCAATGATGATGCCGAGTTCTACCAGTTCTGTTACGTGACCCACAAAGGGGAGATCAGGGGAGCCAGCACCCCGTTCCAGTTTCGTGCCAACAGCCCTTCAGAGGACGAGCTGCTGACTGTGGAGGATGAATGCAACTCTGACATCCTGGTGGTCACCACCAAGGCCAGCTTCCTTGAGGTATCGTGGGCCATCGCAGTGCTCCTCAATGCACCAATGTTCTCAGATCTTTTGTGGCTGTTACATCTAGAACTGCTATACTCGGTTGTTATGGATATAATGCACAGTGGTGAATAACTTTATGTGCTCTTTGAGCATGGTGGTTTTTCTTTGTTGGGGAAGTTAATTAGTATGTGAGTCGCTCCGAACATCTTGACCAACTCATCTCTCTGTGCAGCAAAAGATGGAGGAAGCCCAGCGAGAGAAGGAGGAGCTGGTCAAAAACATGGCCCTCCTGCAGCACGAGAAGGAGCAGCTGGAAGCGGAGAAGGAGAGCCTGCAGAAGGAGTGTGAGCAGGAGAAAGAAGCCTGTGCCCAGCTGAGAAGAGAGAGCCAAGTAAGCTGAAAATGGACTCCGTCATGAGTGCCAGCAGTGAGGAGGGAGGAACATGTCTGTTGCTGTTGTAACAGTTTTGTTAATGAAGCAAGGCGTCTTGCTCCTTTTCTGTTTTATATTATAGTCGTTCTTGGTTGTTGATTGTTGATTGAGCAACACATGCTGATAAATGTGCTAAATTATATGACTGCTCTCTTTTCTGCTTCTTGTAGTTATTATACCATGGAAAGGTTTACATTTGGCCAAACAGTCTCTTAGCACCCTCTAGCGAAAGACTGCAAATATGCAGAGATATTCAAACTTGTGTTCCACTAAAAGTATAAATCACACTGACATATATGAATGTCTAAATTATCAAAGTTGTAATGCTGTATTTTATAGCATAACATTAAGTTTTAAAGGCGGTGTCAGTATTAATTCATATTGCTGTCATCTGCAGCTTTTAAAACGTTTTTTCAGATGAAAACATGATTACAGATTTTGTGGCTGTTAATTTTATGACTAAACTTTTATATGATTTTTTAATGTGGTGTGAGTATAAAGATTTAAAAATTCTTCCTATAAACAAATTGTTAAAAAATAATAATTTCCTTCTGCTTTTCTGATGTCTTCTTTTAAGTTTGAGAACTCAGCATTGTGACATAATGTTCCTTCTGATCTCGACTTTTTATGCTTTGCAAACGTTTTCCACAAGCATAGAGTCAAAGAAAGAGATGGGAAGTGATATACCAAGAAGTTAGCATTATTTTGTCATGTCAGTTTTGAACCCATCTAGATTCATGCAAGTCTTGGGACAAATTGGAGGAACGTATTTATTTTATGTGTGTGTGAGTGAGAATGATTAATTCATTGAGTAATTCGTTAGATCGTGCACATTATCAAACAGAAGCATTCTTTTTTTCATACTATATATTGTCTTTGGTCTTTTTTGTTTGTGTTATTCCAACTGTTGCCAACATTATATTTTATTGTCTCCCAGGATTTGCAGAATTCTTCCCAGGCCCTGCAAGAAGAGAAAGAGGAAGTAAAGAGGAGGCTGGAGGAGGCCACAGCCAGAGTCATACAGTTGGAGGAGGATCTGATTGGAGTCACCCAGAAGGGTCTACAAAAGGAAACTGAGCTGGACAGGTGAGTTCAGGATGGAGGTGTTGTTGCAGATTCACTGAATTGCAGGTTTTGATCACATCTCATTTTTCACATGATTTATGTATAACCTTTTCAATATTTCATATTTTTTGACCGCAGCTTGGTGTGGTGCATAAAAACCGCGTAGACCATAATCTATAATATGATCACCCATCAATTATTCCAAACACTGAATGTGAGCATAGACAGTGTGATGGGTGATACAACTTGTGACTAACAATGTTTATGACCTTTTGTTTAGTCTCAAGGATAGAGTGAAGAAACTCACAGCAGAGAAGGAGGCACTTGAATCTCATCTCAAGAATGAGAAAGATGAGAAGGAACTCTATAAGGTAATGTGCTGGTAGTATTAATACGTTTCTTCACATTAACAATATTAACAAAATAAACTGTGTCATTGTTCAGGTAGGTAGTAGCTATGTACTTTCATGTCCCACGATCGTAATATAAATTCGGTTGGCTTAGCAGGGGTTCGGTTGACTGCCATGTTAGTGACAGCTTTACAATCTGTACAGTTAACAATCATTGCTGTTATATTACATTACCCAAATTGGAGTCCGGTTCATTGACTTTTCCTGTTTTTCACTTTTTACTACTGTGATTATTCTGTATACTCTTGCTCAAGCATTTAGTCTAAAGAGGGCATGCCTTATTCTGTCTTCTTCTGGTGCGTCTGGTGTTTCTGTGCCTCTGTTGTGGTCAGCACTGCACAGGAACTGGGAATGCCACATACTTTAGTGACGCCACGGAAATGAAGCAAAAAAACCTATACCTAATTTAACTTGCATCCTCACACTGGAGCCGTTGCACAAGGGAAACATTATGAGCCTATCTCAATCCCTGTTTTGTAATTTAGGTCATGCAACATTTGTTTTAATAGTCATATGCCCTTTGGTACATGATCGTGATTGGTGTTGTATAAATGAGGCAAACGCCAAGGACTTTATGTCTTATAACTTCTCTTATTTTGTGTGTGTGTGTGTGTGTGTGTGTGTGTGTGTGTGTGTGTGTGTGTGTGTGTGTGTGTGTGTGTGTGTGTGTGTGTGTGTGTGTGTGTCACAGATTCACCTGAAAAACCGGGAGCTGGAGAACACTAAACTGAGTGCAGAGCTGCAGATGCTGAAGTCTGTGGATGTGAACAAGGAAAACACAATTGCCCAGTTCAAAGAGGAGGTGGGACGCCTGCAGATGTGCCTCACTGAGAAGGAGAAACAGTACAGAGAGATCCTGGCCAAGGTTCCCCCCTTGGTACAAATTATTTTATTTTAAAGCTTTAAGAAAGTCACAACACCGAGATAGTATTTAACTTGATTAGTGCTTCTGTCATAATATTGCTGCCATGAGAATGAATACAAAATATTGATAATAAGAATAATGACCGTGCGGGAATTCACTGGAAACGTCTTTTGTTTCTGGCAGGGCGATATGAAGGCCATGAAGGAGAAGCTGCGGCAGAAGGAAGAGCAGCTCCAGGCCAACCAGCAGCAGTCCTCCCTGTTAGCCGCGGAGTTGAGGGACGCCTCTAGCACCCGCGACCGTACCATGACTGAACTCTACCACATGAAGCTGGAGGCCGATGCCCTTCGCCAGGCTAAGGCTGACGCTCAGGCCCAGTGCGTCCGCCTGGAGCGCCTGGTCGAGCAGATGAAGGCAGAGGCCAAAAAGGAAGCGGTGAGGAGGATAATCAGTCTGCTAACAGGCTGTATAGATTTGACTTGTTTGGTATGATCATAGGCAGAGGGTAGGTGATGTGTGAGCATCGAAAACCTGTTAATTTTCTGTGTACCGATGAGTAGCAATGAGAAAAAAAATTACAAAGATTCAAAACTTTGATTGACATTTATAATTATGTTTGTAAGAACAGAGCAATTGTATTGAAAAGTTATTATTATCGTCCAACCCTTTTCTAAGTATGGTTTGTTTTACTGAAACCAAGCATAGTATACCGAAGAAAATTACTGGTAGGAAGAGCAAAATAATAGAAACGGAAACAAAAACTCTCACAGGTTTTTTTTATTGGTTCTGCTTTTAAAGGCGGCTGTAATTGAGTCCATAAGTCAGGCCGAGCTAGGCGTATAAAACAAAAACAAAAAAAGATAAGACCATCACCCTGATCAACACAGTTTCTTGTGCTGCATGAGAGCTCCACATAACAAAAGCTTTTTATTGATCACCATGGTTTTACTGAAGATTCATTTAATAGCATCCCTTGATTATAAAGCCCTTAATAGTACATTAAGGATTGGGCTTGATTATCTATAATGTCTGTTAGGGGTTTCTTTCTATCACTACAACTTCCCAGAGGTCCTTGCAGTTGGCCCATTACTGTGATGTGATTACTGTAATGTTTGTCTTCACCAGGCTAAAACAGAAGAAGAAGAAGCTGCTGGAGACCCGGCTGTTTTAGCGGAGCTGCAGAGAGAGGTGGAGGATCTGAAGCTGCGGCTGCACATGGCTGCAGAACACTACAAGGAGAAATACAAGGAATGTCAGCGACTGCAAAAACATGTGCTTAGACTCTCCGATCAGCAAGGGGTAGGTCCCACCAGACACCAGCCGACGTACTTTATACTTATAATACATAAGAACAGAACTTGCAACACGTTGACTGACTATCACATCCCACTAAATGCCCTCAAAGGTAAAAGGTTCTTGAGCTGAATCTCAAGAACTCTGCTGTGCAATTGTTTTAAGTAGCATACATTTGCTTGTGTTCTTAAAAGTCATGTTACATTTTTGTTGTTTACTGATCCTGTGTGTATCAAGCTCAGGCCTGCGCCAGTTTACTTTTGGTTGTTTTTTTCCTCCTCGTTGCATTGAGAGCTCATTTTCAACACTTACTTTGTCCTGTCTCTAGGATCCGAAGAGAAGCTCAGCACAAGAGGCCTCAACAATACCTTTATCCGTGAGTCCAGACACATCAGTGCCAGGTACGTTTTGTCCTACTCTGACAAAGTTTAAGTCCTGGAATGAACAATTGCAGTTAAAACTGTAATCATGCTTTGCCAAACTGCCTGAATTGCCTTCATTGTCTTCACAGGGAGTCCAGGTTCTGCTGATCCCATGCTGGAAGCCATCATCCAGGAAAAGCTCAAAGGATTCAACAGAGAGGCTTCTGACAGGAATGACAAGTACAGGAAATGCAAGCAGATGCTAATGGTAAGAAACATATTATTTACGTCCTTTTGTTGATCATGTGTCCCCGAATTAGATGTTCAAACCCTGTTGTCAAAGACTCATGTTCTCCAAAGGTAAGTATGTAAGTATTGTAGGATAAAGAAACATGATTTTTTTTTTTTTTTTAAAAAGAGCACTGGTTAATATCTGACTGCTCTCCAGGAGGAGAAGGAGCGTAGCTGCATGTTTGCTGATGAGCTGGCCAAGATGGAGGTGAAATTTAAGGAACAACTGAAGATGAATGAGAACATGAAACTGCAGTTGGCATCAGAGGAAGATCGCTACAAGGTCAGTCTAGACACTTAGCCCTGCGGTCAGGCCGTTTGTTGCAAGAGATGCTCTGCTGCTGCTTTCAAATCAGGTCTGTCTTTGGACACTTACAGCGTTTTTACTGCTGGGTATGGCTGGTTTAGCTCTGGGATGGAGCCTTTGATGCTATCTCTCCCCTTGAACAGAGCCTCTCTGACAGTGTTGTTTATGAGCAGGCCTATCTGTGAGACGACATTTTACTGCTGTTTATTTCAAACTCTGGAGACAAGCGAAGTTTGGCTCTGAGGAGTCATCTCCAGTTGCCTGGCTAATGCTGTGCTTGGCACAGGTCAGGCGGATATTTGCTTAGTGTCTCAGGGGAATTCAAACAGGTTGTTTTGCTTTGACCGGTGTTGTGCATAAATCAGTGCTCTGCAAAGGGTAGCTTTTTATGGCGGTGATCAATTAATGTCACGCACTGAGGTCTGAGACTATTTCGATCATGCAGTTTTCAATCACCAGCATGTCAGATGTTTGAGGATTGGAAATTCCTCTTGTTTTTTTGTGTCTTTTGTCTACTTCAGAGCCAGGTAGCTGAGAAGGGACGAGAGCTGAAGGAGCTGAAGAACACACTAGCACTTGTTGTGAAGGAGAAGGAAAAAGTGGAGGGGGTTAGTGACAGCTTTCATTTTCTCTTTTATAGACTTCTTCCACTCTAAAAATTCCTTGAAAACTGCCATTCCCCTTCCATTTTCCCTCTCCCAATCTGGTTTGTGTTTAATATGCCTCTAATTGTAGAAGCAAAGTAAATGAGTTATTTTCCATTCCATTACTTTGGACCACAGCGAGGTCCTCACTGACCTACAATATTGCTTCGAGGTAATGCTGTTACAGCTAAGAAGAGCAGAATGACCCAATTTGAGGTTTAGACTGTAAACTAAATTGGTGTCTGCAACTAACATCAATAAAACACAGCCTCCCAATCCCTTTGAAAATGAGAAGAGTTTCTTTTTTAATGAAGGCACAAATTAAACTGTTTGTGTGAGCGAGAGAAAAAGCAAGAACTCGTAGCTCAGGAGCTGCTGCGTGATCGTAAGCAGCGATGCGCTCCTTTCCTTGAAAGACAGGCTGGCATAGAGATATGGAACTCAACAGAAAACATTATTAACTTTGACATCGGTCTTTGTTGTTGTTGTAAAAAAGAAAAAATCAATTTTTAATTCTGCTGCTTCCTGCCCAGGAGCTCCAGAAGGGCGGCAGTAGCAGCAGCAGCAGCAGCAGCAGCAGCAGCAGGAAGGGAGATCAGGGCGGCAGTGAGAAAACCAGTTTGGAGAGTATCCAGTCCAGTGTGCCTTTATTCCTGCAGTACCCTGTCCCTTACACCCAGGACGCCCCCACCCCCCTGCTGGTCTCTCAGAGCCCCAGCAAGCTGCATTTTGGGAACCCTTACGCCATCTCCGACTCAAAAGGTTGGTTTCCTTTTGAGAAAGACTCGCACACCTTTTTGTTGAAAGTTCTCCGGTAATAATTTGACTTGTATTTACAGCAGCTGTGACTCTGAATTCTCTCCCTGCAGATGAGGGAGATGAGGAGTTCTCAGATGACCAGCTGCTGAGGCTGCCCCCTGTGGGCCCGCCCTCCTGGGACAGTAATGTGGTGTGTATCCAACCCACCCGCAACCACAGCCGGCCAGAAGGCCACGAGGAGTCCGAGGAAAAGCAAAACAACAACAACAATGTAAGCTCAGACTGCGCTGTCAGTATTCTCTCCCATGTGCATTATGCAGTTAAATACGGATAGATTTGTTTCTCCTTTGTGTTAAATATTCACGAATGATCATAATACACAAACAGGGTAATACCAACGAACAGCCCACAGCAGCTGAAACTCACAGCCCATTTGTGAGTGATGGACAAACTGCCTTCTGCTTTGATCCCAGGTAACACACCCTCACATGCTCAAACTCTAATAAATGCCTTACAAGTTTGCTGCACCCTACATTTTCTAAACCTGTGCATTGTAACATGTGTGAAGTGTTTGTTCTGCTGCACAACCCCCTTTTGTTGGTATTAGTCATGCAGCGGGCCACCCACGTCGCATCAGACAGATGCTCTTTATTAGCCAGCGCTCCTGGTTTGCCCACATCATCACTCGCCTGCATATTAACGTGAGCTTTCTCTCCCTGCCGCTCTCTTCTTCTGTCCTCGCCTTGTGTGCAGCATGGACATGAAGCGATGTCCGCTGTGTGAGGTCATCTTCCCACCCAACTATGACCAGAGCAAGTTTGAGGAGCATGTGGAGAGCCACTGGAAAATCTGCCCCATGTGCAGCGAGCAGTTCCCGCTGGACTGCGACCAGAAGGTGTTTGAGAATCATGTGCTCACCCACTTTGACAGCCACCCGATCGACTTCGACTAGAAAAGCAACAAATCAGCACATCCGGTCTGCCTACTTCCTGTGGCCACTGAAATAAATCACTCTGCACTCTTTTCTGCATGTAATGGTGTGACGATCCATTCTTTAGGACTAGACTGACTTTCGCTTTGTTACTTCAACCTAGAGAAACACTTTGAAGTGATGTGACATTTTGAAATTGTATTCTAATTCAGTGTATATGGCGGGGCTGCTGAATTAACATTTTCTTTTATAGGTGAAAGGTTTCCTGTCATTTTGGATTTTAAGAATAATTTAGGGGGATATGACTGTTGTACGTATATGTATGCTGACTTTAAATTGACTCTCACAGATCTGTCAGACTACAGGATGTAACGAATCAGGGAAAGAGATAAGTGTTTACCAAACTTACATTTAAAACATCCAACCAAATGATTCCCCCCTTAAACATCACTGTACAAGTCATTCACTCATTCTTTATAGAAAGCAGCCTTGGTGCACAATATGCAGTCAGGGAGAAATCTTCAGTAATTACATTTAGACATAATACAGTACATCATCAGATCATCTATTTTAGAATAATTAAAGCCAATGATATCGTGAAGTCATTGATACTGTGTATGATATATATTTGTTTTATGTTAGGTTTCCTTTGTTTTGATTTAGAATATTTCTTGGGTTTTTGTGTCAGATCCTTCATATCCGCTAATCAGTGCATGCTGAGCTTATGTTGAATTTCCTTTTGTTCTTCTCTTTTACAGTAATAACTTATTTCAATCATAGAAATGTTTCATTTAAGTGAGTCTCATGTATCTAATAAGAACTAATAAAGTCTGTTTGAATCTGAATCGTGTCCACGCACAGTTAATAACACAGAAATTTAGGCACACATCAGAGGAATTTTTATTCTAAATGTAACAAAAGTTTACATGAAGCAGCTTTTTGAAGAAATACAGCACATCACCATTATTTCTCCCAACAACCTCTGGTGTTGCCTTTTCATACACAATATGAAAATATAATTTAATGCACTTGACACATAACAATACATTCACTGTACACTATATCAAAGTCTTTCCTCCATACTGGCAGTACAATACTGTCACAATTCTCAGATGGACCGTAGTTCATTAAAACGAACATTCATGCAGTGACGATGTTACCCAATGGCTCAAAGTTGATAAATCCACAATCTTGTTGCATTTAATGATCTGCGGTTCATTGTTTCAAAGATTAAATGGCCTTCTGCATACCCTCAACTGACTTTATATTGACTTAATATTTTTATGGCACACAATAGAAACTGCATGTTTTTCATCTCACAGCCCAACATAAATGTGCTAAATACATGGCTAGCCGCGGCCCCAACTTTACTCTCTCCATGACAAACAATCACATTGTTTCATAAGACCGGTAGTCGGTGAACAGCGAACAGTTTGGGCTGAGCTGTCTGTGTAATGTCTGCACTTAGCTGAATTTGTCTGAACGATCAAAATAAAGCCATACAAAGATCTGTACTGATTGGAATGGTTTACAATTCAAGGCAACTACTGTACATACAGAAATCTCACAATACTGGAAACACTGGAGGTTTGGTATTTATCATCCCTTGGAGCAATGTAGAACTTGCAAACTTCTGCTCTGAAGGCCTTTTGCCTCGTTTCGGTAGCTACTGTACATACACCAGAAACGAGATATTGGCAAAAAAATGCTAATTTGTTGGCAACTTGTTATAAAAAGTGCTTCAATCCTTTACTGTAAAACAGCATGGAAAACTGCGTTAGTCTTCAGGAACGTGAACGGGAACATTAGGCAACGATGACACACAGTCAGTTCCCATGATCCCACTGGACAGCAGAAATACTATCAGAACACTTGGGCAGGATTGTGGTGAAATGCTTGCAAACGTCACCTGAGATCAGCCTTTGGTGCTCACACACAAGTGTTTGCAGTAAAAACAGAGGTTTGGAACGTGTGATATGAACAGAAAAGTAACTAAGTCAAACAACTGATTATTAACATTAAATCTGATAGAGAATGAAACATGTTATATCACACACATTCTGATTGTTTTCATTTCATTGCCTCCGTCACATTAGGTTCAAATGAGGCAAGGTAATGGTGCCTCCTTTCTCTAAAAAAAAAAAGAAGAAAACACCCAAATCTTTTCTGTCTTTTTTTGACGTCACACTGCCTTATAAGCAGGTTACTGTACATGCAAGGCTACTCGTGATGTGGTGTGGCCGTTCTTTAGTCTACCACAAGCCCTCATCATCAACAAGCACCTTATGTCAGAAAAAAAAAAAAAAAAAAAAAAAAAAAAAAAAAAAAAAAAAAAAAAAAAAAAAGTCAAATAGAAAAATGATAGCTTAAATGTGCAAAATACAAAACTGTGAACTACATAAAATTTCAACATTCAGAATAAAAGTTAAGGATGAATAATAACACATGTATACCATGCAATAAAAAATAGTGTCATAGCAAAGTGGGATAAAAGAGAAGAGGCAGGGGGGGGGTTAAACATAATGGAATGAGAAACAGCCATTGCTGGTGATGGTGGTGTTCAGATGGTTGGGAAGTGGCCTGAGGGAGAGTGCTGGTCGCTCACTCGGTCTCTACTGCTGCATCTTGCGGATGATGTCAGTAGAGATGGGTGGGTGAAAGTTGATGGTGTGGTGGCGGAGACCCTGAGACGTTTTGTAGCTCTTCCCACACCGGCACTTGAAGGGCTTGCGCACCCTAATCTGGGTTCGGTGGCCGTTCTTGGCATGATACTTGATCCCATTCACATTCTGTAATAAAGCAAAGAATACAAAACTCAACCACGACTAAACATACAATCACACTTGTAAGTTATCATGTACAACGGAGCTTCCCACAATTAGATCTTGCATATAATGTATAATAACAGTGGCTGCTCGTTGACAGTAGACTAAAGAGAGGGGAAATAAAATGTCTTGTTCTGCCCCTAAACAGATGCCTAATGCTGCCTGCTGCCTCAGACTAAGTTATCGCCCATAACCCTGTCATTCACGTCAGCAATGCAATTTTCTCAAGCTGCACATAATTTATCCCAACCGCACACACCAGATGTGAATGGAAAATCCTGTAAAACTCCACATCACTGAAGTGGACTAGATGTATGCATCCATGTTGACATGCGGCAGTGCTCAACTAAGAACCGATTTTCCATGGTCAACAGCAGGGAGTCCATGAGCAAATTAAATCTCATATCTCACACAATGCAACTATCTCAGCTTTTTATTTGCTCTCCCTCTGGGGATGGGGAAGATATTTCACATCGCTACATTAGGTTTTCATCCATTACGTGAGGAGATGCTGAGTGAAACGTACCTTGTATCTCTTTTTACAGCCTGGCACGGGGCAAGCGAAAGGCTTCTCGTCTCCTCCGTTCATGCACATGGAACTGAGGATGGACTCGGAGCTGATGGCGCTCTCTGTGGTCCACGACTCATCACTGTCGGACTCCTCAAAGTCTACCTCCTCCTCATCACATTCACTACCTGTGGGAGGGTGAAGGACGGAAAGTCAAACCGTAATTGACTCACGACCAGGCATGCGATCACACAAACACACAAAACATGTTTTCCAAAGAGCTCTGATTTGTACATACTTCATGACTCATCTGTGACAATGAAATCTTTGCTTTTGAGCCTTCAGGTTCACAAGCGTGGGCCGTTCTCAACAAGTGCTTTGGGGCAGTGTTCCCGTAAATCTCTACTTCATGTGTTACAGAACTACACAGCTTCCGGAAATATGCCAATCGTGGGAAAGAATGCATGTATTTTTAGTGAGCTCTTGCGGTCAGAAATCGTTTTATCAATTAATTAAAGATGTTATGCCAGAAGACAAGCTAAGAAACCACAGTAGCTAAAAACAAGACGGAGCATTAAGGCCTGCATACTTTACAAAACAAGTACATGAGTACATGGGAAAACATTAGAAGGGAAAGACCGAAAACATTTTTCTGTTATGTAATGTTATGTGAATGGGACTAATTAGCTGGACTATGAAAGCTTCCCCTCTTTCTCTGTAGCTTGAATGCAAGTTTTATTCAAATCCGAGCTCCGATGCTGATGCTTTTATTGACAGGATAATTAATTTATACAGTTCCAAACTTTTACCCAGCATTGGAGTCATAGCTGTTGAGTTCATCCACCAAGTAATGAAAAACACTGAGGAGCAACCAATAATTTAACAGTGAAATATCACACAATTTAAATTTTTCAATTTCATTTCAGTTCTAATTCGTCATTAAACGTCTTTGCAACTGACAATTTATATTGAATCATATAATTATAAACATGAATTAAGGGTGTAGCCAGTATCTTGACATTAATGTCAGCTGGTAGAGCTGCAGTAAGAAGACATGGGGAGCAGCCTTTTGTGATTCTTATTTCCTCCCTGAAGAGAACAGTCACTCTTTGCCTCATTGCCCTCCTTCATAATGGAGGCAGAGGAGAGCATTATCCAAGCTGATTAAGATTTACTTCTGCAGGGTGCATGCTTGCCTTCACGGTGTCTTAAAAACAGACCTCCTGGTTGAATGTCAGTCTCCTTAACCGCTACACCACTCTGCTGCTTGCTTAATATACAATGCATAACACGCAGCAGTCACTACATTCCGGACGTTTAACTAGAGAGCCGAGTGTGTTTGGGATGGTTATGTACCTGTAGGCGTACTGCTGCGGAAGGAAGAGGAAGGGGTGATGGGTGGGGTGACTGGAGGGGTGAGGTTTCCACTGGTGTGGCGAGGCGGAGTGGAAACACTGCTGCGGGACAGACTGCCTGTCAGAGACAGAGACAACTTGGGCTGCACCTTCTTCTTCAGAGTCTCATGTTCTCGCCGCGCAGCATCTGTCATGAACCTGGTCATTGTGGGATATCAGACCGGTCAGGGTTTGCAATCTTTCCCCAAGAAAAGAGGGTCATCTCATTCAATGTACAATTATGGACTTGTGACTGTGAGACTGTCTGATGTTTACAAAGTTCAGATATTGATGGTTTGCTACTGTAGAACACATGTTTAGGGGAAAGAAAAAACACATCAAATTGGCTCTGTTCCCATCAAAAAAACCTTACACCAGGGTTTATGATGGATAGTAAAGTCTTTGGTAAATGCGTATCATAAAAATGAAATGTTAACATAGACATTGTTAAAGCAAAAGTGGAATTAACAAATTAAGCGATAACCACATCAAGATGTGTTTCTGAAGGCATGGAGACAGCGGCAGACCTTCTTGTACACTGGATGGTTGCATAAGGCTTTTAAAACAACTACTCAAGCACCATATCAAAGAAGACTTGGATGAACCTCGAGCAATAAAAAAAAAAAAAAAGAGCTACCAAATACTGAAGCAATTCAACTAAGCAATCCACCAGATGACATTTGAAAATACTGGTAGGACCTCCTAGGAGCTCATAGGACACAGTAGTAATACTGATTTAGAGACATTCTGTAGATAAATCTTTACAGGGCCAAAGACTAATAACATCCATGTATAATTATGTCAGATTCATAAAGTAGATGTACTTCTAATTGAGTTACTGCACGAATAAGTGGAAATCTAGTTAATTAATAATTATTTATTTCTCGATTCTAGTTCATACATTTCTTTACCTGTTGATGTAGCTGAGGGCAACATATGTTGGCTGCTGCTGCTCCTGCTTCTCCAGAAGTCGGGGGTCTGTGTCTGAGCAGGCGAGAGAGACAGAGTGGATAAATCTTGTCATATAAGGCAATATTTAAACAAGCGGTGTCCTTGATTTTTTTTTTTTATGTTGTAGTTTTCTTTTTTTCTCCGTATATGGCCAATTCCCCCTGCAATGCAGTCTTTGCTTCACTGAGTGCACCACCTTGCCTTGAATGTCTTTTCACTGCCCAGGCACAGGTTAAAGGTGCAGGTGGAGTACATTAAATTGACTCGATTGGTTTTTAAAAAAGGGTGCAATTACAATCCAGGTTTTAGTTTTAATGTTAAAACTGGGCCGATCAACATGGAAACATATTAACACGGTGGGAATATAATCAGTGCAAACATTTCAAGTAGATTTACAGAAAATAGACGGAGGCAATACTCCACCATGGATTTGAATGAAACATTTCCAAACCTCTTACATCGTCGTACATCTGTAACAATGAACTTTTCCGTACTACTGAACTTCTGCTGTGTCTTCTCAATGTTGTTGAAAATGAGGTGTGTGATGTGACTGACATTTTCCTCTCTGTGCGACCTTAAAAAAAAGACGACATCAGTGAGTGTGCATGATCGTAAGGAGTTGGGTTGTCAGAGAGCAGGCATACTCCGCTAACTCAACAAATACAAGCTAATAAAAAACTATTTCTAGAAAATAATCAAAATGCAGGATATTGTGCAATCAATGTGCAGTACAATTAGTTTAAACATGATGTCATGCACCACTGTCTAGACTGCCGTCACTGTTTAGTTAAGTATTGCTGGAGAAGAGCCACAGTTTCCAAGCTGATGCTTTCTTGACTTATTTCCTCGAGACCTACTGTATTCCTATTAGTTGAATTAATTACACGTTGTGCTCTTTACTGCATAATTAGGCTCCTTGTATATTTTACTTTTGTATCAAATATACATGGAGAACATCTCAAGTGCCTTGTCTTTTGACTTTCCATGGCACTCTTTGAAAGGCTGCTCTGCAGACGCCACATTGCTCATACATGACCACACTTGACACATACTGCGTTTTCCCATGCTGTGCTCCAGACATTCATCTTGCTCAGCAGTGCTAAATGTACAACAATAGCCAATCTCCACACCCTGAGGTGAAGCGGGTCCGACTTCAAACGCTCTTCCCACTGCCGTCCATGTGGGAGAAGAGAGATGCCCCATAAAACAACAGTGTCTACCACTTACCAGCTGAGCCTCCCTGTCTGCCTGACAGAGCTGTGAAAGACTGCTACCCCATGTGGTTAAATCTATTGCTTGTTTCCATCCACAAGCTCATTTATACGCAGCACTTACACCTACGGCTATTTGTTACATGAAACTTTCAGATGATGCTTTTGTAGTGCAGCTTTATTAAAATCTGTATACTCAGCAAGCAAGCAAAAAAACAATAAAAAAAAAAAAACACAAAACATGCCAGTCCTGGTTGATATGATTTTAAAATGACGATGGCGATGATAGAAAACATAAGGAAATAGTGCAATTAAAGTTGTCTTGGTTAAGGGGAGAAGCAACACCTTATTAAGGCTATAATAAAACCCTGAGTCATACTCAATTATTACTTCCGCAGTGTTAGGCTTTTCCTCCTTTTTGTTTGTTTGCCGAGAACAAAACACCTAAAACAGATTTCCATTAAATGTCTGACCTTGTGCCAAAGAAGAGCGGATTAGACTTTGGCGGTGCTCTCTGATATGGGTTTCACCAGTAGATGATGATCTATT
The DNA here is from genome assembly GCA_016806645.1 of Ophiodon elongatus. Classification (NCBI taxonomy): domain Eukaryota; kingdom Metazoa; phylum Chordata; class Actinopteri; order Perciformes; family Hexagrammidae; genus Ophiodon; species Ophiodon elongatus. The sequence goes on from JACSYO010000415.1 coordinate 204,948, forward strand.
TTTCACTGTAATGGAGACTCCAAACTCAAAGTGTCTGAAGGGACAGGACTGGGTATTGAATGTCAATACCAACTGAGACGCATCTGCACCATCAATTATAAATAACTCAAGTATTGGAACTTTGCATGACATGCATGGTTATAGTGAGTAATGATTTAATCACACATTTACTTAAATAAAGCAGGAAACTTCACAAATGTTAGACTGTATTAAGTCAGAGATTGTTGGAGAATGTTCATGGATAGTCAGACATGAATTAGAAATTAGATTTTTGTTGCTGTTTCGTGCATTCTTACTTTTAGTTCTAATATTTTACAAAAAAAGTCACTGTGATTGTTAATTTCTCGCCTGGTCATCATTCAAAATGAGCTCTCAAAACGGTTTTTAAAGTTAATTCAACCTTCCATTTGGGTGGAGCTAATCATAAACACTCATCTTGTCATCTAGAAGCTATAATGAGACAGCTATGCCTGCAGACAAAAAATACCAACATGGTGTCTACATTTAAAGTACACACACATGCACACAATCATCTATAAAAGGAAACACACAGCGCAGACTGCACTCTCTGTTTTAACAGTGTAAACTACTGGTTTAATTCTGTCACAAACAAGGTGAAAGTTGACGTTGACCAGTGGAACTCAACCCAAACCACATTTAAGTATAAATGAGGAAGCTTACATTTTAGAGGTCTAACAGGAATCTAAGTCAACAAACCAATGTCAGTCTTACTGAAAAGTAGACATGGGCGATGAAAGACGCATGGCATCATCCACACAGTGGTTACGGCCGAGCCGCTTGGTTGACGAAGAAATAGTGGCAGAGTTTTATGGTACTGGCAGGTAGGCTCTATGCACAGCTTAAACCTCAGCGCCTACGGCTCAGGAGGGTTCTCTCAAGGCCTCAGTTGTAAGCAAGTGTTTCATTAAGTGGATTTATCCCCAATGAGAAGGACAGCACACCTCTCTCTACTCTCCAGCCAAAGTCATGGAAACACAGAGTAGGAAAGACGCATTCATAACGCCACTATTCCCCTGCCAAAAGCCAGAGGCAGTGCAGAGACTATTCTGAGCGCTGTGTGTTGGTATGTGTGTGCGTGAGTGCACAAGAAATCCCTCCTAAGATCCCTAATGAGACTCAAGGAGTGGAATGGCAGCCTGCTCACGGACCGCTCAAACAGCAGTGGATCAATCTGTTCCCACACACTGTAAATCACACACACCTCAGGTGGGGACCGGGGAGAGGGAGGCCTGCAGGGGCCAGTTCCCCCACAGCCTCTGCTATTCTTTTGGGGCCACCAGCAGTCAAGGAGAAGGATGAAGGCGCCTAAAATAGAGATGAGAACCCCTCTAATCAAACTACACAGGTGGTCCACTTTGGTGGCCAACAATTAGAGGCCTTCTGGGAAACAAAAAAGGGCATTTATTCACCACCACTAATTCCAAAGGCAAACAATCAGTTCCTATAAGCCTCAGTGATCGTTTATGTACGAGTGAAAAGTCGGGTGTAGGATAAAGAAGATACATAGCTGTAGACAAGAACAGATCTAAAACATATGTATAATTAATGTCTAATAAGGCGCTTTCATTTTTTTAAAGAAAGGCTTTTCTACTAAGATTTTTTTAAAGATGTATACTAGTTTAAACCATTTTTCCACAAGAGTTCACTCTTGGCAATGTGAAGAGAAAAATCAGGAAAAAAAATGTAAGAAAGTTGCTGATTCAGAAAAAAAACCTATAAGTAATCAAAAAACATTTAGTGAAACTACTTCCAGTCTTCGAAATGCATCATGTTTCCATCCAGTTTGTGTTTTTAACTATTTTTCTGCTACATCTGCACAAAAAAACCCAATAAAACTAATATATATATAAATCGTATTTACTCAAACCTGATTAGCCTCAACGCAAAAGTTCACACAAATCTTATTGTCTATATTAGCACTGACTATGCCAATTGTTAGTGTTCATGTGTGAAGCATGTGTATGGGAGCGTATACTGACTGAGTTAATTGTTGCAGTGTATGAGTGCAGAAAACATGATGCAATAACATGTTCTCATTAGAGCCCCTATGACGGCCTGCAACAGGAAACCAAGGGACGATCACACAACAAACCTTCCTAAGGCAACGGGGGAAGTGACGCCTGCTGCCCTCTCATAACGCCCTCCACGACCCTCTCCCTCACACACACACACACACACACACACACACACACACACACACACGCACGCACACACGCACACACACAGCTCCCTCTCTTATTTCCACCAGTGTCTGGCTCTCCCATCCACCCTCATGGCCAAATGCACTGTGGGGTAGAGCAGAGTGGTGAGCATTATGGTGACATGTTTATGGCGACTGTGAGCAGCGGGGGACATTACCAGGAGTGGTGGCACAGGTAATTCATTACGATGTGACCTCTGAGGAGGAAATGAAACGGAGTCAAGCTCCATGTGTAAGCTGCCTTCGCGGGTTACTGAAAAAAAACATGGGGAGGTTAAAATGATCTATTGTAAATATGTTTAGCGTAGACAGTAACTTAAATGTATACACGCGCACTAAGTCATACACCCATCTGTACAAAAACACATTTGTAGAAACACACAGGTAAATAAATACAAGGAAGAGGAATAAAAACACACATTTATAGCTGCTTATTGCAGACATAAAGGATTTGAGATATGCATTAGGGCTGCAACTAATGATTATTAAAATGTAATTATTAATGATTAATCTGGCAATTATATTCTTAATTTATCTTGTGTATAAAACGTCAAAAAACATTTTAGCTTCTCAGAGCTCAAGACAACTTAAATTGCTTGTTTTATTTTAAAACTTAAAGATATTCAGTGTACAATAATGTAAAACTGAGAAAAGCAGCAAATAATTACAATGGAAGAGCTGTAAAATTGACAGAAGCGCTGAATCCATTATATCTAAATAGTTGAAGATACATTATCTGGTGATCAAATAACCGACTAATCTTTTCAACTCTAATATGCATTTTTCAACACAAATGTGTTTTTAGACTAATATCCAACATTTATCATCTAGAAATTTCATGTTTAATTGCAGGTGTTCTCAAACCTGCATTTTTTTAAAGCTGTAAAAGCCAAGAGACACAAACACTTTTGCTTAAATCCATAGTAAGAGGGATATAATCAGACTTATTTACAAAGGTCTGAGAATTTCGGTGATACACTGAATTACGAGATAAAGTAATCTGCCAAAAGTTTTAGGTTAAATTGAGCTTTCACAGTCTAATTTGTGTAGCTGTAGTAAAGGCGGAATCCTCATATCTGACAATATATTGTGTTTAACGTGATCTATTGACGCATTTAAGCATTAATAAGACACGTAACACACTTCAGTGCATCCCACTCCACGTCCATGTTGTGTGATGTCAATACGGGCTGTACATCATCACTATGAAGAATGCTTTATCGAGTACAGGAGCCCCTCGTGCCGCAGTCACCACACAGCAACAGGAGCACCGGTGTCGGGGGATGGGGAAATGTAATTAGGCCCACCAGGTGCACAGATCAGGGAACTAGTTACTGCTTCCTAAATTTATTACTTCCGCACAGATTTTGGGGGTGCATACCAAAATCTACTAAATGAGCCTCCAGTGAGAATTGGCAACAAACAGATTCATTGTTACCAAGCCTGGACACTTCAGGCCATCAGTATGCCAGAACCCAGCAGCACACACACTCTCAGGTCTAAATAACACGGTCGCTATTTGCTTCTGGTCTCCAGTGGCCTGGTCGCTCAGTGACAAGGTAAACACTTCACTGGCTTAGTGCGTGCACTTTTTTTCATACCCCACAAGAATACCAGACCGTTGAGGATATCTTTCAAGCTTAACATGACTTAGGCTCAGTGTTAAAAACTTCCCTCTGGTCTTATTGGTGTTTTCTGGGGCTCATTAGCAACCTGCTCTCTTAAAGTTAGCTCAATTTGTTCACAAAGGTCTAAGTGGACCACCCAATGCTCATATCATTAACTTGGATCTGTTGTCACGTTGGTGGATGAGCGATAGCAGATCTATTCTGAGTTGGTTTTGTCATAATTGATTATTCTGTATTCAATTCAATTTTATTTGATATTTGTTTTATGAGATTCTAATTCAAGTTTTCAGGAAAAGCACAACACTTCCCCACATAACGGTAAGTCATTTGTATGATATATTAACACAAGCTTTTAATCTGTACATCATCAGCTATGACCAATGACGTGTTGAGGCTTCTTATATTTCAAAGTAACTGTAATAAAAAGTGCAGAGATGTATAAGTGCAAAAACACTTTGGATGGATTATGACACATTCCATACATTAGTATAAGAAGTATTCCTTAAATTACCAATTATTTATCTAGCAAATGTTTTTTTTTTTAACATGTTTTTATTTACTGAAGCTTGGCCCTTTGGGCTGGTTACTGCATTACAAGGTTACTGTGTTATTAAATGAGTCCAGGAAGTAAGTTTTGGCATAATATCCTCCATAAGTGTTTTACATTACAGACCAGGCATCTCAAGAAAGCCCCCTCCACCGATAGCAGAGCAGCGCCACCTTTTGTTCACAGACATGACCGGCAGGCCGGCCGAGGGAAATGGGGACAAGAATGCCTGCTTGTTTTCCAGGCGCCTAATTATAAAGGAGAATGTGCTTTAAGCAGCAGGCCACCAGATGAGGAGGAAGACAGGCCAAATCAAGCACTCTCTCTGTAATTATGCTTCACAGGCACTTGGCACAACGCGCAAGATTTCGCACTTCTCAGAGTGGGCACAGGCCAGCGGACAAAGGAGGGGGGCAGCAAAGTTTTTCCACTCTGAGCCAACTAATTGCCTCATTATTCCCCAATAAGTCATTTTTCTAAAGGCTAACACCTCGGACACATGCACGGCACACTATCGCAGGGCAGAGGGTATTAAAGCCAGTCAAGCAACAAACAAGAACAACAGAGACAGCTGGGCCTTGTCAGCTTCAATAATAAGAGTCTAAAATATTAGATCGGGAAACAGATGTAGGAACTAAAAGAGTGTGAAACTATGAGGAGAAGAATTCACTTTGTAGCTAGGCTTAGTTAATAGCAATGCTTTACCACAACACAAAATAAATAATGTTCATAATATATAGTATAACATAAAATATATGTAAGATCAAACAAAATTAATTTGTAGTTCCTGACATTATGTCCGTACACTTTTATGCACTTCTATTATACACAAAGCTATAGCATAGTATGGAGGACCAAAACGGACAACAAATAAATAAATACAATTTCTATATCTAGTAATTTGATACTTTGATTTTTTAAATGTATTTACATAATAAAGTGAATAGAGGGTATAAATAAATTGGCCTGTGGCACTAAATGCACAACAACCTGGGAATTAAATTAAAATCCCTGAAATTAAGTTCTCATGAAAACTCAATACCATACATATATTTTTACATATTATAACCGTAAATAAAAACATAACTTTTCACCTGTACAAAGAGGTGTCTTAGCCTTTGTAAGTATTTAAAATGGTTCACATCTAATGAATGCATTTCACATATCTAACAAATACATAACTTTATTCCATAGAGTTCATATTGCACGACTTCATACATATGAGTAAGTGATGTTTCAATTAAATGGGCACAAAGTCTGACATTTTGCCAATCAGAGAAATGCATAAAAAGGTAGTTGAGGCCAATTAATGTTATCATAGTTTGATATGACTTCCCCACCTCCACACACACACAGGGAGTTATTGTTATTGTTTTCCTCCACATGAACTGGAGGTGGCGCTGTTGATTTGTTGATTGTGGTGGACTTGATGGGGGGGGGGGCAGCATTTCTGGGTTGCTGTCTCATGTGCACTGATTGCAGTGTTTAGCATGCTATGAGCAGGCGCAGCTGTACTGTAGACCAACACTCATGTGGGATTGGACATGATTTAAATACACTATAAGTAGAAAAAAAAAATTGTATGATGTGATACACTTGGTATAATGCTGGTCATGAAGAAAAGTCAAAGTCCTAATCTTGACAACATCATTATGAGCGGCACATCTATATTAAGGAGTTGCTCCAGAAGTGAATGCAATAATATATTCCAGCCAAAGACACAAGTATGTCTTCAAAGGTCATTTTTACTTTTTCTGATGTATCCAGATATATCCTTTAAAACCGCATGAGAACAACTGATTTTAAGAAAATAACAAATAATTGATTATAACCTCCTGCAAACAACTTTGTTTGCAGGAGGTTATATTGTAATGGTACAATTGATTAGTGATCAACACAGATGACATCATACGTTTTCATAAGTGATATTTTTTGCAAATGAATGCTGCAACGTTTGTGCATATAGCTAGTCTCATTCATTCAGTGACACAACAAAGGCTGAACATGATTACAAGCTATTTCCTTTTCAGAAATCAAGACAGTATGTGATATTCTCCCAATATCATATACGTATTTTAAACGATGGCATCTGACATATGGTAAAAAACTAATATGGGATATACGGATAATTATGTATATTCGTAACGGTATACAAAGCCATAATAATATGAACAATTTTTATAATAATACAAAATTAAAAAAAATAAAACAAAAGTTTGATTTTAAAAGATAATGTGGGCAGATGTGTGTAGATACATTGTGCAGCTCTGTCTACCCTGTCCGATATATACATAACTGAAATATGATAATAACAATATTTGTAAAGATAGGCTACAGCAACGTAAGACATGAAAAAGCCCTAAACTATCCCTATTAGAGAGAGAAACGCTTCTTCGTGTGATGAAGCACGACAGTAACTTAGTTTAAGAGAGCCTCCTTACTTCCAGCAAGTAGTGAAACTGCACCACGTTGTCACGCGGATTGAAACAAGCCGATAAGTAATCAGTGTATCTTCATTGGCTCGTGCGGACTGCGAGTTAACTCGCGACGCGTCCGAGGCAGCTCCGCGCGCGGGCCTTGCGCCGCAACAATGTTGCACGAGCGAGTCGACGGAGCGTTAAGGAGCCGTCTCCCTGTCGGAGTTGCGTTGCGGCTCGCTCGGTGTTGCAGCGATCTAACCAGTGATGCAGCTTCGCGACAGATGTGCAGGTGGTGAACAGGAGCGGTGATATCGACACACACACACGTCAGCGGCCACCACACCCAGCAACGGTGTTGTCAGGACGCAGGAAGTAACTCGCTAGCTCGCTGACTTAGCCACTCCTGCTAGCACCAAACCTCGGCCATTGCTGCGCCGCGGCGCTCGCTCCGAGTCGGCCCTTACCGATGTGGTTGTCCTCGATGTGCACGATGAGCTCGGCCAGCGAGTCGAAGTGAAGTCCGCAGCCCCCGAACCGGCACGCGTTGGAGAAGAAAGAAGCAGCGGCGATGCCTGTCATGGTCGTTGCTGCATTGGAAATGGGGGCGAGCAGCAGCAGCAGCAGCAGCGGGGAGACAGCAGGCGGACAGCGGTGGGAACAGCTGGAGCGGCAGGGGCGGCGCGGCGACTTCTCCGGTCTGCATCCAACCAGCTGGAGGGGGAGAGAGAGAGACGAGCAGACCGGAAGCAAGGCGGGGTGGTTTTCATTACAAAAGCATGGATGTTTTTTAAAGAAAAATAACGGACACATGATCTAATAGTTGTGAATTGAATTGCAAAGCGGTGATCAGCAAATACCAAGTGCTGTAAAATACTTTTATATGATACATTCAATTAGCACCATTTAAGTCCATTCATTTGTAGGTTGATCTAATCAATTTATCAATTAAATAGTATTAGTCGACGAATTGACCGAGCTTTTCGTCACTAAACTATAACTTAATATCGCCACTACAGTAGTCTGATACTCTAAACTAAATATATAATATTGTTTATATTATAAAAATGTACAGTTTTTAAACATGTTGAGGGATTGCGTTGTCTCTCAGTGCGTAAATCTCTCAAATTAGAGGATTTATTAGAATAATAAATGTACTATACAACTACACAATCTATAATAATATTTTATGATCCATGGTAAAAAAAAGAAAAATTGATTTAGACAATAGACAATTTCTGCAAAGGCAAAGTTTTACAACGAAAAGAAAATCACGTAACTCTAAAGAAGTTATATAACTTGGATTTGTACATTTTGAGGGGAAGTTGTGTGTTTTCAAATTTTGTCTAACTTGATGCATGTAGTTTGTGTAGTTAATACAGTAGGCATGATTGAGGAGTAAAGGGGACTGTCTGTTGCTAATCAGCAGCATTACTTCAAACTACCCGCTGAATCCCCCCCCCAAGTGATATTATGTAATAATCAATAATTGTTTTTTGTGATGAACATTACTGAAACAGTTGTGGCACTGGAGCAACATGTAGCTGAAAAACATCGTATGACCACCAGGTGACAGTGTTGGTCAGATGTTAGATATGAGTCAGGTTTGTTCTTTGTGTTCAGTAATTTAGGGGTCTTCTATATCTATCCCAAAAGAGTGTTGTTGCATACATGATGCTGCATAGTACTCAAAGAGATCAGTATTGAATATATTGTCAATACAAGGTGCTTCAAACTTCTGTCTGATGTTATTTCTACATTGGTTTAGTGCCATCATGATCACTTGATGTATTTGTACTACAAGGTCATGTAGTTCATTTAGTTGTTTGAAATAGAGACAAGAAAAGAACATGTTGCCATTTTGACAAATAAAGTGCTGACACGTCTAAAAAAACGGGACAATTTCCAATAGATTCAGTCATGTATGGAATACATTTTCTATTTGCAGTTCACAGAGTAAACAATTAGCTTGTGTGTGCAAATTTCACTGAAAGTACTTGTCAGGGCTTTGTTTTTTTTCCATCTGTTTTCAGGGGAAGAGGTAGAATGATGCAATCACTTGCAAGACAAAATCAAATGTCACAAGACAATATTGTACTATTACTTTGAAAGCATTACATTAAACACAGCTTCTTGTTTGAGGAAGCTGTTATTTGTTATTGTGTGTGCTTGATGAGCATATTGTGTGTGCTGCAACTGATCATTACTCCTAAACTTGCTACAGCCCATAAATGTAGATGAGGTAATGGATGCATTGTGATTTTCTGCACTAGACAATCCTGTTGCCCTCTGTGACCTCACCAACAAGTTTGAGCTAACCAACAAGATAATCTGCTCTCCATTAGAAAGTTACACTCGCACACTACAGTAAAGAGGAGCACTTGAATTCCTCTGACTTTTACAATATTGCACCCAGCAATTAAATTGTCTTGAAGAATAGCAGAAACAGATCTTCCAGTTCCGAAAACTTCCCTAAGAAATATATTCAGGTTCAAATCACCAATGTGTTTATTTATAGTAGTCATGAAACAACGTTTTTGCGGGCCAAGGTAAATTATAAAGGGAGGAATGACACAGTGGTCATACTGCTCGAAATCAATCCAAAATCGTATTAATACAATGTTGTAATATCATAACAATAAAATCTTTGAAAATGAAATATGGAAAGTTATTGTTTTTATCATCCATTCATGTGACACTTTTCAAAACCCAGCCAGAGAACATTTCTACAAATGACTTTAATAATCCAGAATGAACAAATACAGAAGCCCAATGCAGCTGCTCGAAAGATTGATGTACTTACACACAAATGCTGAGCACTGAGGACGTCACCCTACACAGTCATCAATCTAAAGAGTCCTCACACAGGCAGCACCGTTCACCAGCCACCTAATGTAAATGTTACAGGGTTGAGTGTTTGAGTGCGTGGATGTCACTGAGGTTATCTACCGGGAACCTCCCAGCACATATGTTTTGTTGAATTAGGCTCTCAGTTCCAGCAGTGATGTTTGGCGTCCCAGGACCCGAGGACCCTCCTGCTGCAGTGGTTTCATGACTTTTGGTCATTCTTTCAAGAAGCTTATCTGGGGTAACATAAATGTTTATTGTTTAACAAATGCATATACAGAGTTCCCTACTCTTATGTTAAAGTTCAATTCCCACTGCTCTACTCAGAACTTTAATTACAGCGTGGCTGTTTTGAAGTGTGGAGAAGCAACTGCCATAGATGCAATGGCATTGACACAGTATTAGAGCGGAGCCTGACAAATTACTAAAGGGAGATTGATTTGAACCTCTGCATATAAAAACAAGAAAACATCCTTTGCCAGAGCGCTACTGATAGATTCAATTATTTTAGCATTTAATAAGAATGCCCTCTTAAGACATTTTTCGGAAAAAAATGCAATGCTGTGTTCTTTTGCTCCCATCTTTCATACAATTTTACAGTAAGTAAAGCTGTTTGTTAGAAGTGACGATATAGCGTAAAACTGAATGTACAACCTGCCATCCTGCTCGTTGTTCTGAGGAATGGAATGCAGTCATACCGAGAACCCAACATTTCCATCCCTGCAGGCACAATCGTCTCTGCTTAAGGTGTGCAGAGCAGGAAACTATGTTTTACAGTAACATTTCATTTGTTTGAACGCATACTTTCCATCTTCGATTGTTGCACAAAGTAAAATAATTTTGAAGGTGTTTTATTTTTTGTTTACAAATTGAAAGCATGAATGCCACGTTTGTTATTTAGCCTCCTTTTCCTTTTGCACCTGCTGCAACAAAGCATCCTCGCTGGTGTTAATCTTCCCAAGGTGATCTTACTCAAACGCATTGCACAAAGGCGTAATAATAAAAGGTTTAGTATAATATAGATCAAATCTGCTTTAGTGTGGGTCACTGACCCAAACTGTATCAGCTCTTTCCAACCTTAATAGTCTGCTCCTCTGGGAACATAATGTTTGGATTGGTTGGGAAATATATTGGCAATAAAGAGACAAAAGGATGTCATAAACGTTGATTAAAGCTCTGGTTAAAAGACAAAGGCGGAGAAGCTCTGAGTTATGAGGGCTTTTCAGACTGCGTTATTGTTTCAGTGACAGAGCTCTTAGTGCGTCTCGTGGAGTGGTCGCAGGCGAGTGGTAAACATTTCTCAATGTGTGAGGAGTCATTAATCCCTGAAGCCGAGGATGTCTTCACTATTGGTGTCTGTGGCCCAAGAAATCACAGCCAGTTGGCACCAGCAGGTCACACAGAGCTCCACCATAAATGCTTTGTACTCCAAAGCTGTTTAAATCTCTTCTAATGTGTCGTGGCTAAGGCAGACAAGTCAGGAAAGGCAGCGGGAACAATACTGTGTTTTGCACGTTCAATTCGTTTGCAAGTGAAGCTCGATGATGCATCTCAGGTCTGGCCCTTTTATGAGATATGTTTTGTTAAATATACGGAAAAAAAAAAAAGGTAGAAATAAGTTTGATTTGCTTATCAGAAAAGGAGCCTAAGAAAACCAACTGTCCAGGCTCTGATAGTGAAGTCCAATCGGGATACTTACGCTTTGTTGCTTTGAAATATGAAAACTGTTACCAATGCTGCATTGCTCGCTGCCCAATATTAAGAGACTACTGGGGTCAAAATCTAGTTTGAAGACCTTCTTTATTGCAGTTTTGGTGCTTATACGTTGCATATGTCAAAATTAATTTGTGTTTCATCAAATTACCACCTAATATGTGTGAGACCAGGTAATACTCTGCCTCAGAAAAACTGTACAGATTTCACAGAGGGAAGGAGGAATGAGATAATTTTTGCCTCAGGGCTCCATAGCAGGTTAATCCAGGGATTACTGTCGCTGCATGATAGACAGCCACCTGGACACACTAGTCATCATAGCTTAATATTGCATAAAAGTCCCTTCTGACATTAACAAGTTAAAATGTAATATAAAGGCTTAGTTTCATTTCCATCTGGCAAATACTCTATAGGCCTACTTTTCTTTGCAACTAATTGATCCAGTAAGCATTTTTTTCACAGAATAGATTTGGGCAATTCCCAGGAGGAAAAGGAAAAGCACAGGTGTAAATAATCTAATTAACGTTGGCTGAATTTCATTTGATCTGCTTCAGTTTCAGTGCTGGCTTGTTGTCACACTTGAAATGAACACCTGAACAGAGCAGAGCCATCGTTCATGTTGATTGAGGCATGACCCGTGCTTTTCCCACTGTGACAATTTGACAAATCCAAATGTCTGCAGTAAAAAACGCTGGTTTTAATAAGTTTTCTAGTTGCTCAAATGGGTTTCTTTATCATCATTAACAAGAAAAAAAAAGTGCATTGTATTAGCCTATTAGTGGGACTCAAATTAGCTATTGTAATGACTCCAGACCGCTACTTAAATTCTTTTTTTTTATTACAGCATGTTTAGTATCGTCTTTTAAGTGATGCAGTGTGTGATTGATTCTTGTCATTTCATAGTTAGTTAAGTGATGCCGAGACAGTTCAAAGTTATCCGTTAAGAAGAGGCGGGGCAGTGCGCTCATTTGCATGCCTAATTGGTCAGCGCTGGAGACCGAGCTTTGCACCACACCCACTCCAGGCCCAGCAGCAGTGTCCGTCCATGCCTGTGGGTGTGCATTCGTAAACTCCGCCCCGCTCGCGCCGCCTCCAAGCCGACCGCAATGATTTAGAAGTTCAGGAATCCCACGTGACGTCACCCGGGGGTGACGTTATGCTTCTCTAAATAGATCGTATTGTAATCTTTTCTCAGTCCAACGTGGTTTCTTCTCAGAGACTGCTTCACATTTTCTACACTTGTTTGGTAAGTTGAAAACCTCACACCACCATGCAGAGGACCGTGCACGCGCCGCTGCAGGTTTGTTGTGTTTGTTAAAAGCGATCCTTGTTACTTTTTCTCCTCCTTTCTTTCATGCAACAGCTTGTTTTGTTGTTCTTCAGCAGTGTCAAGGTGTCATATTTTTTCTTCTTCTTCTTCTTCTTCCTCTTCTTCTTCTTCTTCTCATGTCATGTGTGCGTGCAAGTGTAAGAGAAAAGGGATCGTGTTAGTTATGTGAGAGTCCGTGCATTGTCATCCCTCCTCGGTGTCCGTGCGTCGGCCTATCTGTTGACTGTTGAAGTTGAACGCGGAGTCAAGTGCCGCCGATCGGTCTGTCAGGCAGCAAGTCTGCAGGAATTCATCTCAAACCCCACTGAAAACTACGGAGGTGGTCATTGCAATGGATGATTGCCATCGCAATTCACACCAATTCTCTTCCAGTTTTTTTTTTTTTCCTCTTTGCTCCATCGCTCAGAGCTGGATGCCTGCATCACTGCCATGCCCGTCCCATCTCGGGATACGCATACCGGCGTGAGTCCCGGGCTCTCCGCGTGCTGCGGTCCACCAGGGATCGCCTGGATAATGATAGCCCGGTGGTTTCGCTGTCATGCCAGTTAAAAAAGAAAAGAGTGATGCCCCTGTTCCCGGGAAATTTACGTTCCCCTTTTTTCTCTTGAAGAGCAATGTGACCAACATTACGTCATTCTGCAGGCCAGTCGATATTTGATTAACCGCTGAGATGTTGAGGGTTACTTTCAGGAAGGTTGTGCTGACGACGCGCGCTCCGTGGCTTCAAAAGAAGAAAGATGTTTTAATCATGTGATTACTCCCCGCTGTCATTATGTTTATGTGACAACGCTATCAATAACTACTTGTGCCTCGTGCACGCTGCTTTAGATTCATGTGGAGGCTTTGTTGTGTCCCTTTTAATTGGCTGTGTTATTCGCACCTGATGATAAGGCATTTAAGTTTGATGATAATGTTCGTAATTCTGATAATTTGATACAGACTGAGATGGACATTTATTTTTTTTAAATGCTACAGCAGGCGGTACTTCTATAGAACAACGTTATGTTTTGTGAAAGCAACAGTTAGAGAAAAAGTTTGGAAGATGAACATCTTTACATTTTCCACATCGTTGTTGCAAAAAGCAAAAAAATCTTTGATCTACTTATTGAGAAAATTGTGGCATAATAATAATGCAGGATAAATTAGTTTTTTTATTTCTTTTAAAATCTTACTTTCAGTAACAATCTACTGAAGAAAATAGGAATTAAAAAAAAATAGGATACAAACATTAAAATATGAATAATTACATAAATGAATACAAAACAGCAAAAACTGTAAAGTCACTGACTCAACATTAAACTGACTGGATAACATAAGTTATTTAGTAACCTTGATGCCGGTCTAATTCTTCACATATTGTACACAATGTTCAGCTTGATTGCAGTCCAGCGGCTCACTGCAGTAATGAAATGTGACCTTTATTTGTTGATGGTTGTTGCATGTGCTCAAGGTGAAACATTCCTCTGATAATGATCGTACTAGTGTGGGTCGAATAACATAAATCATAACACAAATCAACAGCCTAGCCACAGAGGTCTCACTTGACGTGTACACTTTTAATAATTTAATTCTGGGACTTTTTCCTCAGTTTCAGTATCGGTATGAAACATTTTGTGAGTAAGAATAATGTGAGTGCCGTGGTAGCCCTCCGAGGAAGCTTCTTTGTATTTGTTATAAGTTTACACGTTGTGGAAGAGAGCAATTGAAAGGTCTTGAGGTTTACATCACAGCAGTCATTTTGTGATGCATTCACTTCAAGAGCTGAAGTTCAGGGCAGACATTGTCAATGAAGGCCATGTTCCCTGCCTCAGGGTTCGCCGTGATCCTACCTTGAACTTGTGCTGTCAAAGGCCCAGGCTATGGGGAGCTGGAGATTTGAATTGCTGAGCATGTTTGTGCTTGCTTTAACCCCATACACCTTTGCACCCCAACCCCTCTTTTCCTCACCATATTGTTTAAATTCTAATATGCGGTCTACCTGGAGAATTCCTCCCCAGCTCCTCTTGAAATCGAACGCCGGACCCTAATCCTTCCCCTCGCACACATCAGGATATAGTTAATGTAAAGAGTAACCAAATTTCCTCTGCTAAACTAAAACATCTATTCAAATGAGAGCCAAGTGCCTCTTCCAAAGAAAGGGGCGTTGGGTACTGGTAATTTTAAGTGTGAAAGCTATTGGATAATTCACAGAGGCATTCGCAGAATTAATGGTTAAAAGTTTTATGCATCATATGGTTCAAATTTCCTGGCAAATGTGATGAAATGAACAAGTCCCATTTTAGAAACAGGAAGGTAAAATTTTTGCATCTGTTTTATTAGTTATGGATACTCCTTCACTTTCTTATTAGTGCTCTCTGGTGATGTAGTAGTGCTTCATAGTTGTACAATTGTTTCGGCTGAAATCCTGAAAACCATGACCGCATTGAATATACAAACATGAGTTGTTCAAACAGCTGAAACGTCTGTGTTACTGTAATTTAAATTTAAATGTGGCCTAAAATGTTGACTCGCGACATGTCCCGGCTTCTTGAAGCACTGTTTCTTCAGGCGTACTTGCCATCGTCCTGGATCTAGTTTGCGTTCAGGGTTGGGATCATCAGTGTTAGTCGTGTTTGTTGTGTCAAAGGAAACCAGGTGAGTTTATAGGGGCCCTGTCGTAGAGACAGAGTGAGCTGGTGACAGAAAGAGAGACCAGGGCTCATTGCTCCCTGACAGAGAGACCCTGTCCAGATGCTGTTCTGCAGGCTCGGTCATGAAGTACAGCTTGTTAGGTAAACAGCACTGCTTAGCATAACACAATATTTGAGTGTTTTGACTGTGCTTAAGGAAATAGTCTGAACCCATGAAAAAGACACACATGTACATAGTGTATGGAGGTATTCATGCTCGACACGGGACGTGTGGCAGGGACTTGAATTTCGGACTCGTTTTTGTGAACTGACGGTGGTGGCGGGTGAAAGTAGAGTAATAAACTTTGTGTTGTATGTGTGTAATAAATGCCATCTGTTGGGTGCAGTATCACTGCTGTAAATATTGTAAATAATTTAGATGTTCCAGTCATTATCAAGAGCGTATATGATAAACAAACTCCTAATGCTTCTTAACAGACCCCTTTGAACTGTTTGTTTTGATGGGATTTAAGCAGCGGTACATAAGTAAGGCAGAAGAAAACGACAGACAAAGGCTTTGTTGCGTTGCTTACTGTGGATTCTTTATCCACAATTTTCCTTCATTTAGCTTTACTTTTGTGGTGTCTGAGTAGAGATGCACCGTGTTCTTGTACACATACCAGCTGTCCGTATTCACCCAGGCACTATTCAAATATAGTCTGTCACTTATTGGAGTACAAAACGGGTCTCCATAAGGGCACCCTGGACGTTCACATGCTCTCGGGGCAGCTTTGGGCGAACCGGGGCCTTCCCGTATAGAGTTGAATGTTCATTCCCTGTTTGTCCCAATACCAAAAGACCTGAATGTTCAGTGTTAAGAATCTTCCTGTTATTGATCCAGGTACTGGCTCGAAGATAAAGATGGTCCCTGGGTGCTGTGCTGTGGCTGGGTTTTAATAAAGACCACCTTAATACTTGTCATACTCACTTAACACCTGTTAAAACATCTGTCAGAAAGTGATGGGCATCTGTAGTGCGAGCACGTGGTGACGACTCAGAGGTTGTTTGTGTGTGTTTGGTAGTACGCTGCATCGTACTGGACAATGATAAGACCTTGAAATGAGAAATACATAATAATGACACAGTAGCCAGCAGTCATTAATACATGATGTTAGAGGCAAGAACGAGGGCTTAAGTCCAAATGATTCTAAAATAATTATTTCTGTACCTTAATTACAGAGTGTAATAGTTAAAAAATTTTCTCATTTAAATAGATATTCTGAACTTGCATCTGTGTTTAATTTCATCTTCACATAATCTTTATAGACGCAATACAGTTCATATTCAGAAAAGTATGTGGTGTTTATATCCTTGTTAACTCTTTCTTTAAAAACTCATTTAAATTTCTACTTTTTCTGCCAACGATAATAGGACAGCATTGCAACAGATACTGTTGGCAGGAATAATTGCAAAAGTCAATGGTATGAATAAATGTGTGTGAGGCATCACATGCATCAAATGATTGATTAAAGTGCACTTTAAATGGCATGTCAATGCTCTTGGTTTGATCTTGAGAAGCTGTTAAAATGCACCTGTTATTTCTGTTGTTTTTCTCTCTGACATCCTGTCATAAATATAGTCATGCTGTTTTCAATATATTTTTAAAGCTGAATTCAGATCGTTGTGTGCTTGATTTAGTTTCTGGAGATGAACGGAGGGACCGCATGTTTACAGCATTTGTTGGCCTTAAATTTTTACGTGACTCTGGATTCATTTTATTTTATATTTTCTTTATCACAGCCGGAAGGTAAAAGGCTCTCCTTTTGTCTGGGAAAATGTGTCCTCTTTTTTCACTCTAAATTATTAAAGCATCTAAAACAATAACTTTAGCCATTGCACATTTGACATGATGCATAGCTATGGGTTTAGTGTACCAAGCAATTACTTACAAAGCACATATTTGGCAGTGTAGTTGCAGGAAAACAAATGCTTTTAAAGTTGTTTTTTAGAAGAAATAAACTGCATTTTGTGTCCATCCCTCATGCAATGCTGCTCTGCCACCACTTTCTTTTACCGTTCTCACTACATGTAGACTAACTCAGGACCTTAATTTAATCCTTAACTGCTGGCTGAAACGTGAAAATAGAGTGTCAACTTTCAAAAAGCGTATTCGCTAAGTTTTAAGTGCCTTCCATTTAACGTTCAATTCATCTCACTGTAAATTAGTGAAAAGGGACTTGCACCTAGCACCAGATGTGTTGGACCAGATTCTGTCACTTTGTGGTGAGAATAAACATTTGAAGACGCCTTGTTGAAACTGTGCTTTCAACATGGGGTTGGTATTTCTTTGTACATTTCAAACATGGTTTATCGTGTTATTTTTTCCATCCAAATCCGAGTTGAAACCCATCGCAATAGCTCCTAGACATGTATGTGCACCTCTGTATATGTGGTTGGTCCTGCAGAAATGAATGTTGAATGAGTTTAACACTAATTGCAAGTTTTATAGAGTGCTGTAACAAAACATTATTTTATTGTTGTTGTTTTTGTTCATGCATGGTTTTAGAGCAGGTTATAGTCTCTGATTATGTGTAATAAAAGCATAGTAATAAAAAAAATCTAACTATTTAAGTATGCTGGACTATTTAAATGCTTTTCTAGTGTTTCCAGTCCTTTTATAACCCTGAACCTTGATGTCATTTTAGTGGATCCTGAATTACTGTAGTGTTTGAAAACAGTTTATTACTGAAAATAACCACACAGCTGTTTCATGTGCAATAGCAATTTTATGTCTAGCATGACACAATGAGTGTATTTTTCCTCTTTGAGGCTGGTGTGGGAAACTCATGTAATTCACTTCCTCTCTCTGCTTTCTCCTTTTGTCTTTTTTTCTGTAGTTTTATGAGAAGGTGACCAGAGTGATGAACTCGGACCAGGAAAGGCCGTACGTGTGTAACGCTCCTGGCTGTTCTCAGGTGAGAGTGCCGAGACAACACAACACAGTGTACATGTGTGTTTGTGTCTGCCTGTAATATGAAGAGGTATACATTGAGGAGGCCTGAAGAGTGGGTTACTGCCTCACGCATAGGGGAGAAACAGAATATCAATGAACTGAGTGTAACACAAACTGAATAACGTGCAGGTTTAAAAATACCTGTAGATAAAAATGATCTTTGAAGTCAACGCCAGGCTTTTAGGATGCACTCTTTAAATGGCAAATGACAGTGAATGTTATTTTGGGTAAAAGCTTAAGTGTACTGGTTTATTTGTAATCGGTTATTAGAACTTACTTGTCTTTGCTTACAGTTCTTACAATCCTACTTTTTAAAAACTCCACAGCGATTCCCCACGGAGGACCATCTGATGATACATAGACACAAACATGAGATGACCCTTAAGTTCCCCTCCATAAAGAACGACAACATGTTATCAGGTGAGTTACGGCTACATGCATACAGACTCACACACACACACCTCAGCAGGGTTCAAACTGGCAGTTCATTTGCAGGTGTGTTTGCCTCGCTGACTCATACTCAGACACACTTGTCTATCATCAGACAACTTTATGGCATGTCTAAAGCAGTTGTTTACAATAATGTAAAGCATATGGTACACGCTACCTTGCAGCCCAGCCTTAATCGCTGCATACCGCTTACGTCAGCGCCTCCTGAAGTGTGCACATGACTGGAGGAATCGTCACGTTTAGCTAAAGTGTGATTTGTATTTTCCCATCATCCGACGTGTCATCAGTCTTGATCTTTCGAGAGAAGTAGTGGGAGATGGTTTCCAATGGTTTTATGGATGTTGGGGTGTGATTCTTTGTGGAGAGACTACATTTTACAAATATGTTGATGAAATCAACTATTCGATTAGTTGACAAAATCGTATGGGTGTCAGTCGACTAAGAATTTCTTTTGGACAGCCCTATCTATAATTTATTACCCAAAGAAACCTCAAACTATACATTGTGTGCCGCATAAACAAGTGTCAACCCAAGGCTGATCCATAAGTATAGATCTTTATTCCTAGAAACGGCCAGGTCACACTAGCTGACAACACTACGCTGTCTTCTTTATTATTTACGCTCAGTGGACAGAAGGATCGGATTTTCTAGGCCGGGTGTTCTTATCGCCTATTGTCTGAGTTACAGCTCTGACCCTTTCTCTCACTGAGAACTCAGGATAAATAGTCAGAGCTTATACTGTAAGTTACAGCTCAGCCACACATGGCTATAATTGTTGACCTAAAGTTAATCTCCTGCTCCATTGACTCATAGTTGTTATCCTCAACTAAAAATTGACATTACTCTCTTTTTTATTAATAGAGCTTGAGTCGTTCAAAATGGAAAAAAAAGTATATTTGGAGTTAAACTGTATTTTGGATACACAGGTCATGATGAAAGTTGGAGTCAATCCCTGGTCTAGCCAGAATGTATAAACAGACCATGAAGTATGCTTTTAGCCTTTGAAACAAGCCTGATCCTAAAATCACCTTCAACTGTCTGAAACCTGATCTCTGTCCACCCCCCACAACGTCAAGTTGAATACCGCAGCTAGACTGAGCTCAACAAATGAGACCCCCACTCAGTAGGTGGGATCTGTACTTTATCAACTGAAATGGGGCTGTCAAGCGCAGTATCTCTCTCTCGCTAACAGAATGGAAGTTATGTTTTCTTAAAGTCATTGCAAAAACATAACAAAAATGTACATTCTTTACTTTAGTCTTCATAGAGATCTACATTGGTTTCCGTGAAGAGCTTGTAGTCTAACTGGAAAGGTTAGAAAATACAAAAAGAGAACAATTGAACTGGTTTTGCAAATTAAGGGTTAAACAGTCAAAATTATACAATGAATCAAAAACAATGAGTCAAATCTGGTGATATAAATACAAATCTTTTTGCTTTTAATTTGTCTTACATATACGGTACCTCTTCCTATGTGTGTGTGTGTGTGTGTGTGTGTGTGTGTGTGTGTGCGTGGTACTATTGTGTTTAATTTAAATTTTTTTCTTACACAGTCCCTGATGAATAATGGAAATAATAATTTTGCTTGTGCTGTAGTGTTCTGTGGTCCGTGATGATGATGGTGTATGTGCAGCCTGTAAAATTTAACGGTAGTTAACTCGTAAAACCCTTCCTTGATTTCCAGACCAGACGCCCACACCAACACGCTTCTTGAAGAACTGTGAGGAAGTGGGATTGTTCAGTGAACTGGATTGCTCCATTGAGCAGGAGTTTTGCAAGGCCCAAGAAGAAGAGGACAGTAAACAGGTACTGCAGAGTAGAGAACAAAGCCTCAGGCAGAAGAAAACCCCTCGGTGAACCCTCAGTCACCCAAAGGTGTTAGGTCAGGTGGTTATGAACTGTTATCTGTTGCTGTCACAAGTCATGCCACTAACAGCAGCCCACACACTAAGAGATGATGCACACACTTTAAATAGATTCAAAACACCTAGCTCTCATGTAGTTGCACTCTGTTTGCTTGTCGTCCACCTCTTATATTTCTGCAATATTTTCACCGTTGCATCCAAGTGTAGTCATGTGGTGCACATCCAGCCCTTGTTGTGCCCCACCCCACGCTCCCTGATCCCCATCAGTCTTGTTGACACTGACGGACAGGACTGGCAGGTGGAGATTTGTCACCCGCCACAGATGAGGAGGAAAGAGATCAGGTTCTCCACCTGTAACTTCAAACAGTTCTACAGCTACCTCTCAAGGAAGGAGTATTATTTCCTCCCAGATGTACAGACAGACCCCTGAGACAACTTTTGTGACAGCAATAAAAGACCCAGCCAGACATTCTCACATAAGATGTGGTCATTTATGCATTATAGATCTACTCTGGGGCACCTTCACCTTTAACATAGGTACAATTCAAACCACCACAAGACAGACTGCTTATCTGTCTGGAAAGATGTGCAGTGCACGCTGCAGCTAAGCTGTCGTCTGGGTGGTTTGGCTCTGGAGCTCGTCTGTGCTCAGGTCAGCCTTGTCTAGCCTCCCAAGCCAGTGTGGTTTATGATGGGAGGCTTTGCTAAGTCAGCAGACGGCGAGTCAGAGCAAGACTCCCTAGCAGTGCATAGCACAATAAGCAGAGTGAAAGCTTGAAATTTCAGGAAGATAGCAATTGGCCAATATGAATATTAAATAGCCACATACTTCCCTTCCCCTTTCCTCAACTGTGACATGTATATTTTATGGTCAGCACTTGGTAAAAGGTTTCTAAAATGTTGTGACTGCGTGAGTATTCTCCTTTTTTTTAATATATGATCATTGCCGGCAGCTGTTTCACATTTGCCTTGATGCAAGTGACTTCAACTGGATGTTTGTTTTATGCCAAGATATGTGTGTTTAGCTCGGAGATATATCGTTTCTTACGGTACAGGGTTATTTGGGAATGTATATGCGGTTACATGTAACAGAGGTAAAACAAACAAATGGGGCAAAGAACAATAAGGAAACCTGGTCTTTATTAAACTCTCAGTGTTTCCTCAACTCACAAACTGCTTGTGGATGATAGTTTACATCGTTCCTCATTACCCATTCAAACAGATGTAATGCTTGAGTTGTGCTGAAAAATCAACGTGCTGGGAAGAATGTGCCATATTCCTAACCTCGTATACTCTGCTCGCTTTTCTCGCTGCAGAGCGTCTCACTGCACGGCCAGACGGGCCAAGGCCAGCACCAGCAGTCCCACTCACGGATGGGCAACCATGATACCAGCATAGTGATCCAGCAGGCCCTGCCCTCTCCAGGCCAGTCCAACTCCGTCATCACTCAGGCTCCATCCACCAACAGGCAGATAGGGTGAGTAGGCCAAGGTGTTGAAGAATCCAGCAGAACACCAGAAATTTACAAAATAATTAGGTTTATTCGACTTGAAAGAGGAAGAGAGCGAAGAATTGTTTGTGCTTTTATCTTTGCATCTCTTTCCATTATGTGTTTCTTCTTTTGTGATCGACTAGTAGAAGCACTTTTAGGAACTGCTGACAGACTGAAAATTATCTGAGGAGTGCTGAGTGTATCCTCTCACCTCAAGTGCGCCCCTGTTACAGCGACAGCCTTAGGCTCGGCCTGGTCCTTTTGTGTCCGTGCCGATTGTCATCCCTCCATAGTCTCTGAGGTAATGTCAGTGTTGTGTTACATTCGGAGCAGTGTGTGTGTGCGGCAGGCGATTCATGTTTTGCTGTTCATCCAGTATTGTCCCACAGCAGAGCATGCCAAGGAGGGTCCCAGAGGACAAGATGAGGTCATTGTTAAAGCCTTAGCTGTGACTGCTTTTACAGCGGTTTAGCATTTCATGCTCCAAAATAATTCCTTTCACTGTATGGGAATGTCAGCCAAAACCTCAGAGCTCTGTTTCACTGATACCTCTGCCATGCTACAGGTGTATTATAAAAAACAGCAGATGTTAACTGCAGTCTTTGTGTTGTGTGCTGCTTCATGTTTTATCCACAGTGTCTATTGGTCAAGTAGTAGTCCATGTAGTTTAAAGCATTTTTCAGTCATAATCAAGCCCTGATGATCCATATCTGCACACTGTGAGTAGTGTATGCAGTAGATATGCAATTTTATAAACTCTACCGTCACCACTCTCCTCTACCAACATGGGTCTTTGAGGGAAAGGCCTTTCCCTCAATTTACTCTTTGTCTTTATATATCAACATAATCGTTACCACACACAAACATTGCTACACTTTTTTTCCTTATAGAGACACTCCACTGACCTCATTCCTTCCTTATCCCTTAACCCCAACCACCTTCAAACTTGTGCCAGGGCTTTGTTACTGTAAACCAGGCCTGTGGCAAGCAAGACATTGAGATGGCTCAGTGTTAGGCCTGTGCTGTGCCGAGGTTGTTCTGTGTAGATTTACTGCTCGAGGAGCTAGTGAATATTGGATGGGAGGCCCATCACTAAGCCTGACTGACACTCCGTCAGGCTCTTTGTCGAGGACAGGGATGAAATTTCAACCCTTTAGAAGAGCAGCAATCACTGCCAGTAACAGAGACTTTGCTGGGCCTGCTTCACCTGAGTTTACCTGTCATTAAAAACTCATCAGAGCCATGTGGCAGTGGTTTACAGCCACTGGATGGCACGTAAGCCTGCAGTTGTCATAGCACATTATGACACATTTCCTAAGCAGAGCGTGTACTGTATGTGCTCAAGCTGCAGAGGCGTCACTTGTTTACAAGGACGGTGGAATCCACATGAAACGCATGAATAGGATGAGTAGATTCACACGAGAGAAATGTGGAAATGTTCCCATCAGCAGGAAAATGGGCTGAGGAAACCCCTCCACTAAGAAGCAATGCTTCCACAGGAAGCCATTAGGGCCAACCAAAGGCTCTGTGCACAGGGTCTCTCCACAGGAACTTCCCACACATTGAAAAAGCCGGACACTTCACAGGCTAACTGTGCTCCGTCCAGATTGAGAGTTAAGGAGCCTGAAGGTCAGATCAGAGGTTCCCTATGATGCCGCTGCTGTTCTGTTAAATAACTTCAACTGTAGTCGCCAATATGTTTTGTTTTTCTATGTCTTTGTGAAGAAAGGACAATCAAAACTTGTTAGTCCACAGTGCATAAAGTATTTACTGTGCATGTTTGTGCTTAGTTTTAAATTTTTTAATCTGAGACAATTAGGAAAAAGTTATCCTCGTCAATTAATCTGCCTCATTTGTGCATGTGATCATTTCAGGCCTATAAAGCTTTTAATCTCTCTGATGAGTATATCTCTGAATGAGAAGAACTCACCA
Source organism: Ophiodon elongatus (assembly GCA_016806645.1). Taxonomy (NCBI): domain Eukaryota; kingdom Metazoa; phylum Chordata; class Actinopteri; order Perciformes; family Hexagrammidae; genus Ophiodon; species Ophiodon elongatus. Next base: position 229,012 of record JACSYO010000415.1, read on the forward strand.
ATCAAAATCGGTTTAATCTCGCTTCCATCTGCTTCCTTCGTTCTCGGCTCTGCTGAACGCGCAGCGTGAGCGTCCAATGAATTAGGATAACAAGTCATTTTCATTGCTCCACAATGTTTACTAAAGAGCTTTGAGGCTTGGAATCAATTAGGATTGGCTTTCCTCAAGTCCATTTACTTTAGGGTTGAGCTGGGCCTGCAGCTGTGAAACCTGAGGACCTCTCTCTCTCTCTCTCTTTTTTCTCTCTCCCCTTCTACTCTGAGTCCCTAAACAAGGTCTTTGGGGAGCTGCACTGACACAAACCAGTGTTAAAACCAGGCATAAGAAACAGCCAGCAGATCTTAATGTCACGGCTATCATTATCATACAAAGCAAAGCGGCCTCCAACAGATTTGAATGCTTTCTGCTTATCAATTATAAACATCTGGAGCTGAGTTATGTCAGAGTAAAATGCGTTGCACATTACTAGTCAACCATGTGAGATACAACATTCTGTGGAAACCTCAACCTTTTGACTACAAAGAGGAGATGTGCTTTGGTAAGGGTGTGGGCACAAGAAATGTCATTTTTCTCCACTGGCTCAGCAGAGGAACTCTGGACAATCGTTTCCAGTACTTAGCCCAATCAACCTGAATGTTGCTGGCTTAAGTGAGGAGTGATTACAGTACAGATGTTTGTAAAATATCTAATCAGCAATTTATGATGATGTGGTATTTAATTACGTATCTCAATTTTGGCTGTGTATAAAAGCAGCTGCTTTTATTACAAGGGGACATTTTCTTTGATAATAGTTTGAAAGAATGTTGAGAACTTTGTGAGCCTAAAAGGGGCCATCCCTAACACCACTGACTGTTGATATCAGTCAGTTTTGGTTTGCCACAATCATCATATCAGTTTCAAAAATGAAAAGGGGAAGTTTGTATAATTTTATTCATGTACAATTGAAGCATTAACAATATATTTTACTTCAAAGTAGTCCAGCATACTCATCTGAAGAGTTATTTTTGTTTTCAGTTTTCTACATGATTTATCTCTAAACTTAAATGTGTTATGTTGGTGATCTCCCACCATGGACGTATTCTGTGCAACTTTAGGTTTGGCTGCCACATCACCGTGCAAAGCTCTAAAGGAAGTCAATTTGTGGGTTTATTTCCCATGCTGCTTTAAATGCACAATATTTATCACACCTCAGCCACCAGCCACTTGTGTTCCTTGTTTCTGCCTTTTAAGGGAAGTAGTACAAATAGATGTTGGTCTGCATGCCTTCTAAACAGCAGAGTTTCATGCAAACCTCAAGTGTTGCATGACACATTTAAACTTCCTGTGTTTTCTCAACATGATTTGGTGATAAGCTAATTGATTATTAAGGACCACTGGGTAAAATATCTTGCTGATACCTGCCATTCTCTCTATTTCAATGAATATGTTTGACGAATCACATTTGCATTTCTTTTTAAAAAAATATAGATTATGATCATCACATCAATCCAGCTGATATGATTTCTAGATTCTGGCTTGCACTTTTCAAAAAATCTCACATCTTAAAAACAAACAAAATGCAATACATTTGTAAATCTGTGCATGGTCTTTCACATCCATTTTCTCACAGTTTGTCTACAATTTATTAATGATAACATAGTGGTGCTGGTAGTTTTGATGATTTTAAATCCAGGATGCATTGCATATCACATTTTTTTTATACAATGCATAACACTTTTTCCAATACGTGTGATAAAACAACTGTGCTGATTTCAACACCCATTGTGCTGGAACAGAGAAAGCCTCCACACCTCCATGGAGAGTTATGGTCTTTCCATGGACAAACTTTGAACTCATGACCTTCACAATTTAAACAAAACTTCCTTTATTATTGTTTATGATTAGATTGCATTCAGAAAGTGGTGATAAGGAGGGAGGTCCGCCCTGAGTGCGGGAGCGCGCAACCTCCACAAAATGCCTGAGGTGCCCTCATGCTCTGACTTGACAAATGCCCTTCTCCACAGACAAATATGGCAAACTGTTGAACTGTGTATAAACTGTAAAGCTAATGCACATATAATAGTAGCAGCCAGAGAGAAGAGAAGAACACATGACATAAGGTACAGAAAAACAAAGGTATAGTGCAATCAATCACAAAAGAGGAAGGAGAGAAAAAGAAAGGGAGAGAGAATGCAGGATGTACATCTGACCTGAATTAAGATGAGCTCATTGTGTACTGCAGTGGGTTTAATAGTGCGTTTGTAGAGGAACGCCCAGACTCTGTTCCCTCTCATTCCAGTGGGGCTGTGTCATCCCTGCCCCGGGGCCACCACACATGCAGGCTCCTGCACAAGCAACTCACACACAGGGACATGCCTCACAGCTCTGGGGAGCAGGGATCACAACGTGGGGAAGTGTGGAAAAGGGGGATCAGAGGTGGACAGAGGAGAGGAAGAAAGGGATCAGAGGTGGATGGAGGAGAGGAAGAGGAGGATAGGAGGTAGATGGAGGAGAGGAAATTAAGGATCAGGAGGGTGGACGAGAGAGAGGCTGAAGAGAGACATCAGATGTGAGGACATGGGTTTTGTACCAGGACGGTGGCCTGTCGGCTGGAGGAGAAGATAAAAGACATGTCTGCACAAGGAAAGGAAAAGATAGATCATGTTTGGATGGAAGTATGGATAAAGTGGGATCAGAATGATTGAAGGTGTGAGAAAAATGCACTGAGATTTTGAAAGGAAAATGAAGATGGAAAACTGAATGACAAACAGAGCAATGAGACTGATGCTGGAAGTCAGGTATCAGGTGGCTAGATGAGAGGAAGAGAAGTTGTTTAAGGAGGAGTGGGACAAACAAGTTTGAGTAGATGAAGAGGGAGAAAGATGAAGTATTATTAAAAGTGAAAGGGTCGGTGTAAGCCAAATATTACAACACCAGTCAGGTGCTGCATGTCATGTTAGCTTGTAACAAGATGACGTTTCTTTCTGATTGAATGGTGATAGGAATGTATTGACATACTTTTTTACTTTTGATGAAAATGAAAGACAACCCATTTTCTCAGCTAATGGCGTCTAACGAATCAAAAACAATATCATATTTGGTGAATAAATACCACAACACTTGCACTAATTCACTCCAGAGAATCACACACCAACATCTCTCAACTGTGCTTTGGCACGGCTTAACTCAGCTTGAGACTCCCTAATGTGAGGACACCCCATCCCAGTCCAGCACCCTCCCAGCATCTATCCCTCCCCTAGCCCTCTAATAAAAGTCAGCCTGTGTTGTAACCCATTAGGTCTGATTTATTTGATCAGATTCGTATTATTTCCTCAGTCCAAACCCCATGGCACTCTCCTCCCACCAGTGATTAAAGGCAGTAAATCAGGGGCAGGTCCTGTGTAGTGTTTACTCAGAGAGCCAGGCAGCTGCAAGCTGTTTGAGGCCCTTGTTTCTCCCTCTGTTTACCTCCGTTCCCATGGCGACTACACCACCGTCTCCTGAACGTCTGGAACTTGGCCCTGGGCTGTTTTGGTTACGTTCGAAAGTTTTTAGCTGCTGTGTCTACCCAGGGCTCGCAGTGACTTCACCCAGTGAAGAGTGAGCGCAGAGATGTTGGACGAGTCGAGGAGGGAAAGAGAGGGAAAAGCAAGAGGAGGAGAGGAGGGAGGGACGAAATCTGGGGGTGGGCAGGCACAGGGTGGGGGGAGGGCGAAAAGCCAAGAGCATTACATCATTGCTGGAGCAGAGTCAGAAAGGGAAGGATATGAGTCAGTGGACTGACTGCACCTCTCTCTCTCCCTCTCTCTCCCTCTCTCTCCCTCCCTTGCTCCTCTTGGATGGCAGCCAAGCCCTTGTGTTTAAGTCTCCAGTGCTTGAGTTGGAGCTGGGACTGTGTGGATTGGGACAGTAAAGCTTAGTGTGTGTGCAGACTGCAGGATCTGTAGGTTAGAGCAAGCCAATCCAGAGGGGCTTGAGTTGAGGTGTGGGCACCCTGAGGGGTCCAGAAGAGAGTTCTAGAAGAATAACAGGACAATGAGAGGAGGGGAGACATGAGAGAAAATAGCAGGATAACTTAGAGAAATAGAGTATGGAACGAGGATTAAAACGCAGAAGAGGAACTCAGGGAGAGAAGAAGGTCTGGCAGTGATGTCATGGTGGAGTGAAGGTGGGCGGGGGGGTGGATGGGTGGAGGGGTGGTGCGCTGATGGTTCTTGGGCGGGGATTGTGGAGGAGAGCTGGGCTGAGAGCGAGGCACTCAGTAATGTGAGAGTGCAGGGTCAGGACTGCAGAGTGTCTACCTGCTCTCCCCTGGGGCCCACGGCCCAGGCTATTATCAATCCCCTCTGTGGAGCCGCAGCCTGTCATTATTCACTCACATGCATACACACACATGCACACACTGAAACATGCACCTATTCACATACAAACACTCTCAACATTAATCCACTAATCTACTGTACAGTCTGGTGCATAATGTATTCAAACAGATGTAAACACTGAGAGAAGAAGAGAATTAAAAAGAAGACGCATCTCCATTAGAATGCTCTTATTATATATATATAGAAACCCTGCATAACAAGCTAAATAAAGCATGTTGATACTAAGGGTTGAAGCCAACGTTTATTTTGATTACTTCTTAATTAATCTGCCAAATACTAACAACTCAATTAATTGAAGAATGAGAAGGCCAAACACGGATTTAAAAAAAGTCACAGAGAAGAAAACGTTCTTCATGTACTCTAAAGCACAGGATCTTTATCAGGGAAATAGAAAACAATTTCAGTTAACAGACTTGTGTTTCAACTCTGTTGATACTGTAATGCATATTAAACAAAATATCATACACATCAATAAGTGAGAAAAGGGATATGTTCTTTCTAACAAGTAACAACATTCTTATTTTCATCAATAGAGGCTTTTTGACTCCAGCAGGTCTAAAATGTCTTTATTTATTAGCAGAGTCAGCACAAAGCTGAGTTAATCCCAAGAGGAAGCGTGTCGATGTTTTTCCGCCCACTGGACAAGCAAGTTGTGTTTTGGTGTGTGCGGTGGTGACGGACGCGGTGTTGGTCCTCCCCCTGCTCTGCTGCAGGTGACAGGCGCAGCAATGCAACCTGTACAAGCTTCAAAGGAACCTTTCTTCTCTCGAAAGCAGCAGCCTAACCCGCAACAACCAAGCGACCTGCCTGAGCCGCGTCCTGACCTCTGCCACTTATTGACTGCAGTGTGATTTAACTTTCCTCATGACAATATCAGCACCTGAAAGCATTTCATTGATCTGGTATTGCGGGTTTCGAGACGTGTTTGTTTCTGGCACGCACTGGACTTTAAATAGTTTCTCCCAATCACTTCCAGAACCCAGTTTAAGAATGTTCTTTTTACTCCGAAAATGTGTGATTTTCCATAAAAGTCGCAGTGGCAATCGGTCTAAACAGGACCATGTAACATTACTCTCTCTCTAAATGTGAATTAAATCCTTAAATCAGCATAATTAATGTATAGCATGCACACGGTCACAATGGTTTTGGACATATGCATGTTAAACAGTGTAATAAAATGTGTAAAGATATGCAAAGGATTACATTGTAATGCATTTAATATTTGGATATCCCGTATTTTACAAAATACATTTTATAAGATAAACAAGCCACTTTTGAAACAAAATTAGATACTGTAAAATACCGCAAATGAGCCAATTTCAAGGAGATGTGAGCAAAGATTTTACAGCATAGTTTAACATTTTTCCACCTTGGTCTGGGGCGACAAAACCGCTTCAGAAAATCGCATTCATCTCATCGCACTCATCAGGGGGTCACAAATCCCGCATAACAGTTAATACAAAATCAACAGCGTGTCACTGCCACTGCTTCGTGACTGTTATTTCATCCTCTTGGACGATGGCAGCCTGAACGCAGAGGGAAACTGTGTTGATGTAGTGCGCAGCTACACTGCATACCTCATTGTACTTTCATGACTTTTCCCATGTGGAAATGTTTGGATTCGCAGTGTTGCTCAGATGTCATATGTGCTGTTAAATGAGTGTGATTGTGATAAATTGGGATGTTAGACAGGAATGACACACAGTCGGGATGGTAATGATGCTGTGTGTGGAGCAATCTTAAATGTCTGGAGCGTAAATGCACATATTTAGGTCTGGAAAAATACAGTTATTTATTCAGGTGGGGGAGCATTTGCTCTGGTGCAACCCCCCTCCGAAATTGCCATCACTCCTTCACTACTCACTCTTGCGCTAATCCGGGCTGTGATGTGGTCAATTGATTACATTAACCCGTTCAACACAGCTAACCTAAATGCTTCTTGTTTGCACAGATTTTTAAACGCTGAAGGAAATGGAGCTTGCATTCATCCTGATGATATCGATAATGTGGAGACTTATAGATTCTCCCGATACAAGTTATTTTTTTAACTGTTGGAACTGAATAGTTACTGCATGCATGAGGGTGTAGCAGCACGCTGCAGCTGGGAATTGGTGTTCTTACAAGCAGGGATTTGGTGGCAGTAGTATAAATGATGTCACCGTGTGCGGATGGATTGGTCTGGCTGTTTGGATGGCTGCAGCCCTCAGCCAGTGACAAGACTGCTGTCTATAGTTTAAGCTTAGCCCGGGCCTCATCTCTACATGTGATTTATTGATGTGGCCGTGAGTGTGGATAGGCCTGTTGGTCCATGCACACTTTTGTGGTCACCAAGAGGTTTCTTTCCCCACAGGACTCCCACCGCTGTAGAAGTTTCTAAAAGTGGTTCTCGTCATGCACGTCTTGTGGTTGTTATGACAAATATTATGCATTCATCATCGCCATCATCGTTATTCATCCATTGTACTACATGAAGTGTGCTTGTTTTAAGTGCATCCAAAAACTCCCAAGATGCCTCAGCTTTCAACTGCAGCATGACTACACAGCCACACACTCTTTTTTTCCATCCCGACTTTGTAGTTGCAGAAACGTGGAAACTAAAAACGAAAGAAGTTTGGGAAAACATTTGCTCTGAAATAGCACAGATGTGAAATGAATAAATGTGTGGAATTATTCTTTAGATGCAGGAGCAGTTAAGTGATCTCACATTGTAGACTTTTAGAATAGCTCAAAGTTTTCTAAATTTTGTAAACTTCTTTTGAACTTGGGTTTAAAAACATAACATAAAAATAAATATTTATTTAAAACCTTTACCATTTATGAGTAGAAATTTAACAATTAATGAATTATTTATACTACTATGACATTATACTGTAGTATGTGTACTGTAAATACCACCAATATAAGGGGTGTTTATTAATGCATTTGTCAAAAATGATAACTTCCTGGGAAGACAGATAATCAATGATTGAATGGATATAACACAATTAATCATTTAAAATGCATTTGTCTGAATATAAAATGTGTAGTATTAATTAAGTATGTCTATTTTTGTATTTAATGACAAATTACTTATTATAATTCACATGTATTATTATCACTATTTACTTATTTGCTCTCAAGACAACTGAGCAAACTAACTGCTGATGAGGCATAAAGCTCCGGAAGAAATTCGAGAAAATGGACCTTGAATTACAAAGTTCTTTTCACGTGTGTACCACATATAGTTAGACATGATTAAAGCTATGTTATTTGCCATTATTAAGTGTCATTGTGTGTTTATACACCACTTATGGATGCTTCACGTTCTAACTTATAACTAGCACCGTAAAGGTAGTGGTAGTTATATTTGATGTTGTCATATGACAAAAGAATCACGAAACCTGAACTCGTCTGAATGTCTTTCTGTGTGTGTCTTCTCAGGCCTGTCCCCGGCTCTCTGTCCTCATTGCTGCACCTACGAAACAGACAGAGACAGCCTCTGCCAGCCTCCATGCCTGGAAATCTGCCAGACCCGACCATGCCTGGCTCCTCGGCCGTGCTGATGCCTGTGAGTACAATAACGGCGCACAGAGCACATTCACTCACTCGCATGCAGAAGCAGAGTCACTGTGTAAATTCAGACTGCACATGAACTTCGTATTAGTTTGGGATGTCTTCCATCACCATTGAAATGATTTAGCACAGTTTGTAAGGAAGGAGTCTACCTCTGGGTTTAGAATATAGACTTTATTGTAATTAAGCCAAAAGGACTTAGAGGACCAACTTTGGGAAGCGGGGAATGATAACAACCCAGAGAAAGCTCCTCATATCAGGATTCTAATGATACAACATATGTTCTCATTGTAACACAAGACAGCCTGTGTTTATGGTATGGGGGAAAAAACTCCCATGTTTATTAAATTAAGAGCTAAGCGATTTTGGGGAAGATTGACGGTTCAGGAAAGGGGTGCAGGTTTGGGTGATATTTTTACACAAAACACACTTAGTGCAATTAAGGCTGTGTGTCAGGTTCTAGGCCTGAGTCTCTGTGGACGAGGGGGGAGAAGTGGGGGTCAGGCAAAGAGGGGGTGAGGGGGGTGGGTGGAGAGGGACCATTCCCCATTGAGACCAGCACACCACCCAGAGTTCAGCAGCTGGGAGGCCACAGCAGCTCACACACGTGTGCATGCTGACGCTCACACAAAGGTTTCTTCTTTCCTGCATGTACCACTTGGTGAGCTCTGCTCACATCATCACCCTGCGCAGGTGACCTCTGACCCCTGTCAGCTTAACCAGCTGATTTCCTCACATTCAGGTCTCAGCTGTGACACATGACCACACTGACCAGGGTCACTAAGACGAAGGCAGTAACCACACACTCACACAAAGATAGATTCGAATGCATTCATATAACTAACTCACATCTTCTCACATCTCGTTCACCTTGTTAACACATCCTGTGCCAGGTGGGGCCGGGGTTTTGATATGTTAGTCCGACTGACACCCGCCACACTATTATCAGAAACACACATACCCCTGTTGCACGGGCTTCCTGTGTTAAGTCCCTCTGTGCTGGCTTCCTGTTTTGGGTCAGCTCCAGTTATCATCACACAGAGCTGTGCACAGTGCAGCCTGTCATGAGAAATCAGGCTCTCATGCTCTCTCACCTCATCCCTCTTAGCCTACTGTGCTGTGAGTCTCACACTTAATATTCTAATTAAAATAGTGATATTGAGCATCTTGTTAAGACAGAAAAATAGCATAGATTACAGCTAAATAGATGTTTTTTGGATTATTCATCTTGTAAAAAAAGTTTTGTGTTATGGGAATAATATTTCTTAAAGGTTTGACTATTATTGTAATCTTCAGATGGAGAGACAAATGTCAATGGGCTCCAATATGATGGGTATGCAAGGACCCGCCCACAGCAACTCCTGCTCTTCCGCTCACATTCCCTCCATGCACTCAGAAGCCAAACTGGTGAGTATACACATGTATTCACATAGATACATACACATTCATGCACACACGTACATCAGCGCACACGCTCAAGCTCAACGTGTTGCAACTTTCTTTTCCACTGGGCTGTGCCAGCAAAGCTGTGCTCTTAGGTCTGTGTGGATTTCATCATTTGGTGTGTAATCAAAGCTGTGTCTGAACCTGCCAGTGCAGCACTGGAGACTCTGGCTGGAATAAAGGGCCCTTTATGTGGTTGTGGCTGGGCTGCCCACCGACTGCCTGATGTATATCTTAATGTACAGAACATGTTCTGTAGGTCCTGCAACTTGTTAGCACTAGTTTAACACAGCAGGGGAAAAATCAAATGACCTCATCCTTCACAAAGCAGGCAGTTAGAGCAGTGGGAATGAGACGTAGCCGAGAGAGGAGAGAGACAGAAAGAGTGAGAGTGAGTCAGAAGATCGACTGATGAAAAAAATGAACAGAAAGAAACCTTCCTCTCGGTTCAGCTTTGAGTGTTAGCACTGCTATTACTGATGCCAGAGACTGACAGTATACATCAGATTAATGTCAAATGGACGGACAGTTACACTCGGGGTGATATGACTTGATGAATCCTGTAGCAACATGACCACCAGCCAATCTTTGTTTTCAAAATAAATAACTCTGAAAATAGAAAAGGCGCCATATATATAAGAGCAAGTGTCATGAAATTACAAGCCATATTGAAAAGCATTGGCTGCTCTTTATGTTTGGAAAGGTTCACTGATAGCTGAATTTGCTGGACAGAAACATCAGAGAGAGAGAGAGAGAGAGAGAGAGAGAGAGAGAGAGAGAGAGAGAGAGAGAGAGAGAGAGAGAGAGAGAGAGAGAGAGAGAGAGAGAGAGAGAGAGAGAGGCAGCAGAGGTCATTAGAAGAGTTATTGCTCTGATACAGTAGAGCGAGAGCATTCCCAGGGCATTTAATTCTCCCTCTTCCTTATGCTCTCTCAAGATTGATCGTCTTTGTAGTCTTTTGAATCTCTTCAACTGTTCCTATGGTAACACGCTGGGGTAACACAATATTAGTGTATTAGGCTTATCTCTGCCCTGGCCATCATCCAGACACATCTTACTCTTTTTTTCTCCTCCTATCTATGTAATTGAATTGTAAATGCTCTGTTAGTCCTCCCATAAACATATGCACTCACTAAATGGCTACAGGCCCTGCAACCATGCAACTTTCTGGTTAGTTGGCCATTCAGACACGAGGCACAGCAACCAAATGTGGATCAATTGAGATTTTGCTCCCTGATGTCTGAACACAACTGATGGAATTCCATGATTGTGGACAGAAAGTGAGAGACTAATTGTGTTATCAGAGTGCGATCTCCAGCGTAGGTTTCATAAGCATAGACAGGGTTTCTAATGTCTGTAATATCCGCGCTCGGGCCAGGTCGATAAATACGGCCTCGCTATCGGATAACTGGTCCATGATCAGGCCCATGTGTCCCCTGCGACGTTCTCAATCCGGCTCTAATCGCATTACCCCGACCATGTTGACTTTCCGCCAATGGGAAATCTCCTCACTGTAACCCCACACCCCCGAGGCACGGACCTGGATGCACTCTTTCTGCTCAACGTTTACATTGTGAGAGCAGAGAAGGGGATTGAGTGGGACTTTGATAGACATGAAGGAAATAGATAGACAGGCAGAGTGAGCAAGGGAGTTGAAAGGCGAGAGATGGTATCGATATTCTGAGACACTAAACTGTGTGTGATGGTGAGAAATTGGAAGAATTCTTTGCAAAGTGACATGAAAGGACTTCTGTTTCCTCTTCCACTCCGTATGTGTGCATGCATGTATGCTGCTCATATTGTGATTTTTTTAATATTTTGTGGTAACTGGAGGCCTCGGTAGCAGAATTAACCCTCCCTTGCCGGAGAGAGCATGCCCAGAGCTTCGGCTAATGAAGGCTAATTGATTTTGTGGTGGGCCAGAGCAGCAGGGAGGCCTGTCTCTGGTGTAAATAGTTAATGAGCCGAAGGACTGCTGTGGCCCCTTGGGGACTCATATCTCGCTCTAAGCTCTCTGTTTGTGCTCTCTGGGCCAAAGACTCTATCTGCATCAGTGCCCATCTTTGTTCTCTTCTATCTCTGATTTTCTCCTTAAGTGCCATCGTTTAAGTGGTACAGCAAAGCCCGATGGTGCAGTAACTGACTTGTATGTTTTCCCCTCTTTGCTTTTAGCTAGTTGTTTGGGAGTGTTTTATTAGTTTTAGTTGAAGTGTGTTTTTTTTTCTTCTTCTTTTAAGGACTGGGTGCTCATGGTGCCGGGTGTGGTTATGTTCTGCTCTGTTGTGGTCTGGGGAATAGAATGGTGTGTGTTGTGTGCTGGAGGTTGTGGGATAGTTGACCCTCACAGCGTAGAGGAAGCGCTGCAGAGAGGAGGCCAAGTTCCACAGCACGCCGGCCAAAGCATTACGTCAACGCTCAGAGCCAGCTCTCCACAGGGCCTCGCGAACAGTCGCACACACGCACACTCACACTCACACACTCTCACACTCACACACTCTCACACTCACTGACTGCTCCAGCTCTGTGTCATCCTCTTTGCATGGTGTCACATACTTGGACATTCATAGACAGTCGTGTACTTAAAGACAACATCAAATGAGATGTACACACATGCGCACAACACATGCATGCTGGTGCACATACAGTACTATAAAAGCACACAAGGGCATATATGAATTGTTTTCTCCTCCGAATACCTACCTCTCCTGCTCAGATGGTTTGATACCTTTGTTTGTATGATGAAAGACATTCACTATCCTTTCTAATCTTTAACAAGGGAAGCCCAAACAGGCCCTTATCAAGTTGATTTTCAAATAACATCTGCGAGTGCCGACTATGGGACTCAGCTCATGTCTGTGGTCAAATTCTGCATTGTTTTTGTGTCCCTTTTAAATGAGCTCCATGCTTTCCACACATCCTGCTTGCCTGCTAATTTCAGACAGAAGGGCTTTGAAACAGTTTGAGACTGGTGTATGAAAATGTGTTTTTTATTATCTCCCAATTATGTATTGTTTACATTGTTACTAAGGACAATAAATTTGTCACTAAGCATCAGACTAGGTGCTGAGTTTTTTATGAGGTAAACAATACTATATGTTCCTTCACTGCAGCTCTCTTGGCTGTAGAGCTGGCACTAGATGGGTGGATGACATAATTCCTGGCATGCTCTAAATGTACTCCTTTTTACTTGAGGAGGGAAAAAAAACACTGCGTCTCTTAAAGAAACATTTCATAGGACACAGGAGGACCAATAATCAAAGTGTTTCTAGCACGCCAATGTAGCTTTTTACATTTTACTTACACAACCCTTACTGTTCTTCTGTTTAAGTATAGTTACAGAATCACAACAAGCGTTTGGGTTAATAGGCTGAATGTTCAAGTGTTGCCCTAAACCGCGAACAAGTGAAAAATGTGAAAGTTACATGCATATTCTGTAAAGAAATTCCAAGAAAAAAGTGATCTGTCAGTTTTCAACTTTGCTACACGGTGATTGATTGAGCAATTAGCTCAGAATGAAGTAAGCAATTAAACTATCAGCGTAACCCAATTACGTGTTCCATTCATTTCCTTCCACCATAGGGGAGCACCTCTGGCTAAACCTCTTGTTGTGAGGAGGAGCAGTTACACAATAGGAGTCTGACTCCAGGTTTTGTAAGCAACATCTGTATGAATGGTGGCATTGTCAGGGTATGAGGTCATTAGAGAGGGACGGTGAGCTAAGAACACAGCTGAATCTGCAGGCTGCTTCACTGAGCCCTGGACTATGTGTATGTGTACTGTACATGCTTGTGTGCATGCTCACAATTGTGTATGCAAATGAATTGCTTTCAGTGCATGGGCACCCTCTCTGGCAATCATTGTCCTTGGAGTCAAAACACATCTGTGGGCTAAAACAAACCATAAAGTTATAGTTGGAAGATTATATTTCATGTAGATCTGTTAGGTACACATGTGTGGTTAGGTAAGTAAACATGTGGATGTGCGATGAAGAGGAGTCAAACCAGGACACCCGGCGCATGGCAAGATCCGCTGAGATGTTGTGTTGCATAGAGAAAGCGGTCAGTCAGCGCTTTGATGCAAAGACAGTTTTGCAGTTGATAAACATGTGATGTTTCTTTCTATTGCTATGGAGACGAGTGGTTTCAGCAGAGTGGAGTGCAGGGCTGAGGAGCTGCTGGATCAATGTGTGTCTGCCAGTTTATCAGTGTTGGACCCAGACCAGAGAGGGGCCCCTCTCTCACTGCCTCACTGTGTTGCCAGTGAGACAAGTGGACCGCATACATACTGTAGTAATAGTAAATCAGAGGTAAACGGACATGCTGTTTTTCAAGATGGTCTTCCTCTCATTTGACAGGTTTTGTTAGTCTTATTCACCAACAGGATTGTTGTTATAATGAACCATGTGTTTAACCACAATTGAATAACAGAATAATATTAGACCTCTGGATATGTTTGCTAAAGACAATCAAGATTTATTTTTCCACATTATTTAATAGAACGTAACCTACACTCTGTGATCATAGTTAAGTAACTATGAGGCCTTAAAAGCTGAATGTATGATGGCAAAAGCTAACCGGCCACAGTAAGCAGATAGTAGAAAAAACGTGTCACCTACCCTTATAGTATTTTATACATCAGTGTTAACCCACATCAGGAACAGGGTTTTCAGGCCAGGTCAAATTACCTGCTTTGAGCAATTCAGCCTAAAATGTTTCCGACATCCCTCATCGATCTGAAAGGGATTTAAGTGACATCCCTAAATTCACATGAAATTTACATTCAACATGTATTGAAATGTGAACCAAGAGTAACTCCTGTGAGAACCTCTGCAGGTCTGCATTCTGTCATTTGAAATTTGATAAAAAGCACACAAACTTTTTCAGCTGAAAGATGAAGGTTGACGTCGTAAAGCTAGAATGCAGCGAGGTCTTTTAAGGACTGTGTATACTGGTACATTTATATTTGAGTAGTTACATGTGTGCGTGCGTGTATGCCTAACCCTCTGCATGTCTATGTGTGACTGTGTGTGTGTGTGTGTGTGTGTGTGTGTGTGTGTGTGTGGGGGGGTTGACGAGGGTGGCAGTTGTGGCACAGAGTGTCGCATCTGTTTGTCTTTGGATGACTGCATGTTGTTTTAGCTGTGCTGATGGGAGGTGTATGTGAAGGCCATTTGGTCATGGTTCAGGGCCCGTGAATGGGATGGGGCTCCGGTAGAGCCAAGCTTGGGTAAACCAGCTGCCATAACCACACGGGCCAGACTGGACTGGTCCAGCCACCATGAGCCCCCCAGAGCCTAAGCAGGGAGCGACTCCAAAATGACCTCCCAAACACTGGAGGGGTGATTGGAAAAAAGTCTGTTGTGTCAAGAGATTTTCAGTCTGATAAAATAGTCAATATTGACCTGTTAGTTCACTACCTCATCGCCTAACTGGTTAATGCTTACACATTAGACCCACTTCTGTTTTCTTCATGGTGATCAAAACTAATAGCCTTCTTTTTCATATTCCTTCCCGTCTCTATCATTTTGACATGTTGGAATCTTGTGCCTGTGGGTGTCTTAACAAATCCCAATGCAAATGTGTAACTGAAATAGCTTGAATATACTGATAGAAATATGAGGATTTATTTTCACAGCACAACGTCTGAATGAAAATCCGAACAAAAATAGGAACACTGGTTACAATTTACTCATAAATAGTGAGTGGGAAGTTAAGGGTCCTGTTTCAGCCAAAATACACAAATATTTGAGGTCAGTTATTTTAAGCATATTTGAATTGATGTTTGATCAAAGTCATCACATTTCAAGTTACTCTTATTAGCATGATGATATATAATTTGCTTGTTGCTTCTGATGCCACACATTAAGACATATGTTGTGTGTTTATTATTGTATTCATGCTCTGTCTGTTTCGCTTGCTATGAGGCATTCTTTGTATTCAAGATTGTGGCAGTGGGTGTAGTGATAACCATGTAAGCTGCACTAGAGCAGGGCTTTACAAGAGAGGGAACAGTGGGGATATACAGACCGGAGTCAGAGGCCCATCCATTAACTTGACAGGGTGGAGAGAAGCTGCCAAGAGTATGAGTGCATGGTTTGGAGCATGCTCCTCAGTGGGCGTGTGTCTTGCTGCGCCCGTGCCGCCATGGTTCCCCCGAGCGTCGGGCCATGGCAGAACACCCGGACTATCTTCATCTCCCCGTCTGTGTCAGGGTCTGTTCGGCCCCAGCTCTGATCAGCTTGGCCCAAAACCCGGGAGAGGAGAGAGAGGGCGACATAACAGTCCTCCCATCAGACTGTCTGCCTCTCCATTCCCTGAGGAAATCAGTTTAACAGTCCCCAGCTCTTGGCAAGCAGAGGAAGAGGGGGTGGAGGAACAGGGAAGAGGTGTGTGTGAGAGCGAGAGAGAGAGAGAGAGAGAGAGAGGGGGGACGTTACTGCCTCTCTGGGCGAGAGGGAAATCTAATAAAATTGAACTAATGGGGGCGTGGAGTTTTAGGGCACAGAGGGTGGGTTTTGCAGACAGGCACGGGTGGGTAGTGGTGGTGGTGGAGATGAGGAGGATGGAATTAGATCCTCTGAGTGCTTGGCAAAGCAGCCGAGCCAAACTCCTGCTTTCAACTGCATATGGTGAACCCATGTCGGGTTTAGAGAGCGAGTTAGGGGGCTTTGGCTCATGAAAAATACAGCCAGGAATGTTACAGCTATGATATATCATGCAATTAGAAATATTGTGTTTTTAAACATGATCACTGTGCTGTTATAGTGTAAAGAAAAGGCTGACAGAGAAAGACAGAAGCTTTTAGCTTTCTCCATGGAGTCTTTAATGTGAAGCTGAAGCTCTCCATTTGAAACTGTGATCTTTTTTGCACTTAAACAATGACTCCACAGACTGGTTAATTCTGCTGTACGGCGCCACAGGTCCACAGGTCCCCTGATAGTACACTGCTCCACTTTTAAGGGGAATAAAAGTGCTCACCCTGACCTCGCTGGGTGTGATTTACCCATCCTGAGGCGGGCGTGGTCTCCTCCCTTTGTACCTGGTCCGTGCTCTTGCTTCTTCCTCCCAGGGTTAATAGATATGAAGTCATCTGGCGAGGAGAAACCTGAGTGTGTTCTCAGGATGTGCCCAGGGCACTCACAGCGACATCACTCAAAGCCCCCTGTGTCAGAGAGGAAGCAGCCATTAATAAATATCATTAATGGGTGATCACCTGGTATCTCTGAAACCACATAAATGAGAAAAGCCTAAAAAAGGAGAGGGAGTGGAGAGGTCAGGGGCCAAAGGTCTGAGAGGAGACACCTCCCCTCAGGGCAAAAGATGGCTGAACCAGGGATGGTGTTTTAACAATGGAAAATCAATACGCGTAATACTTACAGAATGCATGAAATGATGTGTCAACTGCATGTGATTACATAGACTGCTAGTTTATAGATTAATCCTGGCAGAAGCTGACATGTCTTCATGGTGCCGCTCATCCTCTTGCTGTGTCGTTTTCCCAATTCTCAACAACAGCAGGGCAGACAGTGGTAGGACAGACTGCGTGCCATCCCATCTGTGAGCGCCCTGTGCCGCCACAGGCTAACACCTGCGCTGATTTAATGACTGTTTTCTGCAGCGGCCATGTTGCTGCAGGAGAAATGTACACGTTTGTGTGTGTTATTAGAGTAAAATGAACGTGGTGGTTAAGTTATTGTGCTTAGTGCAGTCTGGGGAAATGCAACCATGTGTTAGAGAGTCATTAGGGAGCTGATGAAGGTGTTTAAGAATCACAGCCTGCTCATCATCGCTCTGCTAACGTCCCAAAGTTGCGTCACTGTGGTTCTGGATACAAAGACTTAAGTTTTGGCAGAGGTGGGTTTAACTGAGCTGGAGTCTCAACTCCAGATGGAGCAGTAGCAGGCACTTGTGCAGAGATAGCCTCAGGAAGTAGTTTGTATCACGGTAAGGGCTTTTCTCTTTTAACAATACTGTTTTTTCTTCTTTAAACTCTACTGTTACGTTTTGAGTGTGTTACTGTAATACCATTTATTTCAGTAATCTATTGTCTTTTCTTGCTACACGTTCCTTCATTTCTTATCATGCATGGTCCTTTTGTTTTGTGTTTTGTCTCAATCCGGCTTGTGACCATCCCCACTACAGCTTTTGGAGTGGCCCCTCCGCTCTTTGACCTGCCTCTGTACCCTGACACTCCTGGGCCTCTTCAGATGCAGGCTAATTCAATTAATAAACAGATAGCGCTGCACTGCCAGCTGGACAGCTCTCAGAGACACTGATAAATGAGCACTAGCTGTCTTGGGCTGATGTGTATGGGGAGGAGACACTAGAAGCCATCTAATCTCCCCCCCACCCCTGGTCTCTCTCTCTCTCACTGCCCCCCTTCACCTCCCTTTTACCCTCTCTGTCCTTCCCTCCTGGAGCCTGGTTGACAGAGTCAAGCAGCTCCAGATGAGCATCCTACCTTCACACAGACTAATTTACCTCAGAAACACAGCAGAGAGGTAGACAGGCAGCCAGCAGATTCTTTTGGCTGCTGTCCATTCAGGTGATTGCCTGCTCTGTGACTAAGTGGCAGGAGATTGTCAAACTCTTATGGTTTTTTTCTTTCATAAGAGGGGAGGGCCTCACCATTCTGGTGCTGACTGACAGGCTGAAGGCTGAAGGGAAGTTGTTTAGTGTGGGCTGTCAGCTTCAGAATTCATCCTGTGGTACACGGAAGATGTCCTTGTCGACACTGGTGACTGATTGATATCTGTAAGCTTGTTTAAATCCATTTTCTGTTTAAGTTGCATGTAGACTTGCTGTCTGTTATTTCTGCATGTTTATACTGAAAGACAAAAATGTAACTAATACTGTTGATAGTAACGATGTATGACAGTAAGTCAAAGCTTTCTCACTGCCACTTGTTACCCTCAGCGAGTTTCAGTATGACTGTGATGTGGACAGCTGCAGGCGTGTGACCCCCCGCTGTGTGTTAGTGTATACTCTGTGGTATTTTAACCCCTGTCTCACCAGGCACAAAGAAGGAGGGCTGTGGCCCCTGAGAGTTGTGCTGCTGAGGGTGTGGTGAAGGTGGTTAGCAGGGGTTAGGGTGCGATCAGATGTATTTACCTTGATTGACATTAAAAGAGAAAATATAGAATAACATTCATAACGAGGGGCAACAGATCTACAGAGCTACATCATGATGATGTAGCGTTGTTTTGCTATGTCAGGCATCCCTTGGTTTGACAACCAGAAACTATACTCAGCCAAAACAGGCTTGGCAAGGTCTTACTTCAACTGTGCTGGTTGCATGTGCTGTTATATCACACTCACTGTGCATGGAAAGCCAAGTTAAGACAACTAGACTACTAAAAAATCCTTTCACAAACACATATATGCAATATGTAAATGTAATACAAACCAGGAGGGTATGCACTTTTATGGCTGCCTCACTTCTAAAGTGATTTATTTGACCGTGTCTCCTCCCTCCTGGTAAAAAGCTTTCCACTCATGAACAGTGTGAGAGAAGAGTGGAGGGCTGATGTTGTGCTCTGGTCGTGTCTTAGCGTTGTGATCCAGACCAGCTGGATGCCATTCCCTATGGGAATCATGAATGTGAAGGTTGTTAAAAGATATGGAGCCCTGGACACAGCATGGACTCACTGACAGCAGCTGGGCGAAGGGGGAAGGGAGCCGAGAGAGGAAAGAGAGCACTGGGAAAGAGAATAGAAAACTTTGTGGAATTCACAACAGTAGCCTTTAAACAAATGCCTTTGTTTCATACATGTTGCTACAAATGACAAATGGACTAATTGTAGACAAGATATAAGACTGGACCTATGCATTTATTTAGGTTTATTAAGTAATTTATTCACGTCACCAGTGCACTTGGCATTGATCAAAATTCAACCGTCTCAACACTCTCTTAACCAGTTATTCCTAAAGCGGTTCAAATGTAAATAAGTCATGAAATGGTTCAGACATGGAAGTTGTTTTACTTGTCTAGGTTTGTGTACAACAGATGAAGCCTGATGACATACTTTGGCACTTGTATATTTGGGTTCAAAAAGAATTCTGGTCTTGCGGTTGTCTTTATGTGATGCCCAGAAAAACAGACTCTCGAGGAGAGGTGCATTCAGTAAACACTGGGAACACAAGCGTACCTTCAGAGAGCCTCTCTCTCCTCTCTCTCCCAGGCCGCTCAGAGACACCGGTCCAGTCATGGCTAAGTAGACCACACGTTTAAAGCAACAAACCTCCTGCTGGGTCAACAGCAAGGGAGCAGTCTGAGGCTCACACCTTGCAAGCAAGCTCATCTCAAAGGCACACACACACACACACACACTCACACTCACACTCACACACATGTGCATAGAGGAGAGAGAGGCTATTAGAAATATGAGAAGGAGGGACTAGTGGGATGGCAATCACGGAAGGTAAAGCGGGAGAATGACAAGACTGAAGGAGAGACAGAGGACAGCCTAAGTGGCTTTGATTTGTTCTCTTGACATATGGATTTATGGAGCCATTCATCATCTCCTAGTCAGCTGATGAACCCGCTCTATAACTGTTGATAATCAGCACACTGATAGATGAGAGCATATACCAACTTTAAAAATATATTTTGAATGGAAAATTATGTTAAATATTGTGTTTGGTGTCCATTTTGTCTTCTCAGAGGCTGAAGGCTGCGCTTTCACACCATCCGGGTACCATCGCCAACGGCAACATGAACTCCATGGGCCACATGATGGAAATGATGTCATCACGGCAGGAGCAAGGCGCCCACCATCACATGCACTCACACCCGCACCAGCACCTGCAAGCCCCTCCCCACGCGTACCAGCACCACGGTCACCACCACCACAGCCAGAGCCACGGCCAGGGTGGACACCACCACCCGCAGGGACACAACCAACATCACAACTCCCACAATCCCCACCTCCATCCCGGGCACCCACACCAGACCTCACCGCACCCTCCAATGCACTCTGCTTCACATGTAAGCAAAGCACATTCCCGGGAGAGCCGAAGCTTTTAGACACCCAAAGGCAGAGCCACAAGTTCAATAACACATTAACTACACTGCACATTAAAACCTCTCATACTGCTAGAAGCCACTGTATATATTATATATGTGTATCATGACTAAAAACAAGACAGCACTTTAGTAGCCCTTTGAGCAGTTTTGAAGTCATCTCTTAGGGATCTAGTAGTATATAGCACTACAGTATAGCTGAAATTAAGCTTTAAATTCACTGTAAGTCAATGGA
This sequence comes from Ophiodon elongatus, assembly GCA_016806645.1. Taxonomy (NCBI): domain Eukaryota; kingdom Metazoa; phylum Chordata; class Actinopteri; order Perciformes; family Hexagrammidae; genus Ophiodon; species Ophiodon elongatus. The sequence goes on from JACSYO010000415.1 coordinate 249,625, forward strand.
TGTACACCTTTTCCCTGCCAAGTAGTAGTTTTTTGGCAACCATCTCAGAGGCATTTTTTTCCTTTGAGGTTGGTCAGCTTCAGGTCAGTATCGGACGCCTGCCATGAGGGGTCAAGAAGAGGCCATAAAGTAGCCATTATAAAGGATGCTTAGTAGTGTCTTTTGAAAACTAAGCGCCACGCCATCCTGCACTGCCAAGATGCAATTATGTGGCCACAACATTCTCCAGGTGCTGAAGAAGTTTTATAAATGCTGGTCCTGATGATGACCAGGCGGCCTTGGCTAATAGTCCTGGAACATCTTAGCTGTGAATATATTTGGTTTAATTCTAATTGAAAGTTTGAAAGTATTGCTCACAGCATAAAAAATAACATGATGTAAGACACTTTGTCCTTTGCATTGTCTAACGGCCTCTGCAGTGCCAAGCATTTTAGATGAAGGACAGTCCGACATCAAGAAATGCAATTTAATGTATGTTCCAAATGTATCATTAAGGCATTGAAACAACACTCTCTGTATGCACAGAGGCCATTAAAGCAGCTTGTATTTTCCATGGTTCTCATAAAAATGGTAATGATCTAAAGACTGAAAACACTTGACCTTGCCAAGTATATGTCAAGATCTGTCAGTGTATGTATGTTTTTAGAAATGAGTCTTTTGACTGTGTCTGGTGGTGTTAGTCTGAATGGAAGTGGGCGGTGGAAAACTGCCTCCTGACACCTCTTTAACAAGGTGGGCAGGCTGGTGAATCAGCCCAGTCACTCACTCACTCTGTCACCCTGACGCCCACAGCCCCGCTCACAGGGCACGTGGCACAACCAGATGTTGTTTTTGGGGAAGTTGCCAGACTGGGAATAGCTGCAGGAGGTAATGTACAGATGCTTGTTTAGAGGCTTTGAGGGAAGCAGAGCAGTAACAGCAGACAGGTGGCTGTTTTTCAGGTGTGTCAGAATGGTTACATCTCTGGTTGGATGGTGACAGACAGACAGACAGACAGACAGACAGACAGACAGACAGACAGACACGGTCTCATCGGAGAGCTGATACCTTCCTCTCCATCTTTCAGATGTCACCTGCAACCCAGCAGATGCATCCCACGCAGACACTGCAGTCTCCACCACCCAGCGGTGGACGGCGTCGACGAGTAGTGGACGAAGATCCGGATGAACGTCGGCGGAAGTTTCTGGAAAGGAACAGAGCGGCAGCAACAAGATGCAGGCAGAAGAGAAAAGTGTGGGTGATATCCTTAGAGAAGAAAGCAGAAGAGCTCACGCAGACCAACATGCAGCTTCAGGTACACAATGAACTTCAGGTGTTGAAAACTGCAACAATCAGCATGTATTTTTGACAATGCACGAACTTAACGTGTATTGTCCCGTTTTGGACCAGAGATGATGGCAATAAGTTGGATTGGTGTGAGAATGTTTAAGTATCCAACACTCACAATCAGTCAGTTGGTAAAAATCAAAGCTGCAGAGCTCCAAAAAAGAGATCCTACAATTCCCATAATGCCACTGAATAGCATCTTTTGTTGGACCCACCCTGTCTGGTAAATGCCCTCATCTTTCAAGCTCCAAAGCTTTTTGCCAAATTTCAGTTAAAAATTGGAAGTCTTAAGCCCAATGCAAGTTATGAATTAGTGAAGTTGGAATACACCATTTGTTTTCCATACACGTGATTAGGGATAATAGCGTAGTCTGCTAAAATGGTTGACTCCCTGAATTCTAGACATAAAATGCTTCTGTGTTTTCAGAATGAAGTGACCATGCTAAAGAACGAGGTGACCCAACTCAAGCAGCTTCTCCTCACACACAAGGACTGTCCCATCACCACTATGCAGAAAGATTCCCAAGGTTACCTCAGTGAGTAGCTCAGACATAAACACAGACACACACACACTTGGGAATTTGACCAAAAACACACCTTCATCCGTGTGTGCCTTAGCCACACAGTGCAGCTAGCACGGCGGGGAAATGTTAATTGTCTTGCCAGAGGAAAGATTTAAACTCTACAGACTGAAGTGTGATGGACACACAGTGAATGCCAAGACTCTTCGCTCCTATGTGCTGCTATCCAGCTCCCACGCTCAAGGCAGGACTCTTCCTTTCACATATGGGTGTTGCACACTCTGGTAGCCAGCCTGGACTGGGAGTTGGTAGTCTGAATCCCATATGAGCCCTGTTTTTCCATCTGACAGCACCTCCGCACAGAGGCAGCCGAGACTCAATGTGAGAAAGACGTCACAGGCTGCACATTGGCATTGAAACTTTCATGGATGCCCCAAGATCTCACTGATTACCAGACTGAGCCTCGGCTCAGCCGCGCATGACATCAGAGCCTCACCCTTTGATACGGATACAAGTGACATTTCCATGTAATTAGGATAAGGCACCTCCCTATGTGACTTTAGCGCAGGAAAATAAGGCTCACATCCCCCCTGGCTGAATGGTTCTTTTATACAGAAGAGAGCCAACTCCCAGACTGGGCTGGGAGAGACTTTCATCGATGAGTCTAGCTTGTGTACAGATGTCACCTTCAATGTGTCCAAACTTCATCAGGCTTGTTTATGGAGTCACTTTTCCATTTTTGTGCTTTCCATTTATGGCCTATTTTGGGATGACAGGTGAGACTTTGGGTGTGAATCTAGTGTGTCATATGTTAACATGTATCTGTTTCTGCAAATAAAGCTGTTTTTTTTTTTTTTACAATAATCTGGTCTGTGTTTATTTTGATATTCATTATCATTTGTTTCACTGTCACATTATATTGTCAAGCCTCTGTGTAGAAGCTTGAAGGTCACAGTACTTACACTACTCTACACACATGCTGTCCATCCTCACTGATGTCTCTAATGTCTCCTCAGGTCCAGAAAGCAGTCCGGCCGGCAGTCCAGCGCCAGAGTGCTCCCAGCAGCAGGTCATTCAGCACAACACCATCACCACCTCCACCACAACTGTAGGGGGCAGCAGTGTGCACGGGCAAACCAATCACCGCACAGACATTAACCCCATTCACTAGGGAGAAGAGAGACTATAACCCCAGCCCAAACCCGCCCCACTACCTTGCTTTCTGAGGGTTTCCAGCTGCACATGCTGACCTCCCTCGTTCCCTCCATCAAGAAAAACCTCAAAGGCCTGTGAGGCTGTTCTTTATACAGTAGCAACAGTATGTATTTTTATAGACCAACCCTATTAACCCATAAATGTTATTTAGTTTGTTGCCTCTTTTTTTTTACCTGTTTTTTGTGCTTTTAGCAAAAAGGGAGTTTTGCTAATCTCATGCAGCATTTAAGTGACATTTTCTGTTGTTCAATGGTACAAAAAGGACCATGGTGGTCATTGAACCAGAGGACAGAGACATAAGCTTCAGACTGTCATCCCTATTAGCAAAACCGTACATCTCTGTAGTCCTGATGGACTGAAAGCAGTTAATGTATGTATTCTCTGAATATCACTTATGAACAGTATGTTGAGTGTATGCAACAGATATATATATATATGAGGGGGATGTTGCTGCCTTTAAGCCAAGTCAAACTGTCCCTGTGATGTCTTGAAGACAGGAATATGCAAGCAGGTGTAATGATACTTTTCTTTCTTAGAAACGAAAATGACTGTTAACCTTTTCCCTGTCAGCTGTATTCTTAAACAGTGTCATGAAATACAGCATGACGGCGAAAACATGATCAATTGGAAGCAATACATTGCAGTATTGATCACCTTCTCTACTGTATGTCCACATTGTGATCAGCGTGGCCAAGCCACTCTGGTCCCGAGGACATACAATGCTGTTACAGCTACAGAACTGCACACTGTGATACCAGTGAGGCAGCTGAAACAAACTTCTTCACTCTCCAGGACCAACTGAAGCTTTAATTATTGAGGCCTCTTTTTGTGTGTTTGTGCATCTGGATTTTAGGATCCATCGTTTTGAGTATGCGAGTTAGTTATGTATTATATTGTGTTTTGCCTTCTTTCCTCTGCAGAACAAAGTTCAGCAGGTGTGTAAAGAAAGAAAAACAAAAAACCTTTGTGTGAGAAAGTGACTGTGCGCATGATTTTTTTATTTCTGACTGGCATCCCACAACTGGTTAAGTGTTTTACGGTTTCTAAAGAGGAGCAGTTTATGCTTGTGCTTTTCAAAATGTCACAATGTGCCTGAATCTTTCTTAAAATCTTTTGTTGGCTTTCTGTAGACAGCAACTCTTTCTCTTCAAACAATCAAAACCCTTTTTATTCTCTGTGTTTTATGAATGAGTTCCCTCTGTTATTGGCTTTGTCATGGATGTCTGCTGCATGTAAGCCCAAAACCAGCTGACCAAGGAGAAAAAGTACCCGCTTCCCATTTAACCTCTGACCTCTTCGTCAATTTCTCTTCCTCTCTTTCTCAGGCCTCCTCTGCAGGGCGATGGATGCATTAACAGTGACCCTTTTTTTATCTCCCTTTCAGCCTTGAAACTTCACGCCTTCTCATGTTCACCACAACTCCTCTTTCTCTCTTTCCTATGACCAGGAATGTCGACTCATTAGCATGATGACCATAATGCACTGTGTTTTACAGTAGGATGGATGAAATACATTCCACTGACAGGTGGAGCGATCGCAGAGCTGTCTATGCACTTTGTCCTCTGTCATGCCAGAGGGTAGAATAGCCATATTAAGGTCCGAGTAATTCTCAGTGATTCCCCCCTCCCCCCCTTTTTCACACACCAGCGAGAAACTTAACTGTGTTTGGCTTTATGAAGAGACTGTGCCTGGCATGGATCATGTCTGTAGATAAAGGAAGGGAACCTAGAGCTCATATTGCAAAGGCCCCGCACGGTTAAGTTTGAGTCCTTTTTATTCTGGAAGAAAATAGATGAAGGATGTGAATCTTTATCCTCATAATGGGTACATTCAAGTTTTGTTGAAGCATTTGGACTGTTTTTGTCTGTTTTTGTTAACCTTCAGTCAGTGTGCGCATTTTGATATATGTGTCAATGAGAGAAATAGATTCTCTTTAAAAGGGCTTAGTCGTACCAGCCCTTTGAACTGAAGCTTGCCTTATTTTAAGTTGTTTTTAAACCGTGTTTTAGATCATTCCAAATTAACCTCTCGCATGTAACAAATTATGGTAATGACCTCAAAAAACCTTTAACTGGAATCATTCGGAGGATGTTGCTAATTTAGAGTTAGATATGAGAGTCTCTAGTTTCATTTGTGACAGTGGGTCCAGGTTCAGAAAAAAACATTTGTTACTGCAGAGGAAGACAAAAAAGGACAGATGAAAGTGCAGTGTGAGTGCGTCTGTGTGGATTTGTGAGCGGTGGAGAACAATGCCTCTGTATTAATGATGTTATAAATGTATTATTTTAAATCAAAACTATAAATATTGTACATAATTTCATTAATTTCTGTAATCTTGTACATGTAATGCAACCACCTTTCTTATTGAAGGGAGTAAATGTGTGGTACATGTTTGTAAATAATGTTTGCATAGCACTTGTTGCCTTTTGTTGTACGTCGAGGCTCATTTCAGCGCTTAAATACATTGTTTATATGTAATGAACTGATGAATCCATTCTGGCCTGCATAACTTTGTACATTTTTTGTGTGTCTGTAATGACATTGTCTCCATTTTGTTTTGCATTTGTACAGATGTTAAAGTATCACTGCAGTTACATTACGGTATGAAAATAAAGCACTTGTTCTGTAACAATTAACTGACGTGATTTGATGTCACTACTACTTGTACTTGAAATCTAGTGACACAAATATTTTTCTGTGCAGATAACCAAAGTGGAAAAAATGAACTTAGAGACATGGATTGAATATTTGAGAATAACATTGGAAGAATGCTATTAAAAGAAAACTAACATTGACATCAAACGATCAAGTTGTTCCCCGATGCTTGTCCTTGAGACATAACTGCTCATTAAATAGTTAGGTGCTTTAAAGGTTTAGAATACTCATTAATTATTGAACTGTCTAGACATCTTGATAGTTGCCTGATGAAATAACTTGGCAGATGACTTCAGTACACAAACATCTTTGTAAAAAAAAAAAAAACAACTTAAACTACACAACACTGCAGCAAATCAAATACATTTTAAAACCACTACAATAGCCAAACATAAGGAAATTAACAAGCATTGTGTATTGTCGCAACATGCAAAGGGGCCCCTATTCTTCAGAGATTAATTCAGTATTTTTTAGGACTTTAGTTCAGATAATCAGAAAATAAATTGTATTATTTTTTTTAAATGACATTGAACACCCACAGAAGTTTAGTGAAATTATATTGTTTCATTTCTGGCTTTCCAATCAAATTTCTTTAAGCACAGTGACCCCTGGTGGACATTCTGTAGACTAACCAAACAGTACTTGAAGGGACAAATCCCATCCAACAACGCTCTTCTGCAACAGATGTCAATCACAAAAACACAGCAAAACTCATTGATCTCCTCCGATCATTAAGGCACTCGGATTTAGTAAAAAAAAAAAAACTTTACAATTTAACTGTAGTTTCAAGGTTTGTTCTTTATATTTCATCATCAAGCATGTTCTGATTTAATGCATATTTCCCTCATACAGTTATAAACTGGTTTTGATAAAACCATTTATGTTAAAAACAACTGATTTAGTTTGCATCAGAGAGCAATCAAAAGTCCCACACCAAATGTCCTCTGCTAAAATACAGTAAAAATTCAACAATGTGCTTATTTACATTGGTTGAGACAATTAACAGTCTTTCAAATCAACACTCAATAATCAATAAAAGTGGAGGTGCTTTGATCAGCAGTTTCAGGACCGAAATACTTCACTTCCAGGCCCGTGTTGAAAGGAATCTGTCAATCATGTCAAAGGACCTCGCCGGCTGGTCGTAAGGCAGAATGTGTCCTCCTCCTCGGATGATGACCTGTGTGTTAAGAGGACCGATTACAGATGTTAAAACAGTCGTTCGCGAGTACTTTTCACATTGATTTTCAACTGTTAACAACCCACCTGGTAAAACTCTCCCACTTGTCTCACGTAACCAGCCACCTCTGTGTCGCTGGGCTGAACCTTCCAGTGGAATCGAGGTGCTGTTTTGTACTCAGCCGCCCCGGTCCAGTTGACCGTAGGCAGGAACCGCTCGGTCAGCGGCGCTGCTACAATGACATCCAGCTGACCACTGTAGATTAAGACCTGTGTGTGTGTAGAAATGGACCAAACAGGAAAAGACTGTGAGAGAGGGATTGAGGGACTTTCTAAGCACCGTGCCACTGTTGCACAGACAAAACACAGCGGATAACCCCAAAACCCTCACCCTATAGTTGTCCATCAACTCCCCCAACCACGGCTTGACGCTCTTCATGACATCCTGCAGAAGGTGCTTCTCCACCTCCGAGCCGTCATGGAATGTCAGGTTCCCCACATGGATGGCACTTCGCACCGCTGGCAGAGTCACAAACTGGGAGAAGTACTCCTGGTCCTCGGGCTCCTGTTGTGCCATGAAGAACACAATGTGGTGGGTTGTGCAAAGACCGTTTCAACCAATAAGTAATGCGTTTGTATGGAAGGTTTTCAAATGTTTGCCCCAAGAAGTCACACCAGCAGCTTTTGAGCCAGTGTTTCTACGCACCCGACAGCTCATGTAGTTGTAGTAGTTAGTGCAGCCGGTAGCGTTTTGGAAGAAGGAGGGATACGGCTCCACGTCACCATTCAGCAAGCTATCAAACACCTGAAGTCAGATGGTAACAACGTGGTCAGATAAATGTAAAAAAAAACAAATTCATTGAACAATAAGAACTTAATGCAAATCTAGACAACTGAAGACAAATGTGCTCTGGAAAATAAGAGGCACCTCCTACCTGAAAAGCCTCCGTCCACTTCTGCTGCTGGATATATTTAACCCCCAAGTCTGTCTGCTGGACGACATACTGTCTTTGGTGTTGGTCTATCATGCCTGTTTGGTACATGAACTCACCATAACCACCCAGCATCTGAGATGGAAAAGAAAAAAGCTTTAAAAATACTATACTCATCTCATTTTTACATCCACAGGACTGAAATGGAAACCACTAAAACTATAAACAGCGGACGGGGACGAGCTAAAGAAAGGCGAAAAGCTCCCCGCTGGAGCGGACATTTTCTAATTGTAGAAACATGTGAACAAAGAGAGCGAGAGAGTTATGAACCAACTTTTACAAAACATGAGAAATTCATTCGTCGATATGATGAAGTTAAAAGCCTCTGAATACCCACGCAGGTCTCAGGACCGCGTGGGCTAAGGGCTAATGGCTAATGAGTGACATCTTCAGGGGTCTCCTGTTAGCTTTGTGGAACCTGCAGGGTCGGAACAAATGACCCCTCTGTCATTCTTATTGGTAGATGACGATTTGTCACCTTGTACCTTCCTTCGACCTGAGCAGAGGTCTAATCAACCAGATCCACCGAAGAGCACCTACGTGGGTGAGCCGAGGTTTAGAGGTGATCAGAAAACAAGACTTGGTCAGATACGCACCAGTTCTGGGTCACAGAGCCCGTCACCGATAGCCATCCCCACGAGGTTTATTTTCACTTTGGCAGTGGGGTTGTTTTTATGGATGTAGTAAGAGATGGCAGGAACATACTTCCCTGCATACGACTGCATGGGGACGGAGAGGGTTTACACAGATCAGGACCACGATCTCAATATGTAGAATGTGTTTTTGGTTGTTGTTGTCAGAGACAGATGTTCTTGTTGGGGTGATATTTGAAGACAAACTTATAAACTTATCCAAAATGTGGTCCAGTGGAAGTGACCCCACTACTGTACATTATGACACGATTCATTTGCTAAGCTTGAATAGAAAAAGAACATACCTCTCCAGTAGCATAGAACTCGTTGGACTGATACTCAGGAAACATCTGGAAGAACTGTGTTAAAGCACTTTTAAAAAAAAAAAAAAAAGAAAAGAGGAAGAGATCAAATAAAAATGTGTTAGTAATCAAACCACAGACTTCAGATCAAGTGGCAGTAGGTTTGAGTTGGATGGCAGTGGTTCACCTGTACAGATCTCGGCCAACGTCATCCTGGTTTTGAGCAAAACCTTTGTCGTCATCGGTGAAGCTGAAACCCGTTCCAACCTGGAGAGACAAAACACTCTTCCTCAAAGACTTGAAAATATGAACGCACGGGAAAAAAAAGTCAGATGAGCTGAGAAACCTTGAATGAAATACGTGTTTCAAGCGATTAGTTTGTGGCTTTTTTTTTGTCTGAGGATGAATAATGAATACGTACCGGATTGTCAATGTACAACACTGAATACCTCGATGTCCAAGCGAAATCCCTCATACCGACTGCAGAGACACAGAACAGTGAGCAGTGAAGAAGAATTCAGAGTATGTGTATGTATGGTAACACATATATAACAGATAATATATATAATATATAACGTAGTACCAGATGAGTTCTTACCAGTCAAGTTCTTATACACCACATATGGCCCGTGTTCCACAAACAGACCGAACATGGAGGTGCCACCGGGCCCGCCCTGCAGCCAGAGCAGGACCGGAGCTTTATCCTGGTGTGCCTGTCACACAGCAGGACATCACACATCAGTTAGTTAAGATCTCAGCGGTGAACTCAGTGGATTGTTGTACAGCGGGGTCAGGTTTAGGTTCAGCAGACTGGAGACATGTGGCCATCAATATAAAAAAAATTTAAAAAAGTGACTTTTAACACGAAAACAAAGTCTAAACATCATAACTGACATTCCTGCACAGCTGCTGACTAAATACACAGCGGTGCAACTCCTTATCAGAGGCTGACTGAGGCAGCACAAGTTGAGAAACACCTGAAGTACAATCAAGCTGAGATCGAAAGGAAATCAGGACAAGAACGACTCTTCATCTCAAAATGTCTTCTTTGTCCTCCTTGTGATCCGGGGCCCAAACTGGCAGTAACGTGAGCGTGTGTGTGGAAACCCTTTGGAAAGAGGAAGTTAGATCTTACCATCAGCGCAGGGAAGAACCAGAAGAAGAGGTTGCTGTTGTATTTCTTGTTCACAGTGAGGTACCCAGCATAACTCTTGACGTTGGCACCCGGCAGATCTCCTACCAGACTCAGTTTCCTGGCTAACAGAAATAGAAGATGTCTGCCATGTAATCGTAGTGAAACTATGCCCATGAATCTGGCTATGCAGCAGAGGGGCTGCACTCATACCTTCATCTATGGCGCCCTTCTCCAGGTACGGGGTGAGGAAGAGAGGAGACCCGGGGTCGACTCCATTCAGGCCGCTGACGAGGGGAGATTTACGGCAGAAGAAAGACGACGAGCAGCTCCGCGACAGCGCCGAGTCCAGACAGGCCCAGAGAAACAGGAGAGCCAGGGTTTCCATCCACAGCCTGCATCCAACACAATGCATGTCAGGTTACAGGTCGGCCACGAGGGAGCCTCCAGCATGTCGCTCACCTCTCAGGACAAACACACGCTTCAGTTTGTTAAAGCTCACCTCATGTTCACTGGAGTTATTTTGACCACTGGGTAAATGTCAGCCGCCAGTCAGGGAGACGTCTTTCATTCGGTCAGCAGTCGGGTGGACTGAATCACATGACCAGCTCTGCGTAGGTCATGTGACACATTCGGTCACGTGGTCGTTGTTGTGGTTCGGCGTGTATGTCCTCAACGCGGTCTTGCAGGAAGCTTCATGCGTTATAACGAAGGCTTTTTTGTGTGTGTGTGTGTGTGTGTGTGTGTGTGTGCGCAACGACATCTGAAACACGTCGCTGTTCCACTGAAGCTTGGTCTCAATTGGGAAGTGAACTGTTTTTAAAGTGGTTGTATAAAAGTAACGTCAGCATTAAGCGTAATGCTGCTTAAGCTAACGTTAAGTGTTGTGGAGCATAATGTCAGAAGACAAACAAAAGGGAAACCAAGAAGCTCTATCGTGACGTTGTAAGTTATTATTTCGTTATTATGTATTATACTACTGTATATATATGGTCCGTGCACGAAGTAGATACGGTCTATAACATTTTTAGAAGTTTTAAGGTTGAGCATTAAGTCCTACTAATGATTTAACTTTTTTTAAGGGATATTTTAGCTAACATAGTGGATCGAGACATAAGAAAAAGACAAAATGAAGTATTAAAAAAACGTTCTCAGTGTCCCACAATGCAAATGTAAGTATTTATCTCTGGTGCTGGTGAAAGTTCACGAAACAAATGAATATGGCATCCTGGAATGAATATACTAGTTTTTGTATAAATGTGTAAATTATCACATTTAAATGTGGCAGTTGTTCATAGTTACATTTGTATTATTATTATCATCATGTGTTCAAGTGCTTCCTTTAAACTCACGACCAGAATAATGCTCAGTCAATACCTGTCAATCAAGCAGGCACACTCCAATGTCAAATGTCCTCAATGGAAAATTGATTCTCAACATTGGCGCACCATTAAAGTTGCATTGTGTGTATCGTACCTGCCCAGCACCAGACTCCAGACAGAGGTTAGTGATCAGCTTAGTATAAAAGATACAAATTAAAAATGTATTTTTCAGGAGTTGGTGAAGACCAAACTAGAGGAAAAAGACAGCTGAACAATGGATTTGGATTCATCAGGTCGCCAGAAACACAACTCCAGTGGGATAATAACGTTGCTCCATGACTGCTGGATGTGTAAGTTGATAATTGTTAGCTTTGAATACAGTATTGTTGATAATACTGTATGTGCGATCTATGTGTCACCCAGTGGCCTAAAATTGATGAATGTAGCTTTAGAAATGCTACCATGTATACTAAAACCCTCACAATATCTTTAGAGCTTTACTGTATGGGCTTTTATATATTATAGGGTTTTTCACTACAGACATTTACACTTGTCATAGTAGGAAAAGCACAGGTGTTACCTATGACATCAACGATGACTCTGGTCTGCTCTTTGTGTCCAGTAAGCTGTGACAGAGAGCCAGCAAGCACAACAACAGGGCGCTCGTTATTAATGTTAAAACTGTCTGTGTCCTGCTGTTAATGTCACAATGCTTGCCTTGAAGAAGAAAACATATCAGTGCCTAAAATCAGTACCTAACTCAAATAATTTTTGCACATTGGATTTTTAAAGCTGCAGTTGCTGATGTTTGGCCACTAGGGGGCGGGAAAACTCCCAAATAAGCTGGGTGTTGACAGACACCTTTGTCCTACAATGCAGACTGCACACTGGAAATGAAGCTGCTCACAGCTGGAAAGAAACTTGTCTGCTGCCTCCAAAGCTGTTTAAATAGCTGGTTTCACTTAATTCTGTCTTGGTGGCAATTTACAAAAATAGTGTTCTTCGAGCTCATTTTCTTTTTGGTAACATATAGTTGCTTACATTTTAGTTGCACATACATTCATCCATCTTTTTCTTTAGTCTGTGTGGTCCCCAGGAAAAAAGTAGAGAAAGCACCCCCACCAGGTGGCGCTAAAACACTGACAATCATTCTGTCTCTTCCAACATAACATGACATCTGAGAAAACACAAGCTGGAGACACTGTGCTTCAGATAGCTGGGCCTTTGCACGAATCTCATATAACACAAAGTAACGTTGGTTTTGGATTCTGCAAACAGACCCGAAGTATTTTTGCTTTTTGGGGCTTATTTTCACATCTGGCAACCCCGCTCCAAAACTTTCACTTTAAGAAGGCGCGTCTCCGCTGCAGCGTAGTGTGTTTATTACAATCCTTAAAGTGGCACATGGAAACCATCGCTGGGTTTCTGCATGACACAAATCTAGACCTACAGATTCAGTCTGTCCGGTGCGAGTGAATGCTTTGGGGGGAACTGATCCACGGGGGTGATTCCTGAGGCTTGTCTGACTGTTTCCATCAGTGGCGGCGGCACCTTCCGTGAATGCGGCAGCGGGAGCTCCTCGCCGAGGCGCGCAGCGAGCCGAGAGGAAGGAGGGGAGGACCGGCGGATTCCGACAGACGGGCGGTGGACTCTGGTCGAGACGAGACATGGTATAGTCACCGAGAGAGAGAGAGACACAGAGACACAGAGAGAGAGAGAGAGAGAGAGAGAGAGACACAGAGAGAGAGCGAGAGAGAGAGAGAGAGTGCGAGAGAGAGAGAGAGAGAGAGAGAGACATACAGAGAGAGAGAGAGAGAGAGCCGTCAGAGGAGAAGCACATTGGGACGTGAGTGAAATGGAGGCACCGCCGGGGACGAGCCGCTGTGAGCGCACCTCGGCCAGACGGGAATAACCGAGCCGGGAAACGGGCTGGGATGGCCGCATCCAGCAACTCAAGCCTCTCCGGTTCATCTGTGTCCTCCGGTAAGAGTTCAAGGAACCCACACTCAAACTAGATATATGATGAGCTAATATTACTAATAATAGGCTAATAATAATAATATGACACTTCTTTGTGAGGAGTTTATATTTCTGCTTGTCCGTGTGCTTTGAAACATTTGACTTTTTTATTTAGCTTAAATCAAACTTTTTTCATTATCTTGCATAAAGCCACCAGGGAATGTGACATCCTCTTATGTCTCCATCTCCATCGCACACGTGCTTAGTAAGCATTAAACAAACACATTATTAAAGTAGCTTCAGAGGTGGAAACATGAGAGGGAAAGGACACCTTTCACGTGCAGAGGGATTGAGATGACGTTGGGTTTGGATGTTATTATCAGATTCTATAATTCCCTTATTGACTTTCCACTTGGCTGGCTGTAATGATTGTCTTTGGCCTGTGTGGTCCAGCATTTTCCAAAATGCAGCACTAGGCTGGGACAGTCTCAAAAATAAATAAAAAAAATCCTTATATGAGTGACATCATACAGTTCATACTGCCAGTGTCCACAAAACACTTTTCCATAATATTTGGTATAGTTCAGCGAGTCGCACCTATTAAATATGTGTAAAAAATGTAATTTCTGGGTTGAATTTTCACTGAATGAGAACATAAAGTGGGTTAGCAGCTGTTCAAACAAACCCAGAAGAAAATAGAAGTCCCATGCTTGTCCCATTGTATATCCCTCTCTGTGTTGATAAAGCACATTGCTCATGTTTGCCTGGGTATAAAGTACAAACTCTACTATCACAGCACTGTTTGATGTGGCAGCCCCGCCAACAACCAGAGGCGTGTGTGTGAGGGAGGGAGACAAGGGAAGGGAGAGGCTGTTTATAATACGAGGCTCAGCACTTCTGTTTATGTTTGCTGTTTCCACCAATATTTAATATTTTACTGCAAAGAGTCTAGAAAATGTGCAGCGATACTTTTTACGCCCACAAATAAATGCAAACTGAACATCGCATGGCCAAGCTATAGTTTATTTTTCAGGGTGAGGACATTGTACAGTATATATAATATTTGTTTTACTTACTTACTCTCTCCGCACCCCAACCACACCACAAAGCAGAGTCACATTTCTCTAGGTATTGCCCATTGGGAGGGACAGACTGTTGTTTCCAAGCTGATATAGCCTGTGGAAACCACATGCTTCCCAGAGCATTATCTCATGTGTGCGTTTCAGAAAGCAGTGGATTTACTCTTTGACCACTGCTGCTTTAAGAGGAAAGTCTTTTCTCTTTGTGGCATTGGAGGGTTGTCATTACTTTTGGGCTCTCAATATAATTATCAGAGGTTACAAGCTGCGCTGCTGCCAGGGATAGAGTGGTTGTCACAAGGGTATTATTATTTTCATGCCGAGCTCTTTGGCAGTCAGACACAACATTTGAATAATCTTGTCTATGAGGCATATGACTAAAAAATGAATCTCAGCTAAATTTCTGCTCCATATTAGCTCGTCAGTTTTGGCTGCAAACAAAGTGCTCTGGGTGTAGTTATTTCAGCTGCCTCTGACAATAAGTCTATCTCGTAATCTTGTTTGGAGGCTGTTGTTTGGGGCAGAGTGTGTAAATAAAGTTAATCCAACTTGTGTCACTGATGGCAGCTTTATGTGTTGACTATTGACTTTTGATAGTGGCAACAGTAATTGTATTATGAGAGCCGACATTGATTTAGTTCTGTACTTCCTACAAATGATTGAACTGCAGTAACAATGGTATGTATACAAACCCTCTTGTAATGTGTAGACTGCGTTAGATACACTCAGTCTATAACTAAGAGAGTGGTGCATGGATGACGTTTTTTTTTTGTATGCCAACCCTGAAGTTGGCATTGCATTGGTTCCCTGCCCCAAAATTCAATGGAATTTTGGATTGTTGCAGAAAAATAAGCTCGGTGGCAAACAATCATTATGATTCTTACACGTTTACATGTCCAGCAAGAAAATCTTCACAAGTGAACACCCCTCTTAGGATTTTTGAAGTGTAAATTAAATTGCCAGAGATAAAATGCTAACGTTAGGCTATAAATTAACTACACCACGGTCGCATGAGCATGAGAATACAAGAGGCTGTGATGGTGGACTAGTTGGCGTGATGACCTTTAGTAGTCTCATTTAGCCTCTTGTTAAGAATACAACCTTCAAAATCTACATTAATATAAACAAGTTTTGTATTGTAGAACAAAACGTTAAAATCTCTAAAGTTTTTTAAGTTATTTAAAAAAAACATTGAGCCGAGGAAACCGAAAGTGCAAAAATGCTAACTGATTTTCAGGTTTGGGGACTCATTGCATACCACTCTATACACAGGTGCATAATAGATGCACTCAAACTTTTTGAGGCCAGTCATAATAAGGTAACTGACGAACTAAAAGGATTGCAACACATATGTTGCAATCTCTGCCTTTCCCTGGAAAGATATTTTCTGTCTACTAGGGAGATTCCTACACATTCTTGGCACGGGTGGGCATCGAAGCATGTACTGTACCAGCAGCACACCATTTGCCAGACGGCTCCAGGAAATAAAACTTTGAAAATAAATTGAAGGCTAGAGCATGAAAGTATGCCTTGAGCTCCCGGACTTAAATGACAAAATTGGTCAGGGAGGCAGAATTACAGCCGTGCATCACAGAGAAGCTGTCTGCTCAACACGATCCTGCACATGTGTTGGGAAAAGGCTGCAGTTCACCCCGAAATCTTTCCACCACATCTATTTCTTGTCCTAACCAGTGTAAATCATGTCGGACTGGATTTGTGTCATGTATGCTGACTAACTGAGATGTTCTGCATGTTTTGCAGCATCAGCGAGGGGGGAGTTCGTACCCCAAGTATTTCAATTCTGGTTCAACATATCCCAGTAATCAATCCTGTATGAATTACAACAGTAAACTCTCAGTGTCAGACAAAAGGCAATGTCGTGTTGAGAGATACAGTTTCCCAGTAGCACTCAAACACACTCCAGATACTGCGCCCTCATACCTGTCCCATATTATCTGGTCAGCACTAAGGCAGTGTTGAAATGCTTGTTTTGGATCAGTGTAATACACAGATGGTCTCCCTGCTGCAGCTCTGCTGAGTCCCACTGACACGTGTGTGTGTGTGTGTGTGTGTGTGTGTGTGTGTGTGTGTGTGTGTGTGTGTGTGTGTGTGTGTGTGTGTGGACCGTCCGTCCGTCCGTCCGAGAAAGTGTTGTTTCTGTATGTCAATTACATATGTGAATAATACTGGCAATAAATGACAGGCGTTAAAACATAAATGTTCATGGTTTTTTTTTCTCTTTTCATCAAGGGTAATTAAGTTATTATTTTAAATTCTCTTTTCTGTCTATAAGTCTGACAAATGGCCAATTAAATTCTTATTTCTTTACTTCTCTAGTCAAGCCTAATCCCATTGTCCGTTTCAGGGTCTTTAGAGACCAATGTTTTGAAGGAATGAATGAATGTACAACTTTAGAAAATGTAATGAAAATAAGAAAAGCTTCACATTATTGAAAAAAATGCTAGATCTGCAAATGTCTTGGCAGGAATGGGTCCTCCTCACTCTGAATCTCCCCTCTGGGGATCAAAACAGCTTATCTTATCCTCCCAGGACATCAAAGTATTGAAAATGCGAATACAAGAAGTAGGTGCTCATAACATTCCAGACATGAGTCTGTGTGGAGTCATCTAAATCATACAGGTAACCCAATATTTGAACAAGACACTTTTTCTGAGTGGCTCGTTCAGCTCTAGCAGAGCGGAGAGAAATACACTTAACTAAGACAGTAAAGATGCTGGGGTGAAATATGTGGTTGTGGTGCAGCGCATCCATACCAACTTGGTCATCATTATCATCATTGCTTAGTCAAGGTCACGATAACAACGACCTTCAGCATCACCAGAAGAGATGGGGGTCACAGAGGATGTCATACTTGCCCGGCACATGAACAAAGACTGGAGGTCCACCAAAACAAACAAAAGACCACAAACTCATTCACCTTCAGACAGACACCCCAACATAGATGAGCAGGTGCATGTACGTTGTTTCATAAGGAGACTCATTACCACTGGTGTGTAGACCTGTAATGCTAACAAGGTGATGGTAAAAACACTCTTGTTTTTGTGATTAATTCCAGACCTCTTGTTAGAGTAGATGTGTCACCAGTATCTTGCAATTAGACAGCAGAGAAGATATGGTGCCCTGAGCTGTGGGACTTGTAGTTGGTATGTTTGCAGATGGACCTTGAAGTCACAGCGAGTATTAATTAGTAACCGGCATAGAGAGGAGAGGAGAGATGATTTATCACTCAAGTCCAGCGTACACTTTCTTCTGCTGGTAGATGATTTTAAGGGTTGAGAAGCAGAACACATCTCAAATGCACAAAGCGTAATGCTATTTCTGTCTGTAGTGTTCAAAGAGAATATCCCCATGAACTATGTCGAAGCTATCCTGGAGTTTCCGTCTTTTAGAAATAGCACGAGCTCCTCTCTCTTTGGCACAATCCAGGTGGTTAGAAAGACAAATCCCTGTCTCGTACTCAAAAAGCCTGTCCCATGATGCATCAGTGGGCCAAGCTTTCAGGTTCTCTAGTCCAAATCCTGAAGACCATTCTTTGTTCTGGGGGTATGTTTACCTGGCTGTAAAGAAACAAGCACTTCTGCTTGCCTGATAAAACAGACATTGAATGTATTGTTACAATATAAAACACTATCTACATTGTTGTTGGGCAAGGGAAAGATGATCGGCTCCATATTACCTCTGTGCCCCATCAGCATAAAATCACAGAACAAATGACATGGTCACATTAAATAGTCAATCAGATTATCTCTGCTGGTATTTGTTGTTTTTGTAGGTATTTTACAGGCAGGCAGGGCTGCAGCTGAATACGTAGCTTTTTAAGTCAATATAAAGCTACTCTAATTGTTGTGTCAACTTAAATAGTCTAGTGGTGAGTTTTATTTGGACGTGACATCATTCTACCCAGATAAATGAAATTACTCTACACAGACGTCCTTATATCTGCCTTTTCTTTACTAATATGGGTGATATTGAAGACGAGTCTCAGGTGATAAAACGCTCTAAACCTGTTGTCATCCGTGTACTTGTTAAACCTCACCACAAGTTATTGTTTTATGTGCTGACGTTGATTTATATATATTTATTTATTTTTTGCATGTGCACAGACTCTAGAGCAGACGTTATCTCAGGGGATAAACGTCTTCGGCGAGCTTGATCTTCACTCATCACATATTCTCTTTGTCACCAAAGCAAATACCCGTCGGTAATTATTTTATTGAATGCCTCTGACTGGAGAGTAATGGAGGGCAACACAATTAATAGCTGTGTCTTTGGGCGGAAAAATCCCTTTGGCTGCTCCAGAATTTTAAATTCTCCCTGATCATCAGACACCGCACAAACTCTGAGCTGCTTAGAAATTCTTTTTGATGTTCTTTTCCTGTGTGTGTCTTAGTGCGTGTGTGTGTGTGTGCGTGTGTGTGAGAGAGTGGGTATGTACAGTGTAGCCTAATATATGTGTGTGTGTGTGTGTGTGTGTGTGTGTGTGTGTGTGTGTGTGTGTGTGTGTATGAGAGAGTGGGTATGTACAGTGTAGCCTAATGTATTTGTGTGTGTGTGTGTGTGTGTGTGTGTGTGTGTCTTAGTGTGTGTGTGTGTGTGTGAGAGTGGGTATGTACAGTGTAGCCTAATATGTGTGTGTGTGTGTGTGTGTGTGTCTTAGTGCATGTGCGTGTGTGTGTGAGAGAGTGGGTATGTACAGTGTAGCCTAATGTATTTGTGTGTGTGTGTGTGTGTGTGTGTGTGTGTGTGTGTGTGTGTGTGTCTTAGTGCGTGTGTGTGTGAGAGAGTGGGTATGTACAGTGTAGCCTAATGTATTTGTGTGTCTGTGTGTGTGTGTGTGTGTGTGTGTGTGTGTGTGTGTGTGTGTGTGTGTGTGTGTGTGTGTGTGTGTGTGTGTGTGTGTGTGTGTGCGTGTGTGTGTGTGGGCTGGTGTTTGCGTCAGAATCAACCCCAAAGAGCCCCCTCTTCCGAGCCGAAGCCGCTGCTGAGTTCCAGACTGAAATGCCGTTCGTCATTAAAAGGAATCAGATTGAAAAGCGAGTATTTGGCAGCCGACCAGATGAAATCACATTCTTTAAACAAGCCGCAGTGGAATAAATCTTTCAGACTGTTGCGAGTGCAATACGCAGTGACAAAGCTTCAGCGTTAGGACAATACATTTTCCGAGGCAGCTTGGCCACACATCACATTGAATTTGAAGGCAGGCATTCTGTGGAGGGCTTTAGCAACATGGTTCACTCTCACAGCATCCACCTCTCAGTCGAGCTGCGTTTTCAGCATTTACATAATTATTCAGCATTTGATCATATGCACCTATCTTGTCTTTCCTGCGTAAGAAATTCAGCTCTTTCCAAAGTAACAGGACTATTACAATGAGACGCAATAATGAGCATTTGGTGTGTTTGATAATGTTGCAACCAGCCTCCTGCTGCAGTGAGCAGAGAAGACGGCATGAAGGAAATGCTCTGATTGCCTGCTCTTTAAGTGCCGTCAGTTATACAGATAAATATAGCACAAAAATATACAGTGACTCTCAGAGAACCAGCGATACGGTTTTAACATTGATGCCATTTATGTGAGTAAGTTTCACAATTTTGCTGCCTGTACGTCAGTGCAGACATCTAACAAGTGCTCACTGGTTTTCACTGGAGGGGTGCGCCGTTGATCTGCTGACGAGTGCAAAGGAATGTTTTAAATGAGCGACATGTATCTTCTGGACCAACATGTTACATTATTCACACAGTCAATTGAGTCCTTCAGCAGTGGGGCTGGGAGTTTAATGAGAGATATTACGCTAAACATCGGAGGGGCAGATTAATAATTTATTGTCAGCTATCTTGTGCATTTGGCATTTAGTGTCATCCGCTTATGTGATAGCTTCAGACCACCATGTTACACACTGTGTGATTGTCTCACTGTGTGAACATGTCGGACGTGTAGTAACATTCAGATATGAAATAAAATGTCTCTGCCTATGGGTCAGAACTTGTTAAGAAATTGCTAAATACTGTGAATGGCATCCAATGATTACTAGTAGGTTATGGAGTTGCTGTGGTGTGAGATGTAGTTAAACGTTTTGTCAACAGCATTATTATATTTTGAGTCAAAATATGCTACTCAATTTATGTCACAATGAGGGCCAGGCACTTTATTACATTACTGGCAGTGTAGCACGGTAGCACATTTTTCCAAATTCTTTACTCGTTTAGTGACGCATTTTATGACGAGTCATTACTTCACCCGGTGGGTGAGTTGCCATTTGCTACAGGGCATTTACTTCATCACCTCTCTAACTCTTTTCATGCTCATATAATAGCACCGTCATATATTTCAGGAAAGTGTTCGCATAATCATAAATCAGCCACCATGTTTCCCAGAGGAACGTCTTACCGTGGGTTGTGAGATGTACATTGTGTTTACTTCCATTTTGATTGGTGTGTTTCTATTCTTGTGTTTTTAGGGACACGGCAGGTGGGTAATATAGATTAGGTGTTTTCCTCCGCGATGTTTAGTGAAACACACAGACATCTGTATCGATTGTCCTTGAAGCAGACACACTGATTAGAAGTGTATTCGCTGGTGCATCTCAAGAGGCAGCTGCACAGTGTGAAGGAAGCCATATGCATAATTATAACAAAGAGATAAACAACAGTGACATAATCATGGCGAAGGGCTCACAGTCAGTCCACTGGGAAAGGGTTCGAAAAGGAGATTTTAATGCAACAGAAAACAGGGCACAGTCTATTAACTGTGAGTTAATAACAGAAACCTGCTTTATTTTTCTCTTTTACAGACCCCGAGGATTACCAACCGCCCATATGGAAGTCCTACTGTGAGTAATGAATTCATTTTATATGCTGATTAGCAATGTTTTTGATGGACTGGACCTGACTTTGGCCTTTAGTGTGTTTCTTTAAATAACGGCACATTTATTCGTGATCTATAAATAACAAAGAGACATTTTTCTACACCTGGAATAATTACATTTTGTTGTATATAGTACAATTAGATACACTGCAGGTTCCAAAAGACTACACACAAAACACACACACACTCAAACACACTCGCCTGCACAACGCATGCACAAATGCAAAGCAGCGGATTCCTGATCTCTGAGTAAAATAGGTTACCGTCATCCAGGGAAAATATGATTTACTACCTGCAAATAGGCTCAGCTGAAATAGGGTCCTCAGGACACCCACTTCATTATACAATGTTTTTGCCATGTGGGTGGAAATGGGTTGACTCCCCAGAAAATATGTGATGCATTTGTTAAAGCAGAGCACAAATAATTTCAGCTGGACACTTTCTGTCCTTACACTGAGTACTGTTCGACCAATTACAATTTAAAGTGTTTATACACATATTTCCTGTAGTTAAATGTCTCTTCCGTATAATTTCCCAATGATGCTGGGTTTCTGAAGTCTCCCATCTTCTCCTGACTCCTCTGGTCCTCTGCTGAGGTATTTTTAGAGCTCACTGTGTCACAGGAATGGATGATGTCCAGATCTTGCTGGTTGGCTTAAGTCAGCCTGACAAAACATGAAAGTTCACAGTGAGGAGTCTTCCTTCCCCGGCCTGGAGAATCTGCTGCGGTAAAGACTTAGCTCAACCTCACACAGCGATTTCTTTGCTGTAATATCGGAGCGGTTGTTAGAAATGAGGACACTGGTGTAGTCCTCATCCACATCTCACAGGGTTATAGACCGCCATGTCTCTCTGATGCCCCATCGAGCAACTACATTAAAGTGTAAAACGATAAAGACTGTTAATATGGCAGGACCTTTATATGGAGTCTGGTTTGGAAATGTGTCAGTTTGTCAAATAAAAGAGAAACTCAAGTTTTAGACAGATGAAGGATTCAAAATTGGATATGAAGAAAGGAAGCTCACTCAGCTACACATTCTTCTGTTGTGGTAATATTTCTATCCTGTCAGACATCTCGGCAGCATTGCGTCGGCTTCTCTCACTTTTTGCTCACTAATTGTAATGCACTTATTCTGAGAGGCTTCTGAGGCGTTTGTGGTGATTACTCTGACTGGCACAAATCCCTCAATTCCATTTTCACTTTGCTTCACTGATTTACTTTGAGTTTTTTTCGATACGTTAAGTACATCTAATACAGAGAAGCATGGGTTTGCAGCATGAGCATGTATTTGGAAGTGTAAGTATTTGGTTTTTCCAGTATTGTGCACTTTAGGTTAGTGCTCAACAGCTCTTAATTCACACAAATGGATTGCAGATATATGGCTCCTGTCATGTAAACCACTGACTGCTTAGCCTTGTACGCTAAGGGCTCCTGTTGCACCTTGTTACCTTTGCACTGAGTCAGAGCTGCAGACAGAAGCCAGACTAAAGGCTGTTAAGTGCATATATTGTTTGATGTCCGGTGTCTGGAAGGTGTTCTACATCATTTAGTTTCCTGTTATTTTGGTAACAAATCTACAAAATGCATGTAATTACACCTTGTACTGAGCGATGTACATAGTTCAGAGGGGCAGAGGGCCTTACTTAACATCCATGTGTTTCTCTAACAGTGTACCAACTACAGCAGGAAGCCCAGAGACCAAAGAGGATCACATGTCCTCAGGAGGTCAGTACATCTGTAAATCTGGATACAATAGGCTACTGTCTTGGCCTTAAATGATTGATGTCATAGTTTTATTCACCAATTAGTTTGTCAAATATGAACAAATATTAACAAATGCCACATTCTCAGAAACCAACAGAGTCTAAGAAATCAACAGAGAAAACCTGTAATAATACCTCACATTTAAGAAGCTGGAAACTGCGGTTGTTTGGTATTTTACTGTCAATGACTCATTGATTAACTGAGTAATTCTCTCACCATTACGACTCGATATGGTTAAAATGAAATAATCACATTTAAAAAATCATAATAATAATAATAATGCTTTATTTAACTTTCATTATTTTTACAAAAAGATCTGATACAATGTGCTTCACAAAATATGTTTGTAATATGACAATAAACTGCTAAGGTTCAAACTAAACCAACTGATTTCTAAGAGTTTATTCCATTTGCTTCCACAGCTAACGGCCATACAGCCACACTATATCTTACAAACTCAGTTTTCACTCTCCAGTTTTAGCCTTGAAATATTCACTGAGAAATGATTGAGTCTAGCAGCTGGTAGCCAGACCAATCAGTAGCCTATGGGGATTGAGTTGCTGCTTCTTGAAACTCCCACAGCTCATAAGTAACTTAAACTCCGATCCTCCAACTGCATGCCTTATTCTTTGCCTTTAGGAAATGTATATAACATTTTCTCCTTCTCCCTGAAGGAGAGAACTGCTTATCATCTGTTATGTAGCACATTTCAACCTAAAAGATTTAGAGGAGAGGATCACACTTTTCCAAGACTTTCTTAAAAGTGGGAGTTTTGTACTAATAGGACTATCTCAGGACGACATCCGCTTGATTCGTCGATGCAGACAGCTGAAACCTCTTAATCGCTTCAGATCAACTTTGAAAAACATTTTTGCGCAGAAGGAGGAGTGAGGATTTGATGTCTCAGTCACTTGCATTGAAAGCACAACAGGAAGGGATCAAGAGGGACTGATGACAGCAAGCAAAACCCTGTTTCAATGTTCCCAGGGGCCCCTGACTATCGCTTTAAGAGTAACAAGTAGAGTAACTCATTGCGAGCAGCAGGACCACTTTTGATGGACAGCATGGACTTTATTCCCTGAGCTATGTGAATACAGCTGAGGAACAAGTTACTATTCTTGTTACTGCCCTCACTGAGAGAACTGTCAAGCTTCTGTCGTACCAGAAATGATGCATGTCTCATCCTATTTCGAGTCTTGCCACGCTGTGATGAGCAAAGTGAAAGTTGTGGGCTGGCTGTGTGAGATTAGTGGCTGTGCGTTAAATCAAAGCACAAAATGATGTTTGACATATTTCCAAATCCACTATGATCATAACTATGAGTTTTAAAAGAGATTCTACACTATCATCTGTAAAGGTGAATGAAAAGAGAATGTGGATAATAGAAATGTTAGATGTACGTATAAGATGAGATGATTTTTTTTTTTAGCCATATCCTTTGATTTGTAATGCAGACACAATACACACCCTGGTGTGACTCAGTAACACACTAAATATTAATTCTTTGCAGCTGGCCATCTATCACCAGCTGTTTTCTTGCACTGCCTCTAATTCATCTCCACACTCTGTGATTTGGCTTCATGGTGTGGTAGCTGCGAATAGACGCGGGGGCACACATGGAGATAATCTGTCCTCTGGTGTGTAGTACTTTATCTTTCAAACAGGCTGCAAGAACAATTTGCAAAGCCATTTAATTGAGCTTTCATATCGTATTGCTCCAGCCAATATGTCTTCTTCTTCTTCTTCTTTACAGATGGAAAACAGACCCAAATACTACGGCAGAGAGTGAGTGTGACTTCATTATTCCCATCGTTTAATGCCTTTTTTTTTCAAATATTACTGTGTGCAGAGAATAGTTTTGTTTATCATAACTGCCTTGCATCAGATGTGGTTTGGGTTTAAGTGGATGGATGTGTATTTTGTGTGTATGTGTTTCTCATCTATGTATTTGAGTATAAAATCATATTGGGAGTTATACCTTTTTTTTTTTTTTTTTACAGATTTCATGGCATGATATCTCGGGAATATGCAGATGAGCTTCTGACGGGATCAGAGGGTGCTTACCTCATCAGGGAAAGCCAAAGACAGCCAGGGACTCACACCTTGGCCTTAAGGTACCAAAACCATCAGTATGCAGCACAGAATCCCCTGAAAGGTCGGCCATATAAGCAGCCCAGTCCTCGATGAGTCTCCACCTTTCCTCTCCTCTTTTCGTCCACTCAACCGACTCCACCTCTGCTCCCCCTCTGTCTTCATGTATCTCAATCCAGGTTTGGGCACCAGACCCTCAACTACAGATTGTTTTATGACGGGAAGCACTTTGTCGGGGAGAAGAGGTTTGAGTCGGTCCATGACCTTGTGACGGACGCCCTCATCACTCTCTACATCGAGACCAAGGCGGCAGAGTACATCGCCAAAATGACCACGAACCCCATCTACGAGCATCTTGGTTACACCTCGTTGCTCAAGGACAAGATGGTGCACAGGCTGAGCCGTGGACGCACAGAACCACGCAGGGTCACCTTCCAGAGAGATGAAAAGGTGAGTTTTATGACTGATCATGGAAGTGTACTGTCCTTTTGTGTGCAGTAGAGAGGCTATCTGAAAGGTTCGGAGGTAAAGCATCTGCCTCGGTGAAGTGTCCCTGATAAGACACTGCTCCACAGATGCTGTTGTGTAGCCGACCGGCTCTCTATCGAGAGTGAAAATGATGACTCACTGAAATGAGAGTCAACAATGTTGTTAATCAAATAGCTTAACTTACCAAACTGGAAACAAGGAAACAGCTTGTCTGCTTCTGTCCAAAGGTAAGAAAATATACGTACCAGGACCTCCAGGGATGATTAATGAACATGTTATATGTTTATTTGTTTAATCCTTACAAAAGATGTGACAATGACATTTCTTGGCCGGGATCAGTAACTTCCTTGAGTTTCGTTGTCACCGTGAGGTGGTATTGACTTTCTCCTCTCACTCTCTGCTATTGCTTGACATTTTTTATCTTTGAGTTTTGGTCTGTTGATTGGACAAAGCAAGCAAACTGAAGATGTAACCTTAGCTTAAATTGTGATGGGCCTTTTAGATTATTTTATACTAACATTTTAGAGACAAACTGTTGATTCAGTGAACAAAAGGAAAATAATCAATAGATTCATAGAAATAATTGATATTTGCAGCTCTATCTCTGAGAGGACCATGCTAAGAGAGAGCTCACTCATTATTTCATTCTAACATGAACATTGTTACTCCAAAGTGTTCAATACACACTTAAAAATAAATACTTGATTGAAACTAAATTTGAAGTTTGTCATAAAATATTTGTAGGATATAAAAGAACAAGAAAAACATTTCAAGTTTTTAAATTGTTATCAAAATCCCCTTGATGAAGACTTTGCTTACCTACAGTCCATCCAGTAATAAGCCAGATGTAATTTTACGATTTTTTTATATATAGTTTTTTTCTAAAGCAATATATCTTATTTAGAAAAATCCTCCCACTTCATCATCTCACTACCAGTAAATGATCTGGTACTTTCCCTGTGACTGACACTGTATAACACCACAAGTATCATCTACTTCCATGCTGCTGAACATTTCCAGGAGATTGAGAGTGCTACTGAGAGGACACTTTGTCCTGTGAATGAGACGTACATTATCCCTGTAGCCCCTGGGTGTGTTCACTGCTGCCATGCTTGGTTGCATCTACTGAGAGGTAATGATGACCAAGGGGACTGGGACTTTGCTCTGCCTGCCACGCATATCAGACACACTGATCTTGGGTGAGACAAATTGCACATTGTATTCATTGACACTCGTGAGCTGTAGTCGGATTAAAGTGTGTGAATGATTTATCAGTGAGGAACGAGGAATGTCTGTTTTCTTACTGGGGAAGAATCCTAACTATCCTTCCACTAGGTGGCAATCTTAACTCGTTTCATCTTCTATTTCTGGGCTGATGGTGGCACTGAGATTCCCACCCAGCTCTTTTTATTAACATATACTGGTATTTTCTTCTTCTTTCTTCTGCTGTATCATTTTTGTGTCTCTCAGCTTGAAGACCAGATTTTTGCTTCGGGGATTCCATGTCTTTAAGATGTCAGCCTATAGTTTGTCAGTCAGTGACAGACGCATGGCAGCCCTGTCAGTAGGAGCGTCAGTAGGAGCGTCAGTTGCAGCATTAATATCATCAGTCTTCAGTTTGGTCTCTGTAGCTTGAAACACAAGCCATTAATGCTGCATTTGTTTTAACCTAATGGCCATCGGTCAGTCAGCAGCAGATTTATAGTGGTTTCAAATAAGCTCAGAGCTACATGCCACGACCAACCCCTTAGAGCTTTGGACTTCCCTCACAAATGCCCTAAGACACACAGACTAACCTATGTTTGCTTAACACAGTGCTTTATTGAACAGTGTCCAGCACTGTTGCCTTCTGTTTGAGTTGCAGCGATAATGTTTGCAAATGTGTGGACTGCAGCCTCCAATTAACCTCCACTTGGCAAGTAAATGTGTCAGTTATCTCGGCACTTTTGTAAAACTGACTTAATTTTCCTCCTGCCAAGTTTCATACACAAGGATCTGAGTCAGTGACAGCTGTGATGATGGCAGGCTGCGTCAGGCAGCGTTTGAAAACCACCTGCCAGTCAAAGGAGAACATTTTTTTTCTGTCTGCTCGAATATTATGTGTCCAAGAAGCCGAGACCCGGCCTGAAGGCTCAAATCTGTGGTATCTTTTTGAACTTTATGTTTACCAATTACACAGCCTCGCCCTGAGGCGTTACAGCAACAGTGGCTTCACTGTGTAGTCAACATTTACGTGTATTTACTCGGTGTAAGGTTGATACCACCATATTGCTGTGACTGCAAATTCCTGTGTAATTAAATCGAACGGGAGGGAGGGGAGGGGGAGACCAACCTGTAGATCAACCTCCTGAATTTAGTTCTCTTTGCATGTGCAAGAATTTCCTCAGTGGCCGAAACCTCTGCCACATTCCTTTGATACTCACCACACTGGTTTAATCTGAGTGAGGCTCTCTTGACAGGCTGGTCTGCTCGCATGCCCTGAAAAGATTTCCGAAAGGAAATTGTCACGATGTCTGTTCGGATAATTACCTGTTCTCTCCTGAGAGTTTCACGCTATAAAAACTGCGAAAACAGCCATTCACGTGTTTTCGTTTTAAAATGTATAAATGCTCCTCGCGCCGCATTGTAAGTGTACATTTCCAGACTTTTAGAAGGGCTTATTTATTTTTCAGCTGCGGACACAGAAAAATAGATCAATCTTCAGTGTTCCTATCGAAGACAAAAGTGGCAATTTCTTCCATTTGTGAATATTGATATCTTTGACTGCTTTTACCCGTCACAGAATGTCTTCTTTTTTTTTTTTCCTTTTTGTCAGAGATGTTGTTAGGGCTGTTTTGTTTGGGATGTGGGTAGTTGTATCCTGTTGTCATACTGTGTCGGTGCCCACTGTGCCGTTTTCCCATGATTCCAAGTTCTCTATGGTCACAACACAGTCCGCTCAGCTGTGCTCTCACAAAGCCCTGCAGGAATAAAAGAGCCAAGCCACTGAAAAGAAAGCAGAGCTTGTTGTGTGACCACCTTTTGTGTCCTTTCTTCCAAGCTCTTCTTTAAGAGACAAGAAGCCATCTGCCTGCAGACAAAGAGTGCAGCCCTCGTCCTCCCTCCCTTCAACCCCGCAAGGCTAAAATATCTCAGAGTGGTCTATTCCTCATCCGTCCCCTCAGACTTAGCTGTAGAGCTGAATTGTATGGTATGGTATGTCTAGGTCTTTTCTAGGAATGCCAGCCACAATGACAAAAATCTTCACCTGTTCTGTCACTCTTTCAGCTATCAGCTATCAACTGTTGCCTCCAGACGCCAGAGACAAAAAGAAATAGCTGGTACACAAAAAGCCCACAGCAATTTTTGACTTTGCTACTGTGTCTGTAAGCTGCCAATCCTTTCATTTTATCTCAGCTTTGCAGTTGCCCTTTGGGTCTTTTGCTCTCCGCCTCACCACTCTGCTTTTGCCCCAGCTCTTTATCATCACAAATCCAATGCTTACTGACTTTGTGACCTCTCCTCCCTTTTTAATTTATTAGTTCAACCTTTTGTCTCTCGTCATGTCTTCCCATGTTCAGGCTTAGCTGATCTATAAAATAGCTGTTTGGCATAACATCTTGCTGATGCTTGTTATTTGACATGTAGTTTGCACGGCTGTTATTGTTGTGTACCTTGCTCAAAGCTTATTGATTAATTAGAGAAACCGAGAGCCTTCTGGTGCTAGTTACTGGTTGTTTACAAGCTAATCGGGACAAATTCAGCATGAACAAAGCAGCAGCCCTCCCCCCCCACTGCCAAAATACTATATGGCTGCAGACCTGCAAATGAGCCTGCTGTGGGATTTTACTTGGATTTGGGCACTGCAGGATTATTCCCTGTGTAAGGATTATGGCAGTAATCCCTCCCAATCCCAGATGATGGTCTGGCTCTGCTGGTCTTCTGAGAGGAATGATTGTGATTGGCGGGAGTAGTCTGCAGTCAGAGTGTCTGGAACAGCCAGTCTGGACGGCAGAGTGGGGAATTCCACCCGCCGACTGACATAGGTGGAGGTCAAGATCTGTTTGAATTACGAGGACACAGCCCCGGCTCTGTCAGACTAGAGAATCTTTGGTCAGTTTTTGAGCAGTTGACTGACCCGTTTAAGAGACTCAGCACTGACTGAGAGCTGCTGGCAGTTGAGTGTTATCTCCAGTGGAGTGGAGTGGAGTGGAGTGTGTCCGGAAGGCAGCGTGCTAATGGGAGTGTGCTCTGTGCAATAAAGAGGGCGTCTGCACTATTGATCTTTCTTTACAGAGCTTTTGAGCTGTGTGAAGCGGTCCTGACAGCACCCGACTGCCCTCACTCTCAACCTCCTGGCCCCTCCCTATCAGAGACCCTGTTCTCTCCCTCTTTCCTTTCTGGGTGTGTGAAAGAGGGCCATTGTGTGAGCCACACTCCTGCCTTCAGGCCGCCCACTAGCGACCCGTTCCCTCTGCTCTTCTTGCTCGCTGCTGCCACTGGAATCCGACCAGATGCAGAGTCAACCCCGTGCTGGCTGTCATCAGTCGCCCTCCTGGGTCAGAGGGGAGTGGAGTGTAGCTGCCAACTCTGTGCTGGACTGTTGCCGGCAACGTCTGCTGCACAGCACCCACGTCTCACCTGAACATCTTTCCCCAGAGGAGATGGAGAGTCTGTGGGAACCCGACCAGGCGAGCAGGGGCGCTGAAGAAAACAGAGGGGAGTTGATTACCCACAAGGCTAAAAGACATGAGAGGAAGCGTCAGGAGCTGCTGGCTTTGGCTCTGGGAGTCAAACTGGGGAGCAAGGGAACACTTCTGTGGAAGCCCATTAAACTGTTGGCCTCCTGTTCACAGATATCCTCACCTCTGGTGCGACGGAGTGCCTTGAAAGATACACCGGAGAAGCAGTGCTTCTACGAGAAGATACACAATTTCAAGGTGAGCAGGTTTTTCTTAAGAACAGTTTGATGGCTGCTGACAACTTGATATATTTGTTATGTGTACATATATATATATATATAGATATTCCGCTAAAGAAGAAATACATTTTCAGCCGTTTTCTATTAGCGCTCACTGTTTGTTTGTTTTTTTGCTGTGGTTAAGTAATCACAGATGCATTTACAGATGTGTCTTTGCCTGCCTCCGATGTTTGCTCGTCCGATCATAGACCATAGTGTATGTTGCTGTTTTAATGAGAACACATGCAGCTGACACCCATATGCCCTGAGGGTAACTAATGGATACACTGTACTGCAAGCCATTAGCAGAGCACATTGATTCCCATTGATTTTAAAGCTTTTGGATCCCTTTATGTTTTAGGCTTCTGATTTTGTAAAAACAGTTATACAGTAGAAACATATTGTAAGTGCATAGTACATCGTGGAAAGCAGAAAAGAGTTTTTTAGATATTCAAAGGAGAATTTCGGGACACTTTGCCTCTTGGCGACTCAACATTCTTGCAATTGTATCTTGGGTTTCAGTTAACAGGCAGGTTATAATGACCCGCAGCTTTTTGTACATTCCCCTTTGAAAAAGAACAAAAAACCTCCATTTACCACCTGCTGTATGCCCTCATCACTCATCAGTCTACTACTACCTATTCAAAGTACCAATGCACGCAGGTGTGCCTCCATTTGCCATCCTAGCTGTGTTTTTAGGGTGCACAGTGGGCCTGCCTCTGTGGCTGCCTGCATGTATCCGATTGCCTAGGAGCAGATGCCGTCCACATTATAGTAAATCCTTTAATCTTCCTTGTATATACAAATGCTCTCATTTGGCAAGGGGTCCCATCCACTGTAGCTTGGGATCACAAAGTAATCTCTGTCCAGTACATGAAAAGACAGTTGCTCCAGTTTGGACTGGACATAGCAATGACTTGCAATAGTGTGTGTTTGTTTACGTATGACCATGTCCTCTCTGAACCCCAGGTACACACCTTTCGAGGGCCGCACTGGTGCGAATACTGTGCCAACTTCATGTGGGGCCTCATCGCCCAGGGTGTCCGCTGCTCAGGTAACTACACTCCATCATCAATGTTGCATGACATGTATTACACAAAGAATGTCCCATATGTCTCAGAATACACAAGTAGTGTATGCTCTGTGGCTAACTCTGTCCTGTCACGGATGTTTCAGATGCATGCTTTTAAATGGTGGGATCCGATTATATTCCTGTTGCGTCTGTGACAAACAAGTTGAGTCTGTGATTCATCAAAGCTCATTCTTTCCACAGCAACACTTTTATATAATCACAGCTGTAACTGCTATCACTCTTTTTGAACCCTCTTGTTCATTCACGGTCATACCAACTGATGTTTTTACACGCTGTTTTCTAATTCCCCTTTTAACTGGTTGCTGTGCAAATAAGTGCCATGTGATGCAGTACGCTGACCGCATTTATATGCCAATGTACGTTTCTCTGTCAACAGAGAAACGACAAAAACAGAGTGTAAATGACGACAAAATGCAGGTCAAACACAGGTCAAATGCACTGTAATTGTGACCTAAAATAGCAGCAGATCTAAGTGCTTGATTACGTATGAGAGCTCAGTGGAGTTTTTTTATGACCTCCACAGTCACAAGATTCGTCCACTGCACAGACATGAAACCGATGTGCACATCAGTGAACTTGGCCGCTTCCTCCCTAAACAGAGTGTTTGTTGTTGAGACGTTTGCCACGCTGATAAGCCAGAGGCAAACGCTGGTATCATCAGACACCTCATGTGCTATGTGAAACAGCAGAGACTTCTTTGTCCTCTCTCACTCCCCGTCGAGCGTCCATTTTCTTTCTTATCTGCTGCTACACTCTCTCTGCGAGCACTGACTGAGAGCGAGGACCCCAATCAGCAGACCAGCGTTAACGTCGCTCAGGCAGTAAAAACGTCTTCTGTGATGAACAATCACAGTCCGACACCCCCGTCTACAAGTGTGGCTCCTCGAAAGCCTTCATTCCAAGCTGCGCCGCCACACAAGCAGGTGTGTGTCTTACACACACGCTGCTCTCGCCAGCTGTCCAGCATACTTCATGTGACTGAAACTACTACAAGAACCCCCCACCCTGCTGCACTGTTCGCTGGTATCTACCTCTGGCGCAGGGCATGGAGATAGCTTAGCTGCGGCTGTGCTGTCTGACAGCGCAGTTTATCACTGGCTCTGGTAAACCTTTTCAGACTGCTGTCTTAAGCCTACTGTGATGGTTGTGTTATCGTCAGTCTGAGACTAATCTCTCCCTCTCTGACTGTTTCTCTCTCTCCTGCTCTTCTAGATTGTGGACTGAATGTACACAAACAGTGCTCCAAACTGGTTCCCAGCGACTGCCAGCCGGACCTGCGCAGGATAAAGAAAGTGTTCAGCTGTGACCTCACCACGCTTGTCAAAGCTCATAACACAACACGGCCCATGGTGGTGGACATGTGTATTCGAGAGATAGAGCTGAGAGGTAGAATGCAGTTAATCAGTCATCACATTTAAACCCATCAATCACTTCAGAGAGTGGAAAGCAGAACGTAGAGTTTGATTCGTAAATGCCTAACTCAAACATTCAAGTATTCTGCAATTACTCTGCAATGATTAGAAATGGCATTTATAGTTTTGTTAGAATAAATGCCAATATTTTCTCCAGGTAATTTGTTATCCCCGTAGAGGGTTATGCCTATGGTGCAGAATGGGAGGTAGGGAGGGTGATAAGAAAAAACATTGCCCACAAAAACTTCTCTGTTTCATTTTCTGTTGCAGGTATGACCTCTGAAGGTCTCTACCGAGTGTCTGGCTTCTCAGAGCACATAGAGGAAGTGAGGCTTGCCTTTGACCGAGGTTTGTTGACATCAGATTTATTTGGTCTCTGAGGTTTTAGTATACAGATTCATACTTTTAAATGAGAAGCTTGTTTCAGCTACACTACGGCACAAAATAGCGCTGTCCGTTATTTTGTGACGTACACAAGAACATTCGGCCTTTATGTATTATTGTGTCCAATATTACATGTCAGTCACATTTTCTTTTTTCATCAACAGAGGGTGAAAAGGCTGACATCAGTGCCGGTGCCTATGCAGACATCAACATCATTGCTGGTGCTCTGAAGCTCTACTTAAGAGACCTTCCCATTCCCATCATTACGTTTGACTTGTACTCCAAATTTATTCAAGCTGCAAGTAAGCGCTTCTCCACTCTGGGCTATTCAATGGCATTACCGTGTTACCGATACCCTGCAGTGCGCTGATACTAATCATATTACTAATGTAATGTAGAAATTCCAAATGCGGAGTCCAGACTGGAGGCCATCCACGAGAGTTTGCTGCAGCTCCCCCCCGCCCACTACGAGACCCTACGTTACCTGATGGCTCACCTCAAGAGGTCAGTTCACACACACAAGTCACCAATACAAGGACATGCAACGTTTTTAGTTTCTTTTATGAAAGGAACTGACTTCAAACCCCTTGCAAAGACCAAAAACAACGAAGAATTATTCCCCTTCACAAGTATTGCGTGAATGGCATCTTCTCTTCTATCATAATCCTCCGTGCCATAGACCTCCATTGTTATCTAAAAAGTGGTTGCTCTTCAGGATATATTCCTTTATTACAATGAACATGAGCACTGCAGATCCAACATACACCAGACTATTGCCATAGATCCGCAAACTATTATTCTATTATGTATTAATACTCCACAGAAAATTAGCAATTACTCCTGTTTGAGTAACTTTTGTTAATAACTACAGTGCCCTGCTGTTTTAGGAAATTATTTAGCATGTTTGATAATATTTGTAACTAGTTTCTGCCAAAGAAAGAGTACAGAAGTCTTAAAGTATTGAGAGACAGTCTAACACTTTATTGGTTACGGTCTTTTCATGGGATTTGTTGAAAAGAAGGAAGTAATTCCACATTCAAATATTTTAAAACATTTAGATTTTTTTGTATTTTGCCTGATTCTATTTACTTACAGACTAGTTGTCTTCTTTTGTTGTGCAGGGTGACACAGCTCGAAAAGGACAATTTAATGAATGCCGAGAACCTGGGGATTGTCTACGGTCCAACGCTTATGCAGCCGCCAGAGCAGAATGCCTTGACAACCCTGAATGACATGAGGCAGCAGAAACTAGTGATGCAGCTTATGATAGAGCATGAAGATGTCTTATTCTAAGGACTGAGGCATGCAGGACATTTATTTATTCTGTCATCGAGGAAATTCAATCCGCCTTGATTCGAATGAAGTTCCAGAATAGTTTGTAATGAAATTGAACTTGAAACGCTTCTTTTCTCGCATGACTGTTTCAGAAGTTGGTTTAGTGTTGACATTGTCTTGTTACTGTAAGTTTGGGTTTTCATACCGAGCTAAGTCCATCATTTTTATATTGGGAAAGCATCCAGTATTTTTAACTACCTACAGTGCTGTTCTCTCCTCTCTTTAATTTGAAGACTGTCACTACCTGGCGTAGACACAGTTATGATGACAGCGCTGTGTGAAATCTGCCCCGGGGCAGACTGTCAATCAATGCCGCTGCTGTGTGAACACGCGGCCTAGTTAACGTTTCCCACATTACATGTGTGCGTATTGTGATTTTAGTGGGAACGCTGTTTAAAGTTTAATGTAGATAAAAAATCCGATCATGTTATGATCAATATTTTAACTGTGTGTACTAAAAGTTGAGACAATTGGACGCTCATGAAGCACTTTTTTGCAACGAGTGTAAAGATTTATTTTGTAAAGATGTTTATTTTTGTCTTTTACTCTGCATCATGTTCTTTTGTCACAATAATATATACTGTTGAGAATGATGTTTGTTGAATTGATGTCTAAATGCAAAACTGATCACAAGAGAGGAAAAAAAAAATCGGACAAGAAGCAGTTTGTGGATTTAACATTTTCATTTGCAACGTACTCGGTCTATGGTGAGGAATACGCAGCTGGATTAAATACTGGTCATTTTAATTCACATGTGATGTTGCAGGCATATTGTAAAACTCGTTTGCACACATGTCTGTTGCCAGCTTTGTAGTATTTCTGTTTACATGCTGTAATTTGGGATATCTTTAAGTGAAAAATATGATCTGGGCCCATTTCTTTTTCTTTTTGTATGCCAGTAGCATCACTCGGTGCGGCAGTAGTTGCTTTTCACTTCACAGTGCCATAGAAGTTAATTGTCATACTACAGCTGTACCGAGCATGTTTATTTCACAGTTGATTCGATGTGATTAGGTAAATCCTTTCTACAAATCCATTTGATCAAAATGTATTTTTGTGACGGTTGCAATTCAAAATGTAATTTATCAAATGTTGATTTATTAAAGGAAAGAAAACTTGAGTTTAAAATAGTGCGGCCTGTTGTACTTTGTCACCATGTTTGTCTGCTCTTAACATAATCGTACCGCAGTGAGATATCTGTCGAAGAGGTTCAGTGAGAAGAAAGGCTCAGCCCTGTGCTGCTGACGATTGCTCGTAGCCTGAAGCAAAGTGGGTGAATCACAGGAATGTGGTTAACAACCTTTTTGTGGGAGCTATTGTCATATCCATACCAGGCATTTTAGGGAGAAGACCGTATCTAATGTTACTGTTACTGTGTAACATTCCCACTCGTGCAGTTTATGTGCAGGTGTGGTCAGCAGTATGGAATTTAGCCAGATACCATATGAACTTGTTTGAGAAAAACACTGGTGCTCTTTGTGAGAGAAGATATAATTCCACCACGATGTTCAAACTCTGGCTTGGTGCTTTCATTTCTCTCTCTTTCTCACTCTGAAATCTGTTTGCGGTTCCTGAGAACATCACTTGTGCATGTCAGCTTTCATCAGAATGTAATTTTGGTAGAAGATTGCAAAATAATAATTTCTCTATTATTTATTTAAAGAATTGCAATAGAATTACTTCTAGTTTAACTTAGTGACTAAAATGACTGCTGAGATGCACACCAGCAGTATTTCTCTATGCTACAGCCTTACTCACTTATGGTGAGATTTTCATGCACCTCCACGTAATGGAGCAACTGTGATGTTATATGTCTGATATGCTTAATGGCAGCCTTTGCTGTATGTTATGGGGAGAAAACGTTGCACCCTCATCTATCTCTTGACAGTCAGACAAAAATGTTTTGGTCAATTTAACTTGGGAGGCTTATATTCGCTGTCAACATTCACTCAACCAAAATCTTACAAAACTTTCATTTGTATGGATTCAGGAAAAGAATAGACAGAAATGCTGAAAGCCATCACACATCTCACTGGCTTCTTTAACCGTTGAAACATTGTGCTTCCTGTTGGTGATACATAGATAATAACAGCCTAACTACTGCCTGCTGATAGGCTACTTCTGCTCTCCCTGTTATAGAGCTTATATTGTAAGATATATAGATATCACCTGTGATTGACTGTATTATAGTTACTATAGATCTTTAAATAATCATAGGACATTTTATTTTGACATTTTTGTAATCAATCATCAAACCAAGAGTCACTTCTCCTGTGGACTCGCGTGCCATGAGCTTTATTTTGACAGAGCTATGAGTATGCCAGGAATGTTCCCTCTAAGAATTGTTCTCAAATAACTTAATTAACTCCAACTTTGCTTCCTACTCAGGGTTCAATGAGACCATTTTATATTTAGATACTGTTTTAGTTTGGATGTTAGTCCCTGCAAAATGGACATGTTGGATGCTACTGGGGGATTTTAATGGTTATTTTAGGCTAACCACAATTGTATATGAAAAATGTGAAGATGAATTAAATGGTCATCCATAATTTGGGAATATGCATCATAGCAAGTGATTGAAACCTTTCTCTATAAGCCTACTGCATACTCTTCTGTGATTCACTCCTGATGGCATGAGATTATATACGTGACCGTAGTCTCATTTTGATCTGCCAGAAACCAAAATCTTGAAACTCAAAGAGAAGTATCCCTGACAGTTTATTGTTGTTTTGTTTTGAAATGATACAAAAGTCTAGGACAAGAGTGCCCTCTAGTGAATAATGAAGACCTACACAGAGAAAAACAACCCTCCAGCATCACATCCAAAGACTGTATCACCACAGGTTCAAGTAAAGTAAATAAAATACAAATTCTAATAAGGAGCCTAAATTCACTTATGGTAACATTATCAGTGCAGAATGTAGATTAATTATCGGTCTTATTTTCCATAACATGTTCATCCAAAAGAGAGACAATACTGTTGATCTGCAGTGTAAAAGAAAAAGCAAGCCCAGTAACTAATTCACAATTCATGTCACTATTTTGAAGGAGATTCAACAAACAAACCCTAGTTTGAAAAAGTAGATGAAATCAGTCCTTTAGAGCTCATCGTGTTGGTAGGTGAATTCCCTTGCAGATATAAAACCATCTTTATCTTCATCCTCATTTTTGAAGATGTCCTCTACCATCTCTTCATGATGTGTGTCATTGGGGGAATATCCATGTTTCTCAAATTCTTTCTTCAGGTACTCTTTTACCTGTAGCATAGACAGAATGATAACGGCATAGGAACAAAAATATATATTTATACACTCTGCAAAAAGAAAAGCAGTTTTAAAGAATGTCCCACCTCCTCTCTGCACAGCTTCCAGTCGTCATTGAGATCCATCTCCCGGAAAGAGTCGTGCGACCTGGGACCATTTCGGATCTCCATGAGCTCAATGTCAAAAATGAGGGTACTGCTTGGAGGGATCTTGCCTGTAAACCAAAAAAAAAAAAAAGGTTCACGGAAAAGAAACAGGTGCATAGGACTGGGGGAAAAGGGGACTGAGTATACAGGGCTCTCATGTGAGGAGGAGCCACAAAGATACAATAATGAATAGTGGATGCGATGAAGGTCCAGAATGTTGTGCTATGCCCCTGAATAGAAACACAGACATGTTATGGCGTAACACAAGAAGAAAGGGGGAGTCGACCGACCTCTATCTTACATATAGTCTATGTTACCTTTTCCTTCCTTGCCATAAGCCAGAGATGGAGGAACGGTCACTTTTCTGCGCTCTCCTGTGCACATGTTGTTCAGACCCTTATCCCATCCCTTGAGCACCTCTTGAATCCCAAGAGTGAACCATACTGGATTTTTATCCCCATGTATGCGGCTGCCAAGAGAAACAAAGATCCATCACAGTTTTCTTTGAAAAAGAAAAGTCCAGTACATACAGAATTGATATCACAAATATCTACAATAAAGGGTTGAATAGCTGCCACCTAACTTTCAGGACAGTCATCTGGTTAATAATGAGGTCTGATTGGACAATATAATAACAATAACAATAATTAAAAAAAATATTTATAATGTGCACACTTACAATTACACAGTGATGTACATGGTTGATCCGGGATTAAAACATTTCTGAACTTTAGGCATATAAATAAATATAACTTTGCAACAAAAAAAAAGACATATTTGAAAAAATACGTTTTGAGAAGTGATTTAAATTAAGGGCTGTAGCATATTGCAGTCTATTAGATACATGTATTGCTTTTTACAACGTGTGACTTTCCTGCATAAGGAGTGTAACGAAATTGCACAGCAATACATGCAGCATTATCTCACAACAAATTACCTGGAAAAAAACAGGGTGCCATTACTTTCCAAGAATCCCTCGTGATGAACAAGAAGCATGTCTCCATACTTTGACTTACGGGAACACATGAAGGGTTTATGTAAAACTTCAATTTTCACTTCTGGCTCGGGCAGTTTCCCCCCGGTAACAAACACAAACAGGGAGGGCAATATCGAACAAATAGAAAAGAAAATCATTGTGAGAGACAATAGCTCACTTACTCGCAAAATAAATTAAAAAAAAGTTAATTTAAACCTTTTCACAAAAAGCAGTACTTAAAATAAATACATGGCAGGAATGTCAACTACGTGGCAGCCAACTTCAGCGAGCACGCAACCGCCGTTCAGCTGTCCGACCTCCTCCCTCTCCGATTGGATACAGGAACTACAAAGCCCCGCCCTTTATAACATCCTCTTACTCTACTGGTCTTTCTTTGCGTCAATCACCACAAGCCACACCCACAGTACTTAATTCCCTCTCATGCGCTCTGACGTGAAATGGGAGGAGCTAGGAGGAGCGTCACTGGAGCGCGATTCACGAAAACGTTTACGCCCTTTTATCGACGTAGCCGGAGTGTGAAGCCCAGGACGCTACTCCACGGAGCTCACTCGGGGCCCGATGGATCCGCTGCAATCAGCTGTGCCTCACGTCTTGTTATGATAAACAAGTAATGAACGGCAGAAACACACCGTTACAAAATGGAGGGAATGCTGCATAAATGGACGAACTACATTAGTGGTGAGTTGATCCCACAGTCGTTGCGTGTCTCGGGTCTCGTGCTCGTTTTAAGGGCGCTAGCTAGCGTTGGTCGCGCGAGACGGGCACGCTAACGTTAGCTCCTTTACTCTTTACATTCACAGCCTCCGTTTGACGGCTCTGAGTTACGTTAGCTTTCTAACGAGGTAGAAGTGAACTAACGTTAGTTAGCCGTGTTTAAGTCGTCTCAACAGGCAGCGGCGATGTCGATGTTGTTGGTTGCCGCCATCTGTCATCGTAATCTGATTTACCTGATTAACTTCAGGGTTAACGTGGACTCCTTACACGTTTATGACGCTGGTCAACGCTGCTTTATACTTGATGTCCGATGTTGAAAAGTTAAAGACCCGTACTGGTTAAACAGCAATGTTCAGAAGACTATAACTTCTTTCTTTGTTCAGGTTGGCAACCTCGTTGGTTTGTGCTTAATGGAGGAACTTTGTCTTACTATGACTCTCAAGAAGATGCGTGGAAAGGTTGCAAGGGCAGCATTAAAATTTCCGTTTGTGAAATCCAAGGTCGGTGTGGCTCACTTTGTCTACTCTCATTGTGCAAATGTATTCGAGTAACTTTCCTGTCCTGACCAGCGTGTCTCCCTGTTTGCTCCCTCAGTTCATTCCTCTGACTCCACGCGCGTGGACCTGACCATCCCAGGAGAGCAGTACTTTTACCTCAGAGCCATCAATGCAGCAGAGAGGCAGAAATGGCTGGTGGCACTGGGAACAGCCAAAGCCTGCCTTACAGACAACCGAACAAAAAGAGAAAAAGGTATTTGGATGCCATAACGTCCTAATCTGATGTTGCATGCATTACCTTTACGCAGCTGGTATTCTATTGTAAAACACCGTCGGCGGTTTCCCAAACGTTTGCTCGCGTTGTTATTCCAGAGCTCCAGGAGAACACAGAGGCATTGAAGACTAAGATGTCAGAACTCAGGTTGTACTGTGACCTTCTCCTCCAACAAGTAAACAAGATCAAGGAGAATGATGAGCTAGGAGACACGGCGGAGGTGAGGTTGAGTTTCT
This sequence comes from Ophiodon elongatus, assembly GCA_016806645.1. NCBI lineage: Eukaryota > Metazoa > Chordata > Actinopteri > Perciformes > Hexagrammidae > Ophiodon > Ophiodon elongatus. The sequence goes on from JACSYO010000415.1 coordinate 290,456, forward strand.
GAATGAGTTGATGAAATAAGAGAAGCTGCTGTTGGTGTGAAACTGCAATATAAAGTAGCCCACCTGCAACTAGCAAGACATTAAGTTGTTGTGTGCTCATGCGTACTAATAGAGCAGACGGGAAGCAAATGTTATCACAAGTACATCTTCTCGTCTTATTTTTCTTCATTTCATTTTTTGGATTTATAGATTTGAGCAGATTTTGTTGGCATACCGTTACCAAGCAACATACTTACCTAGACAGGATATTTAGGGGAATGTCGGCTAATGTGTATGTTTGTGGGCCCTTTTCAGACAGGAATAGACACTGGAAACATGGTGAAGTCTACGTGCACCACTTTCCTCAAGACTCTAGAGGAATGCATGCAGATAGCAAACCACACTTTTAGTACAGATGTGGCGACACATAGTCCACCAGGATCTCCTCTAGTCGCCGCCATCAAACCTCAGAAGGTACATTTATGTCACCACTCCTGTGTCGAATCCGATAATCTAAAACCATCTCAGCATTACTTGTTTAATTATGTATATTTATAACCCCCCGAATGTCTTGCTTCTCCAACAGATTAAACCTGTCAATCATTTAAAACAGAACCTTGGAGAAAAGTAGGTTTTCTGTCATAATGTATTTATATTTCCTGCACTGCTTCTCCTTTACTCATTGACTGTCACGTATATGTTTTTAAAGTAGCACACGGGAAAGTGAGGTGAACATTAAATACCCTTCAAATGTTTTCTGTTGGTGCAATAAAATTTTTTTAAAAAAACATAATTAATGTTGCATTTCTGTGGCACTAGACACAATTGCCAATTGTATTTGCCCAAAATAAGTGCATTCTGATTTTTTAAATTTTCTCCAGATGGAGAGACCTGGCTGAAACCTCAGGAGAAGTAATTGCACATGACAACCAGAGCCTTGACTCTGGAGCAGAGGGACCAGATGAGCCTGATAGACCAGAACATCATCATTCCCCATCAGGTGAGTCGGGTGTCCTAACCACTTCACGCGCTGCAGAGTTCCCTGAACTGAAACCATTACTGCATCCCATGAAGGAAAGACCACACGCATCAGAAGGGGCCTGGTTGTTGTGTGCACATCATCGGACCTCATGGATAGATTATTGCCTTTTAGTGAGCAGACAGTGATGGATGCCCCAGTTACATTATTGCATTTCCCTGAGCAGTAACAAAGCCTTTATACGGGGGATGCTACTGCCGCTGATGGAAAATAACACCCACGTCTTCTCCAATTTATTGTTTTATCTATAATACATATACTGTCTCACTGTAAATAAAAATATACATTATTTAAAACACATAGGTATTTAAGTGTGCTTATGAGGTGCCCTGTAGTGATTTCTTTTATTACATATGAATGTTTGAATGTAATGTAGTACTTTACTGGAACTTTAAAAAAAAATTAAAAAAAAGGAGCACATAAAAGAGACATTTCTTTTGCTACATAGTTTACATCATGTTATTTTGGAATATATTACATACTTTGGTTCAGACTTGACGTGATGCAATAGTGCCAATTAACACTGTTGCAAAACATGAAAAGAAAATGTTGACAGATTATTTTAAGAATTCTTTGATATAAGAACAAGAAATACTTGTCATACTTTTACATTTTGTTGTTTTGACGATTGAAATTGAGGTGTTAGTCTTTTCTGCACGGGGCAGAAACACCGAACCAAAGAGATGGTAAAGAAAAGTATAGTGCTGCTCTTGAAGTTCATATCATTTCACTGAAATACTAAATGATGGATGAGCATGAAGTTTGCGCCAGTGTACCCTGTCTGTGGTTAAAGAGAATAAGTCGACATGATAGTAGTCATCCAAGTGCTGTTTTCACAATTTGTTCCACCCAGTCTGAAGAAAACTGGGCTTCAGACTTGCTCTGATAGACGTCTTGACTAAAACCACATTCTGTATTAACATTTATTGTGTTTGTCTACTGCGTCACACAGATGTTGATGCCGCCAACAGCAACAGGTCAGTGCACGAGGAGGGAGTCGATCCTACTTTACACACTACCCAGAATACCTCTGAGTCCGAACACTACGAACAACCAGCAGAGAGGGATGAGGAGAACGGAGCTGATGATCAAAAGGAGACCAAACAAGAGCAGCTGCACAAAGTGGACCAAAGTCAAGAAGAGCACGACAACAACAACAAGGAAGCGAACGCCGTCCAGCCTCAGCACCAACAGGAAGCTGTCCCAGACCAAGAAGAGGCTCAACGCGAAGGTGAACCTTCCAGAGATTCACCGGAGTCCGAAGACACCGAGCAGGTGGAAACTTTCTTCAGCACAATGAGTCACAGGTATGAAAATGCTACTCAGGAAGGTCACATTCTTTAGGACACATTCGTTACTGTATGACCGTCTGTGATATTTTACTATGACAGTATTAGGGTTAACCAATCTAAGCTATATGTAGTATTTTTGTCTTTGAGGCACTGCACTTCTGCTGCAACTTTTGACTAAACTGCACAGTTACAGTTAGTTTGTGGAAATATATTAATTGTGTTACAGTGTTGCACAGAATTTATATATAATAACAGGTTTGGAACATTTTAACTGAATCCATTTCAAGATGTCATTATAAGTGTTTTATATTAGTGTGTTCTCTCTTGATCACATGACACAGAGAGGCCCTCATCTGATATTTGGGTTTGTAAAGCTTTTTTGTTTCACTCTGTATTTCAAACGTATTTTACTTTCTCTTTTTAAGACCTTGAAGAGTGTTACTGAACAATAGACTAGCGTGTTTATAATCAGTTACGTAATATTCAGTTATGACATGAACATTATTATAATAGAAAAAAAAAATCATTGTCTCACTTAACCAGTATTCAACTGCAAGATGGGGACGACAGTGTGTTAATTTGAGAGGTTAGTCTTTTTGAAATTGATGAGATGGTTTAAGATTAACATTAGCAAAACAACAACGCTGTTAAGTTGTAGACAAAGTAGCAGAATAGTCTCAGGTATCGTCAGGCACAGAAATGCATGGCACTGTGTGAATCATTTCTCTGGCTTGGTTTTGACATTTGTACCCTTTTTTTCTTTTTTTTTTCTGTTGGAGTTGATCTAATAAAACTGAATGGCATACTTACCTCTAATATATTCTCCTGTTTGAATCTGTTCTACTCTTTTAGATTTAGTGATATAAGACTGGACGACGACAATGGTATCCCTACACAAGAGTTTTTGGACTCATGCTATGCAATAGTACCTGTATTAGGTAGGCCGGTCACTTTCCGTCTCTCCTCCTCTTAATCTGCCACTCTTTTCCTCTTTCTCATGCTCCACCTGTGGTCATTTCACCCTTTATAACATTTATAAGGAAACCTTCTTCCTACTATTCTTCTTGTCATTTGTGCATGCTCTGTCATTTACATTGTAATTAATAAGGTGACAGATTTTTGTCTTGGGTTAATAATCGCCAGGCTTTTTCTTTCACGCCTTCATTATTTCCTTCTGCACCTGTATATCTTTCAGTGGTTTTATTTATTCTTTGCTGCCTAACGGTCTATCTTACTATGTTTATTGTTCGCTCATACATGTTCACGTGTCCTTGTCTGTGTGCACTACACGTGGAGAAAGGTGGTCAGTCACAGTAGCCGTACAAACGGGTGCAAGACTTTGAAAACAACTCTTCTTGTTTTGCCAATTTTGGAGGAAATTGTCAGGCGGTTGAAAAAACAACAACATTTTTTTAGAGCCACATCTGATATGTTCCAATAATGAGGAATGGGGGGTTGGAGAAGGATTTTTGGTCATCCAGAATTACCTGGTGGTACGAGAGATTTGCAGATGAGCGTCAACGTTGAATTTGTGCACATGTACGATTGCCAGGATACCATGGCCTATGTTTCATATGATCATCATAACAATATGGCTTTTATAATGGGCCTCTTTAAATGTAAACACTTTGTAAATCTCTAATGACTAAATTTATATCTAAAGTGATGTAAACCTTTGCTCACGTCTAGCTGTGCTCAACCATTTTCAGCCCAAATTAATGACAAATCTTGACCTAGACACCATGCAGCACGCATTCAGAATTAGCACTTAGGTCTTCTAGTGTGTCACAAGCCTTTATTATTTTACCATCAAATCTGCAGTCAAAAGGTGAAATTGTCTTCTGAACATTGTTACACAGGTGGCTTAAAAAAAATGAGGAAGCTGTTTTGTTCATCACTGACTATGAAGAGCCACAACACTGTAGTCTTAATAATAAAAACTAAGAATCTCTTCTTCATAAGCAACAAATAAATGATCATGGATTTTCTCTTCTCAGACAAGCTGGGGTCCACAGTGTTTGCGCCAGTTAAAATGGATTTTGTTGGAAATATCAAGGTATGTGTTCATGTCATTGATGGGTTGTCTTAAAGCAGATTTCTCTGTTCAGGAGAAGAAATTATGGCATAGCTCTTCAAAAGGTGGCTCTAAATCGACATGTAGTGTGATTTTAAAATGGGATGAATCAACATTAGTACTTAACCACCCTCTCCAGTATAATATGTCAACACAGATTTGCTGCAATGTGAAGTTTAAAAGAATCCGATATCGCTTCTCAGTACTGGTGTTCTTGTTCTGTCAATAAACATTACATCAAGTAACTTAACGGAGCTGTTCAAATGGATTACTTCATATTTTTGTCAAATCGGACTAAGAATGACGATTCTATTTCCAGCTCTTGTCACTATATATATATCAACGTCTTTTTAACCCTGTAGAAAATTCATCAGAAGCTGATGTCCGACCCCGACAGCTTCCCCACACTACAGTCCATCGTGCTGTATGAAGTCCAGACAGATGTTGCCCGGGTGCGTAACTCTGCCACCGAGGCTCTGCTGTGGCTCGGACGAGGCCTGAAGTTCCTCAAGGAGTTCCTGTCGGAGGTCAATGCAGGAGAACAAGACGTCCAGGGAGCACTAAGTGAGTCCAGCTCCTACGATGGAAAAAGCCCACGAGCAAGATCAAACTTAATGCGTGTTCAAGAGCCGTCACTCACCTGTATTCTCTCACCCAGACAATGCCTATGGAAAGAGCCTCCGTCAGTACCACGGGTGGGTTGTGCGAGGCGTTTTTGCGGTAGGTATTTCTCACACCGATGCCCCCCCTCCCCCCCCCCCCCCCCTCTGAGGTTCATCTGTTCTTGGAATGTGACCGTCAAATGTTTCTGCTTCCCCAGCTGGCGCTGAGAGCTGCGCCGTCTTATCAAAGTTTCGCAGCTGCCTTGGTGTCGAGAGAGGGCGACGAGCTGAAGGGCGGCTTCACCAGCGGCATGCACAGGGACCTGGGAGTGTACCTGCCTGCCATGGAGACGCAGCTGGCGATCCTCGATGCCCTGTATGAAGAATACAACCTGGAGTCTGATGAAGTGGTGTGAAATTTGAACAGAGAGAGAGGAGCCACATTGGAGGAAGGACGGAGCCTGACTGCTGAAGGATGGTGCCAGATGCAGCAAGTGCATCTTGTGTACAAAATAGTGTGTGAGCATGTCCCGTGTCAGTGTGAGGTGTTTCCAGTGGTTGTAAAACTCTACAACAGTAGAGGGTCTAGGTTTGAAGGAGGTATTAATGTCTGTATTTAGGAGCAAGCATTAACAATTGAGACATTATGGTTTGATAAACTAGTTTCTGGGTCTTGTTTCAGAGACTCCAACCATAATGTTTCATGGTGACATTTGTTTCTGGTGCACACTGATTGGCTGTATTGTGGCTATTTATGCACAGGTACATAAACACAAGGTATTTGGCTCTAGTAACTTCCCTGGAAGATGATTTGTGATTTCCCTTGAACTGATGAGAATGCAAAGACATTTTTAATCACGATTGACCCGTTTCCTTGGTTTCATGAAACAGGGTGATGTTTGCAACTAACATAAAGCACTTGTTTGACAAAAACAATGTCAGATTGTTCCAATGCCCAATGTATATGCCTTAATTATGTGATGGGATAGCAAACTGGGCTAACATTTAATGTATTAGGTAAAAAGTTAGTTTTTTTGCCCTGTCTGTTGAAGTTGGGGCATTATGATCAATTTCGTTTTTGTTTTTATTTTTCTTTCCTGAAATGTCATAAACCCTGCAGGTTGATAGTGTATTGTTTTACATCACTAAAATGTTATGAGCTATTGCTCTAGAGACTTTCCGTGGGACCAGAAGGGGGCTGTCATGTGAACGGCTTTAGCCTTTGAGGATCACAACAGACTAGAATACATGTATACAGTGTAGCTGTTTGAACTGCTGAATACTTTGGTGGACATCCTCTGCACAAACCTATGCATATAATGCATTTTCACAATGTCTATTTATTACGTCCTAAGTTATAATGTTCACAGTGATGTCATGGGGTTCATTGTAGTCCAGCTCTTGTGTGACTGAATGGGCCTTTGTATCCATAGAGCACGTTTATTGATTGCATGGTTTTATGTATTAAGTAACATTGGTGCCAATGTAAACTCAATTAACCAGGCCAAGGACTTCAATTAACCAAGTTATTGAATAATCCTAGAGTGGTTCGATGAAAAGTTAAAATACATTGCTTCTCCTTCATCTCTGTACTGACAATGAACAATAATAACATTCAGCTGGTCTACAGATGTCTTCATCTCATCCATGCACTGTTCTGCATATACTTGAGTGTTTGTTACCAGCCCATATTTTATGATGACGATTCAAAAATAAAAAAGTTAGTAGTAAGACTTCAACCTCCCAGCTAGGTTAAAGTTTGTCCATTGTGTAATGAGCCATTCATCCTCATAGAGCTTCTTTTTTTTTCCTTCTTTTTTTTACCAAGACATACCGCATAGTATTTTTTATTTTATTCTAACTTTTCTTTTGTGTTTTCAGGAATGCGTACAGTAATAATTCTTGAAGTAAGTGATTTTTGCAGTAGGTTTAAATCCCAGATGTGCACTGGGCTGATTTGCTGTGTCAAATAAATCCCAATGTTATTCCATTGTAATATTGCAAATGTTTGATTTGGTTTTCTATGACTGTATATAAGATGCGATTTGATTTTTACATAATAAATAATGAAGTTGTCTTGGCTTGTGTGCAGTCCTGTCGTAGTCAAATATGTTGTCTTTGATTTCTTTTGGTCAGATAGTCCAAAGGTAAGGTTTCATTCACGGATTTTCACCCTGGCCTCTTGTTAGAAGAGAAAAGTCTGTTTCAGGTCTGCCCTCCCAGGGCCCGGTCACCCACACCCACACCCGAGGGCCCGATCGCCTACACCCGAGGGCTCGGTCGCCTACACCCGAGGGCCCGATCGCCCACACCCGAGGGCTCGGTCGCCTACACCCACACCCAAGGGCCCGATCGCCTACACCCGAGGGCCCGGTCACCCACACCCACACCCGAGGGCCCGGTCGCCCACACGGATCTCATTCAACGATCAGTGTAGCTGTATATCTACTCCCAGAACCAGTGTTCCTCTCCTCTTGGAACCTGAGCTGTTTGTTGCTGCTGTTATTGTATTTATCGGGTGAAACACTGCTCTGTTAATCCTCGATCCTTTGTCTTTGTTAGTCTTGGTGACTTTATCGAGGAAGCCTTGTATAGGTTCCCTGCTATTTATTTTGCTTCTCCTGTTCTCATGTGACACTGAAATCAAATGTACCATTGACCCTCACTCCTCTGCATTTTGCTTGTTAACTAAACAAATCAATGATTAAGCAATAGATGGTAAATCTGCACAGGTGTTTGTTTGTCTAAATAACAGTGGCACTGAGCTCAGATAACACCTTTGCATACTTTGCTGTGAGAGTTTTACATGTGGAGCAGTAGTGTGTCCTCTGCCAGGACCACAGCACCCTGCATGCCAGCCATTCCTGCTTATAGGTCAGGGATTTTCACTTGCCTTAGGCCAACAGCTGGGTGCCTCACTGTTTCCTGTCCCCATGGCCTCATTTGCATCGCTCCTTCTGCCACAGCTGCAATGCTACACCACCCAACCTGCACTAAAAGAACTCCTTTTGTTGGAGAAAGTGTTTGATTTCACTTCACCTTTAGAGAGTTCATAATAGAGCTCAACTTCATGACTGGCGTCTTTGAGAAAGGGAAAACCATTCAAATCAAATCTTAAAAACAAACAGCTTTTAGTTAATAGATTCATTTGTAAGAGAACTGTTCAAGGTTCCCAAACTCCAACAAATGGTAAAGTCAAATTGTTGGATTCTTCTGTGAGCACAGCAGATCTTTTCATTACACAGCAGTAGAATGAGGCCACTGCAGCTCCAGCGGCATTTAGTGCTGTACTGAGACATTTGTGGTACAAATCGGATTGGCCTGGTCAGGGGAATGCACATGATGGGATAAATAAACCGAGGTAAGCTTTTACTTGGGCATCTCCGCAGACAAATTGCCCTGATGTGATTTAGAAAAGAAATACGGCATGCTAATAGAGTTATATGGTCGCGTCCAACCTCAAACATCTCTGTTGCAACACTGGCTGGTTGCCCATGCCCAACCTGTATCACTGCGCCTCATCTCCAGGCACAGACTCAGCTCTGAGGGGGGGCTTCATCGAGACAGAATGAAAAGCTGGAAACAGCGAGTTCACTGTGTGGTCTGTCAACTATTTTGTCTAATGCAGCACTTTGCAAGGAGCCGCTGACAGCATCTCTTTTGCACTTGATAGATATCTGCTTTGTCTGGTTTTTGTTGTTGTTTTTTTTTTTTTTACAGCGAGTGCTCTGAAAGAACATCGGCTTTTTGCACAGCATCCAATCACTGTCACCACTTGCTCACAATGTACAGGAAGCAGAGCTGCTGGAAAAAAAAGCCTGACTTCAGTTTAAAGATTCATGTGTGTGAGGCAGACTGACATGTTTGAAGGATTTAGATTCCTGTTTTATTTATTGTTAAAAGTATCCACAACTAATGTATAAATCATATCTGAGCAATGAAACAAAATGAACTTCCACTATCCGTCACAGTGCATACTCTATTTGATAAAGCCTTACAGTACGTTACCACATGCATGTTATGTTTCAGCATTGTTGTGCATACACAGTGCAGGATATAGCACAGCAGCACAGGCCACAGACAGAACATTCACCGTAGTTTTCCAAAAGGTATGTCAGCTTTGTGCATGGCACAGTTCATCACAATCATATAGGCTGTGTTATACATACAGTACTTTGCTTCACTCTGGGCAGAGCAAGACTGATATTTCTTAAGATGCCATGGTTTACAAAACAAAGCGGAGGTTTTTCACACCCATTAGCACTGTATCACAAGCATGCGCAGACAATATAGTTAACAGTCTTTATCTTTCTTTTTACAGAAGAATCACTTTATAACACCTGACTACATCTAATATGGCTGAGAACAGGTCTCCCTTGGCACAGCGACTCATACAGTAGCTTATGGAAAAGGTCAGCTTATATTGGCAAAGTCATTTTCACAATTAGTGCCAAACACACAGCAAACTACATCTACACTGTTAAGTTTACTGTTGAGTTTCTCTGTTGTTGTATATACTGTAAGACAGAAAGACTGAATAAAGAGGTATTAGAGTAAATACAGTAATGATGGCCTAACAGACTGGAATTGAAATTCCTCCCCCTTTAGCAGGTGCAGACTATCCAGGCCTTTCCTGTGCCGTGATAAAATTAAGAACGTAACAGTTTCAAGCCTTCATATACAGTATATTTCATTTCTCACAGAATCACAGGGAGGAAACTCTAGTTATCTGTGTGCTTCAGCGTACAGTCACTGCCATGTCATTTACAAAGAGAGGAGTGGGGAGGTGCATGGGAAAGGTGCTGTGTGGAGCTACATTACCTGTTGGTTCCTGAGAAGTTTTGGGGATTTATGAAACCTTGCCCAGACTGAATGTCCCTGTCAAGCACAGTACCACCACAAGCTGATTCGGCCAAGTAGGTCTCCTGGTGTAACAGTCTCACTGAAATATTACAAGTGCATAATCCATGCACCTCTATCTCCGTTCCTAACCATACATATTGAGCTTTTACGACTACTTACTAATTGAAATTCTTGATGTGATATTGAGACGACACAGTACGAGCCTTGTTGTGGCAATAATAAGTAAGGTGATGGGTTACATGCTTGGATAGTGACAGCTGCTGTCATGGTCTCAGTAATCCCAGCCTCATGCAAATGCTGTTATTGATGCTGCATTAGAATACCTGAGGCCATGGCTCTGGATGTCCTACTGCCTCTCTTTCTCAACAGTATCTGGGTCAAGATTAATACGCCTCTGGCCCGGCTACCGCTCCTCTGCAACATCTCCCACTGGCACTTAATTAAGTCTCTGCAAGGCTGTCACACAACTGTTGCATCCAGAGGCTGATTCATGGTGAGGAAGCCAGTCTTAAGTCCTGCTTGTTAAGACTGAGTGCAATTGTCCTGTGCATTTCCTATGTTTGGGTGAAGGTTTTCACCTTCACTGACCGACTACAACTCCAGCAACAATACAGAGGAGTTATATATAGTATATGTATGTTTTGTTTTTTTCTTTCATCATAGAATCATTGGCTGCCTCTACCTTCAGAGTATCTTGCTTGGAGCATTATTGTTCTTTTTTTTTTTTTGCATGAAAATATTCCAAAAAACACACAGAGGATCCCGCTGCACTGTCCAGCTTCCTCCTCAAGTGAAGTACTTGCAGTTTGTGGAGTCAATAACACAGTATGGTGTGCACTTGAGGTGACCATATGACCTGCAGAGTACATGAGAAACAATGTTTCGGTCACTTTAACATATCAACAAAAGACTTCTCACTGTTGTCAAGATATAGTTGTATACTGTGCTTACCCTGGAAGATATGAATTACATGTCTGGTATCCAAAGTCCTTTCCATCGCACTCCTCGGCCCCCTCATAGCGGTATCCGTCTCCACAGTAGGCGTGTTTACACTCTGATGTAAGGGGAGACAGCAGAGGTGGAGAGGTCATGTTATATGTGCACAGCAAAGCACAACCAAGGAGCGATTACAGACCACCTAACGTAGACGAGTGACTTACTGACGCAGCCGTCAGTGACGACTCTGTTTCTGTCGTCACACTCCTCCTCGGTGGAAATCTGCACAATCCCGTCACCACAGTAACCCTCATCATCAGGTGCGTTTTCCATGGACTGGAACGGAGTCAACTGGAATGGAAAAGTCTTTTACAAAGTTTAAAAAAGTTGAATAAAATGAAAAAAAAGTGCTTGAAAAGTCACCATGTGTAAAACCAGATGAAGTAATCAGATTTCGCTGCATGCAGTGCTACCTGGATTGGCAGCCAGCCATCAATGTCTTTGAAATACAGAGATCTCTGGTCTTTGCGGAATGCAAGAGCATTATCTGTGTGAAGGCGCTCCAGTTCTTCCTCATTGCTTACAACGAATATCTGAATGAAAGGCAAGGTGAAGAAATTCATGGTTTCAATATTTAGTGTATTTCAGTGCAATTTTGAGATATTGAGCATTAGAAGTTAATATCTCAGCTTGCAGTATGTCTCAAAGCAATATCCATATATCCAATAAGCATACCTTTATCTTTCTAAACTTTTTGTCTTTGAATAATTAACTCAAAAGTTATTAGTACCCAATAACCCAGCGTTTCCAAAAATGTACTATGTCTTTACGTTTTAGTTGTGAAAGTTTGAGTTTTGTCAGCGATGTGTCAAATGATTCAGTACATCAAAGAAATACTGCACATAACTTTTTGCATTCGACAATACCTAATTCCTCACCGCTGGTACTTTGGGGTAGTTTACTCTGGAAGGATAATCATCAAATGGAGAATTACTGTGAGAGCCACAGCTACACTTCCCAGCAGGCCCTGGTGGACCACGTACACCCTTTGATCCAACCATGTATAGTCCTAAACATATGGAGAGAGGAGAAAAAATATACTATAAAAGACACAAAGCAAAAAAACATCGAGAGCCCAGTAATTAAAGTGAAGTGTTGTTGAGAGTACAGTCAGGGGATGATATAAATACCATATGTTATGAAATGTAGTATCTTTGATTAATCCATCAAGAAGCAAAAACAACCAACCTAATTCACTCAGAAACCTCATCAAGCAAGCAAATGTCACATTAATCATCTGGTGACATATTATTTGTAAAACTGCAAGGAGGCTCGCCATCTGTGAATCCATTTTAGCCACATGATGTCATGAAGACAGCATCTTGTTTCACCTCAGGAGATACAGTTTCTCTGCTGCTAAGTAAGACTACCGGTGTGCTTCCTTTTGCTGACGGGTGTTAGCTACTCCTCCCACTGGTGGCACAGCTTTTCACTCTCAGAGAAAGTGCAGAGCCAAACACAAAAAGTGGATGGAGGTAAATTCATGCCTTGATTGAACAAAATGTCAGCTTTTAAATCAACGCACTCAAGAGTTTTAAAAGTGGAAACGGTAAAGGTTCTCACCTGTGGCAGGTGAACCAGGAGGACCAGGGTGACCTGGAGTTCCCTGGGGGCCTGCAGGTCCCATAGGACCAACACTACCCGTGTCTCCTTTACCTCCCTGAAACACCATCAAAACAATGCACAAGGTGGTCAGATTTTAAACGTTTCTTTACATAATGTTTCAAAGATCAAAAGGTTGAAACTAATACTGACATACTAATACTAATACTAAGTGTGCAAGAGAACATTTTGAGCATAGAAAAGTATTTTTTGCATGGCCATTAATTACATTTTGAAGAGAAAATATTAATACACAACTAACAGAAATCTTCTGTTCTCAATACTTGCGTGAGTATATAACTCCATATATTGATGTTTTGGAACAATGTAAAGAGAATGTCACACGACCACCAACTCCTCACCTGCTTGCCTCTCTTCCCTGGTCGGCCAGTGGGTCCTCTGTTTCCTGAGATCCCAGGCTCTCCTTTTGGACCCATTTCACCCTGCACACCAAATCACATCAATTCAACATTCACTTTGGTCGTATTTGGAAAGTTGTAATTCAGCAGAGCTTCTTGCTTTAATGTGTTTCTCACTTTCTGTCCAAGCATTCCTGGGAAACCCATCGCACCCTGCGGATAAAGAACAGTAAATCATAATGTAACTTTGATCATGGACAGCATGTACTGTATGCACCACAGTGCTGCTTCATTCACTCCAAATGACCCCTGTGACTGAGAAACCCTTCCTACCTTGTTGCCTTTCACTCCACTTTCCCCGCGATCCCCTCGAGAACCCTGATGGAGCAGATGACAGTGTGTCACTTCACATTACGTGTTAAGATGTTAATCAATATAGCTTATTGCATTTTCTACTGAATGATAATAACAAACGGTTTCATACCTTTTCCCCTTTATACCCGGGTAAACCCTAGAATTATAGATACAAAATATCCAGGATTAAATAAATTAGTCTGAAGGTGAGATCATGCCAGATCGGTGTAGTTCATATGTATCTCATACCCTTGGCCCAATTGGTCCTCTGGCTCCAGGTAAACCCATCAGCCCCGGGTCACCTTTCTCACCCTGGTGCACAGAAAAACATTAGATATAAGACAAATATGGATTCAATTAATTTATTTAGATACATTTCCCAAAATATTACCCACAGCCCAAAGAAGAAATATTGTGCAGGCTTTGAATCAAAGGTTCTTTTGTACAATTTCAATTAAGCATATATATAGAAAAGGTTGTTACATAACAGAGTATTTCATTGTATGGGACTGAATACAAAAAATAGCAAACACTCATTTACCCTACCTTGTATTGGCACTTACTGGTCTCATGTCATAACATATTTTGTATGATCTACATTATGAGGTCTGACTTACTCACTTTGGGCCCACTTGGTCCAGGCCATCCAGCTGGTCCCTGTTTCCCAGGAAGTCCAGGAGGACCTGTTCGACCCTAAGAGCAGACATCAATTTTACCACATGATCTCAGATGTAGAAATACCTAATAAAACAACTGCTGCCACAGCTGAGGAAACAGTTATGGGATTATGAAACCAGGGCCTCTTATGCCTGTTAGCTTTGCAGGTAAAAAAAAAAGAAAAGAAAGGCAATCCAAGCCTGCTTGCTACAGTATTTATCAGACACTGCTGCACATGTAGAGGGAGAATGACTTTAACGAGCCCTGTCACTTTGCTCTCTTTAATTAAATGATGGGCTGTATATAGAACAGGAGCCAGTGCTTGTGGGAAATAAAATGATTTATGACCTGGCTGGAGCACTAAGCTAAATTGCACTGCAGTGCTGCAAAGCTGCTCAGTCAGGCCACCAGCCAGTGAGGCTCTCCCACCGGGCCGCTTTTGCTGCTCGACCACAGCGACCGATCATTTAAGGAGGTCACTTCTCTTCCGTCCGCCTTGGTCAAATGCTGTGTCCTGAGCTTGCAATAAAGCTGTGTGGGCTCGTTCCTTCTGTTCTATTAGAAAGGGAGTGCCATCTGACAGGGAGGCATGATGCTGGATGTCTGTGAGGGGTCAATATCGAGGCAATAAGCTTCCTGTCAGTGCCAGGAGACCATCCCTCTGCCATCAAAACAGCAGCAGATCTGCCTCCCTAGCATCCTGTCAGTGTATCTGTGCTGTCTCCTGTCAAGGTTGTACTTGCACACAATTCCTTGATGTACACAAGCAGGCACTGGCAGCACTCTGAGTTACAGCTAGAGAGAAGGCGGAGGCATGGTATCTCATATTTGAGTAAATCCACTTAGCAGAGAATATGGAGTGATTAATGGAGACTCTCACCTTTTGCCCAGGTCGTCCGATTTCTCCCTGACAACAGGATGCGGAGGAGGGGACAACGACAGTGGCTATTCAATACACTTCCAGCAAGCATCTTTCAGTCAGTTAAATTTGAGCTTACAAAATAATGAGCCGCTTGTAAAATGTATATAAGAAACATAAATGAGATGAGACTAGAGCATGGGGAGAATAACCTGCTTACCTTTTCTCCCTTGGGCCCTTCTATCCCAGGTAATCCAGGTGGACCCTGATAAACAGGAAAACACAATAAAATGATGGCATGTGCTCATAAATCTCAGGGATATCTATCTAAATTTGTTTTGTTGTCCACAACATCCCACCACAAAGTAATGTCCGTTTCTGGGAGCCCACAGCTGCAGTTTCAATTAGCTAAAGGCTGAGTGGCCACTATTGATTTTAAAAGTGCCTTGTGGGTCCCTTTTGATAAACTGAAACGCTGCAGCAGTCCAGCTGGTGCTGTAACAGCCTGAGATGGGCAAAGCTTTAACATTTGGTAAATCAGTAAATGGTCAAATTCAACTTATGAAATGCTGGCCTAACGGTGGTTGGATTTTATCGAACCTATAGAACCAAAATGTCTTTACTTCCTTCATCCACAGAGTACACAAACACATGGACACATGGTTGTGTTGGTAATCCCTGGAATTTACGCAACCCAGTACGCCTTTTCAGGCAGACAGCACTTGGGACAGTTTCTGAGAATGATGTGTGGGGCACTGGCAGCCAGTGGAAAAAGGCTATTTGTGTCTGAGCTAAATGTAGAGCGTTAATGGGCCGCTGTGTTGCATTGGCCAGAGAAATCCCCATCTCCTGCTTTGCAGGAACTCTCAAGTTTAAGAGGAGATGGGGGTAATATGTTCTTGGAGTACGACTTCCTAACACCTTGACACACTCGAGACAGTCCGTGATTTAGCCATACGCACAGTGAATCCTACGTACTGCAAGTCAAACTGTGGGAGGTGTGTTAGAATGGTGTTTAGATGCTAATGCCAGACCTACAGTACATTATTCATGCTGTGATAACCACGATGTTTGGGATCCTACCTGAGGACCGGAGGGACCAGAGGGACCGGCAGGCCCGGGGAGCCCTCGGACACAGGCAGAACCTTTGTCCTCATTGCCCTGCTCTGACTCACCACCATTATATGAAACGTCTTCATTCTGGAAAATGAAAACAAAATTCGGTATTTCTTTTACGGCTTTGACTGTTTTGATAGATGCAAGTCAACTGAATTACACCTTTCCAATACTTAATGTTGATAAAGAAGCTTGTTTAAAATTCCTCCCATTCGTTACAACACACATCAAAAGATTTGTTAAGCCATTTCTTCCTGCAAACAGGTTCCAGCATCTGAGTGTTTTAACGGTTTATCATTCGGGGGTCAAAGACAGTAAGTGTGGGGCGGTTTGGATACGACCCAAGGACATATCAACAGTCAGATATTCCACAATAGAGAGTCACATGACTTCTACTCACATGAGCATGGCGGCGCCAAAGTGAAGGGGGTGGAGGAAACAGAGGGGGTGGAGGCGGACTCAGTAAACAGCATGGGCTGAATCTCTTCTGCTGCTCCGGGGATCTGAGAGCTGTGCAAGGTGTGCATGCAGTCAGTCACACAGGCGATGATGCCAGGTGTCGAAATTAGAAGAGGACAGTCGGAGGTTATGTTTATGTTGTCTTAACTTCTGCAACAACTGAATGTGGAGCCTCTTAATCAAAATGAGAAAAGTAATACTCATGACACCTTGACAAACATGGGTGACTGTGGTACATATAATGTGACATGTTGCCAACAAATATCCCACACATCCAGAAAAAAAATGTCAAACAGGTTAGAACATGCAGGAGCAGCATAAGGGACAGTTAAACAGGCGCAAACTATCAAATCATGACACCCGTCCAGCAGAGTTCGAGCTGGACACAGATATGAAGCGCCTGTGCCTCTCACTGAAGGACTGAAGTTGGTTTTGCTATTTATAGAGGCATTTTCAGTTTACCTCATGGGTGCATGAAAACAACAACAAGTGTATTTTACATCGCTAACGAGCTTAAAATGAATCCAAAACCTAGGCATTTAGTATCCATGCTTACAGCCCAACTCTCTCAACACCTGTGCATGCATAGTACTGTATGTACAGTACAACACGCACACACATGCACACGCACACACACACACACAGAGAGAGAGAGAGAGACTCAGGATCACACTATTCTTACCCACTGGGAATGAAATAAAGCTGTCCAGAAAGGAGGCTTGAGCAAGGCCATAACAAAACCACAGTGGCAGATACAGTCCAAGTGTTAGAAGAGTCATGCTGCTCCAGATAGTTGCCCGACTTTATTTCTGAGCCTCAGCAGCCCTCACACGCTGCCTCTCTCTCCTCACTGTCCTCTCTCTGCGCTCCCCTCCCTCTCGGCTCGCTCTGCTCTGTCTCCTTTACGCCCTCACAAGAGGGTACGCCGACCAATGCCCATTAAATCTTCCCTCTGCATCAGTGTGCGCTAAAATTACAGAAGACAGTCCGCCAGCTGCTTCGAGTGCCAATATTAGATCTCTACTACTGCAGGGGGTGTCTTTTGTTGTTTCCACTCCTCTAACAGGGAGACTTCTGACTAACCCACCGTGGTGGGCTTTGTTGCAATAGATTCTGCATGAAGGTATTCGTTGTGCATCCTGAGACAACTTTCATATCTATAACTGTGTATTTATTAGACAATCTTTTTGTATGCAGTACACGGTGTATGCCCCCGTGCATTATGATGTCCATTTAGTCTAGAACAAATTGGTTTTATTCCCAGTTTGTGCCACAAAATTAAGTGTCAGCATTTACTTTGAAGCTCTTTGGGGGATGTAAGACCTATAAAAAATTAAAACAAATTAAAAAAATACAAATACAAGCAATGTTAATTAACACTTCAACTGTAGTGGTATGAAAATGATTTATTTCACATACTATTCTTGCACAAGTGGAACAAAATGTAACATTTAAGTCTTCGGGAGATAGTGAAAAAGAATGCAATTTATGCACTAATACATTAATCTAATAAAAAAATGTCCCATTGTGCACTCATTCAAAATATATGTAGATATTGCAGAAGTGATAGAAACCCTCTTTCCACAATATTTTAAGATGTACCTTACAAGGTGTGAAATAAAAGGAGGGTGTACATTTATGCATGCACATATGCATATTTGACAAATCTGGACCAAGAAGTGTGTTTCACCACTGAGTGCACCATAAAATGACCTTTTCACCTCCCCAGCATACAAATAGTTTCATTTTATATTTTGAACCGCTAAGATGTCTAGAGGTCTGCCAAAAGTAGTTTGGGGTTTTCTAGTTAAAGTGATAAGGCTCTTGAGGGACCTAGATTTCCTGTTTTGATGTAAGACTTTGGGTTAGGATAAATAAAACCTTTATTTAAGCTCACTGTCTTTCATTGCTGCGCCACCACTCTTTTCCCCGTCCTCCACCCAATCCTGTTACAGAGCCATATACTTTAAATTAATCTCTTTGAAAAAAACACAGATTTGACATAAACAAATAAAGACGAATAATGTTCAGCACATGTTTAAATTTTTTTTATTGTACTATTCATTATTTTGTTCATTTAAAGACTACTGTGTAGTAAGAATTAATAAAAAAAATGTTTTTGTTATTTCATGGAAACAATCAATATGTATATATATATTCCCAGTTTGAGATTCCTGAGGAAAACAGTCACCGTTGTTCTGATAATGTTCTGGACAGAGGAGGAGGCAGATCCCTCTTTCAATCTATAAGTTGGCGCGTGTGAGCCACGGGAACTCCTGCAGACAAGACAGCATTATATTAGACCTCCTTAGATGACAGAGCTATTATATGTAACGGTCAATGTTGAGTCCATTTAGTCTCCACATTCCAAAACTGACTTTTAACAAATAGTTCATCTTCCTCCACTGCCTAAAACTCAACTTAAAACAAATATATGGATAACAGTTAGGAGGCAAACAATGAGGGCAGCACATGTCATAAGGTGATAATTATTTCTCCTGGTCACAGAAAGCTCAGCACCATGGATACAGCCCTCAATACAA
The DNA here is from genome assembly GCA_016806645.1 of Ophiodon elongatus. NCBI lineage: Eukaryota > Metazoa > Chordata > Actinopteri > Perciformes > Hexagrammidae > Ophiodon > Ophiodon elongatus. The sequence goes on from JACSYO010000415.1 coordinate 309,250, forward strand.
CCTTCAAACATGTCTGCAAAGGGTTGCATGGATACATTCAACATAAACACAGAGGGCCATGCTTTCTAATTATGGGGACCCTGAAATAGAAAGGTCAGGTTAGTGTGAGGTGGATGGGATTGTGAGAGGAATACAACAGTTCTGCGGTGCACCTGGAGTGTGTGGATTACTGTTCAGTAAGGCATGTCGGTCACGCAGCCCTATAAGGATGAGACGAGAGCCAAGTAAACACCAAGCTGTTTTGTGCTCTGCACTACTCATGAACCGAGATGCTGCTGGCTTTGATCACGCCTGGCTTTGCTGCGGTGACTCTCAATGTCATTGGAGTCATTGTACATCTCCTTTCTGTTCTACCTCCTGGGGGGCAACCGGGTATATACGAGACAGAGGCTGAATCCGACTTGCAACCTTTGGTCCTACATTCTATCACCTGTCTGAAGTGCTCACTGTGATCATGTCATGTCTGCATGGCTGCTGGGGGATAAAATGTGGTATCAGACAAGACTTAAGATCTCAGTCGTTATGACCAATGCCAAGTTCTTGACCCATTAATCATGACTCTCTGGCAGTCTGCAAAAAGATTTGGGCGGCGTAGGTTCTGGACCTGCCCATAAGGTTGGCCAATCTGTGACTGTACAGAATTCTGGACATTTGGATTTAGCTATGGAAATATATTATGACGCTAAAGGTATTCTGTTCCAATGACAGGAAACCCTCAACATTTATCCGGTGGAGGTGCCATGCCTCCATGTGAATGAGGGCCTTGTAACCATTCAAATTTGACCTTCGCCAGATGAAGTCCCAGCCCCCTGAGATGGGGCATTGACCATGTTGGAGAAAAGCAGACACAACAGCATTTTAAGAAGCAGGAAAGTGACATTGCAGCATAAATTCCATGCTCAACCACCAGGGGGCGTGGTATTCCCACAGCTGGGGATTTTCTGCCAACTTCACAATAAAACTACAGTGGATTTGTTCATTTTGACCTGTACTTCTCAAGGTGACTAGGAAGATACATTCCTGACAAGAGACAGTTACCTGCTGTTTTCTGTCAGAGGAAGGGTCGATGAGCACATTTAGGAGACTTGGTCTCTCCCAGTCACTCAGGCTGAGCTGTAAAGCACTGCGCAGCTCCTCCACCGTCCTCACCAGGAACCCTCGACCTCCAAACGCTGTCATGACTTCATCATAGCGTGCTTCAGGTAGGAGGGTCACAGGAGGGGCACTGACATGCAACATGGTGACGTAGGATAGATTTAATTACGTCAAAGCTGATTACATGTAGCAAACCATTATGGTGAATGTGTTATGATAATTTGCCCAATAATGTGTAACTCACATAGAGGTCAGATCTCCCATTTTTGCCATTTCTTTCCACGTCTCAAGATCCACTCCGTTGTAAATGCCATTATTATTGACCACAATGATGACCACGGGTAGATTATACCTGATAGAAAAACAGAGTAAAATTGGCAATTAAGTAGCAGTCTGAGATTAAAGTGTATATATTGTAGAGACGGAAGAAACCAACCCACCTGCACAAGGTTTCAACTTCCATGCCAGAAAATCCAAAGGCACTGTCTCCTTCCACACAGACTATCCTTTGGTTTGAATGCTCGCTCCTCTCCACAGAGGCTGCTGCTATAGCAAAGCCAAGGCCAACTCCCATTGTTCCGAACGTACCAGCATCCAACCTGCACACCATCAGGATTAGCTAAAAACAATCTATTAAAACTTAACCAGACTTGAAAGCTCACTTTAGTCAAACAATTTGTCCCTGAAGGTTTGTTCGTCTTCTTCAGACAGGGAGGACACATGAAGTTTGGGTGGGAGTGCTGGCTCAAAGTGGAATGCAACATTATTTAAAGCACCTGCTTAAGCATAGTTGTTGGGAAGGCCTCTGAATAAATTCCCCGAAAGGAAAGGCTCTTTGAGATGATAACCAAATTCAGTAAAGCATTTGGGGACAGGCATGAACATAGAAATAAATAAAGTAAGTTCAGTAATTCAATACATAAACATTGATCTGGAGTGAACACAATTGAGAAGTGTGTATTTAAGAGCTGCTTCGATAAGACTGCCTTGCCTGTGTCGAGGTAGGCAGTTGTTCAACATAGTGCGTCCTATGTCCATAGTGTTTGCACCCTCGCTGACGATGATACAGTCATGTGGCAACAGCTGGGAAATGTGATGAAACACTGTGTAGTAGTTCATGGGCATTGTCGACTGAAGAGCAAGTGCCTGTCAGAAGAAAAAGGGCAAAAATGCATTAATAACAATACAATACAGGCCATCTATATGGACCAAATACATAGCTATATTAAATATCTGTCATCGGCATGTGACATTCCGATAAACAGTTTGAGTAACCACCTAATTTAACATATTACAGGCTTTTCAAAAGTGAGTCTAAACCCACCTTTGATATTTTTGCATTAGCAACCATTTTGTCCTTCAGTGTGCTCCACCACTCTGTATCAGAGGGATATTTCCAGCCATCTTTACGGAGGACCTCCAGCAGCTGAAAAACAAAGAATCAAAAAGGCATAATTACTTTCCACAAATACCCATATGAGCTGTTCTTTTATTATTTTAATGCACATCAGACAGAAGCACACAGACCACAAGAAGAGAGATTAATCAAAAACGTGAGAGTTTGTGCGCTAACTCAGTCACCTGAATGACAATAGCGTTGATGTCTCCCAGGAGAGCAACAGCAGGGTTCACATTATTCCCCATCTCCTCAGCACAAAGGTCAACCTGCATTCAGAGCACAATTGTATTATATTATTACAGCACAACATTTGCAGCAACAGTGAAACACAATGCAGGAGATATGGCAAAGAAACACATAAATAAACTGCATGTATTTACACCAATTCTGAAATTAAGTAAATTCACCATTAGCTTCATACGCATGAGGTATTGGTAACGTTATTTTTGAGGGCGTCACAGAGTTCCACAAATCAAAGACTCTTGGCTCGGCCATTTACATGCCTGGATGATCTTGACATTCGGGTTGAATCTGGGTGGCAGACCAAAATGTAGGATCCAATTTAGCCTGGCTCCAAGCAGAAGCACAACATCAGCCTGGAGAAGAGCTCTAAAAGAAACAATGGAGGAGAAAGTGGGGCAACATTGAGTTCAGACAAAAAGAATTCTGAATACAAACATTTAGTGTATCTTTAGAATGAACAGTATTAGATGTATAACCCTACATCTAAATTAAATATGATAATAATTGCGACATGTTTACGTTCATTAATAAGTAACTGAGGTTCAGTATGTTTCCTTCATAAATTGAATGATGGTAATAATATTGGCTAAAATAATTGTACGTCACACGTTTTGATTCCTGAACATTATTATATTGAAAGGGAGGTCGACCTCGAGCGGGCAGCAGCCACACAGTTGGGGTGATCATCAGGTAGGACCCCTTTCCCCATGGGGGTGGGCAGAAACGGCAGACCAACCATTTCCACAAACTCCCTCAGGGCTGTTTCTGCTCGGCCATAGGCTGCTCCTGTTGGGCACGACAATACTCATGTTATCATCATAAGTCATCATCATGACGTCTCTGAACTACTCCGATTCAACAGTGACGGAGGAAATGTAGCGTTTCAGGCTTATTCGATGTAATAGAGAGAGAGAGAGTGCGGATGTGTCTTTTGATCTTACCTTTGCCAATGATGACTAAGGGTCTTTTAGCTGCTTTCAAGACAGATATGGCTTCAGTGATTGCACCGTGGTGAGCCAAACTCACAGGTGGAGTTGGACAGCAGGACACAACTCTGCAGGAAAAACACACTTCTTTGAATGCCAGTACACCTGGAATCACAGACGTGATACTATGCGGAACAACTATTCATAAAAAGATGCAAAAATGATAGCAAACCTGACTTTGCTCCTGTCCACTTTAGCATTGACCATGTCCCCTGCAATATCCACATAACAAGCACCTGGACGCCCATACATGCTGGTGCGAACTGCCTATGACCATGCAAACCCAATAAAACATAATATCACCAAACTATGCAAAATATCTTACTTAGTTTGCTATGATAAAGGAAACAAGACAATCAAAGATCAGACAATGTAGCTGGTATATTACCTTCTCTATCACTGAAGGGATCACTTCCAGACTACTGGGTCTGGCAGAAAACTTGCTATAGAGGCGGCATGCTTCCACCTGGCGACAAATGAAAAAACAGTGTAAATTTAATGAAGCATCGGAAAGGCATAAATCCACATGAAGGTGTGCATTACCTGAGGAAACTCCTGAAAGGCTCCTGCTGTTTCCAGGTTTTGATCTGCGGAGCCTCCAATGACAACCACTGGCCTGAACAAAGTGTGAAGGCCACATACACTTTAAAATCAATGACCAGGGTCAACAGGAGCCATTTCAAAACTGTTTACGCTGCCAGCTGCATTAAAAGCAGCAGCATTGTATTGAGTTATACCAGCAGTTCATGTTAGCGTTGGCCATTCCACCCAGAGCATGAATGAGTCCAGGTCCAGACACCACCAGGCAGGAACCTGGTCTGGATACAAACAACCACAAGAGACAGCAACATTTAAGATACAACCAGCTGCTCACATTATTATGTTCAATTACGAAATGCCTTACCTCCCAGTGAGGTATCCAATGGCAGATGCTGCATAGCACGCCTGTTGTGTGGCAGAATTTATTGCATGTTAAAATATAATGGTGGTTGTTAAGGAGTATGCGAGTAATGCAGGTACAACAGTGTAGTGGAATAGCAATAATACGTGTTTTACCGCTTGTTCGTTGCGCATTCCCACATATCTGATCCCTGCAGCCTGAGCTGCCATGGCCACTTCTATGACAGGAACCCCGACTATCCCAAACATGTACTCCACTTTCTGCAGGGAAAGAAAATGCTCGTCAACAAACCGACACTGAAGTATACGAGTTTAAAAAGGAGATGCGATCGTGCACAGCAACTCAACGAGCCTTTTCTGCATTCAAAGTTTAAAACTACTTTAGACTGCGCAGCACTTGAACTTTGACACATATAGGCACGAGACAGGCCTACATGCGTGGTTACATTATTACAGCTCAGTGCAGTCACCGCTGGCAAACTAACGTATAACGTCGCCAAGTTAGAATCAGAAGTTAGACATGTTATAATCTTCACAAACTGAGTCTTAAACGGTCTCACCTGAGCCTTAAGAGACTCGGCAATCAGCTGAGCTCCCGTTACTTCGTCCATGTCTGTTCAGGGCTGAGAGCTACGAGTTCTTGCCCAGCTGTGAGCCTGCAGCGAGGCCAAAGGGTCATGAAGTACTGAAACTACCAGCAGGACTCTTCTCTGCCTCTATCTGCTCCTGAATCCGCCCCGTTGCAATCACTTCCGGGTTGCAAGCCAATCATGGGAGCCACTACGTGTGACTTGTTATACTACATATGTTATTTAGATGAAATGTGCTTTTGATTAATTATGAATAATTATATTGTATATTTATTGGAAGAAATATTCAATAACGTCGCTGTTATGAATAGTAGCATGCCCAAACCTCTTTCATACACAAATGGGCTCCTCCTTGTTATACTACAGCAGTTACTTTGATGAAATGTGCTTTATGATTAATTATGAATAATTATATTGAATATGTATTGTAAGAAATATTCAATAACTTCACTGTTATGAATAATAGCATGCCCAAACCTCTTTCATACACCAATGGGCTCCTCCTTGTTATACTACAGCAGTTACTTTGGTGAAATGTGCTTTTGCCGAATTTTTTATAATTTAATTCTAATGCAGTGTAACACCATCAAATTCTGTTCAACCACCAGGAATCCTGTGTTGGTAAAGCTACAATACTTTGTTCGGAAATCTCTTTTAATGTTCTCAATTTTGTTTTTAGGACAAAGTGTAGTGGCATCAATTTCTCGTCAGTCACCAGGATATCTGATGATTATGCAAAACCACCAGGTTTTTAAAATTGTTTGCTCAATTTGGAATCATTTTAATCAAAATGTATTTAGCATCGACACTATGTAAAACGGTGTCCTATTTGCTTTCCAGAAATCAGAATATTGGTTAGGGTCTTTTGAGACATAAACAGATAATCTGAGTTGTGATCTGTAGATAACCTGGAGTGAGATTCAAGGGATAACATTAAAGTAATCAAATATTGTTAACTTTTATGCATTAGAGGTTTCCTAAAGTTGTCATTTTCTTAATATGTTTAATGTATTTATCCCCATGTAGATTCCATGTGGAACTTGTACAAGATGGTTTCACACGCAGTGCCTTGGAATGACAGCAGCACAAACACCAAACAAAGATACCCCTTGGTATTGTGTGTTGTGTAACAGCCCAATCCAAGTGGGCTGTATGCGAGTTTGGCTAACTCTTACCAAAGATAGGAAGGTTTAGGTCAGGAGAATTTAGGCATTAGATTTTCAACAACTCCCATCATGTAGTAATCTGCATGTCAAGCAAAATCTATTTATCCACAAGTGCTTTAACAACAGGCAGACGTCAAGCTCAAGTTTAAAAAAAAAAAACGAGCATAAAGTCAAGACATTAGGTGGGGGGGGAGCTGCTACAAAATATGTGCCACTGCATTAAACATGTCCATAGTTCACATTCTTTGATTCTTGATACATGTCAAATATATTTCACCAATTTTCTTTTTTTTTATGTCAAAGGTATGATTGTTGATTCATTCATTAATAATGTACAGGAAGATGTGGTATAGTTATGCAAGGAGTATTTGTTTTGCCACATTTATTTTTCCATTTTCTTTTAATTGTACTGAATCAAACTTGTCAAAATGTTGTTCCAGCATAACAATATATGTGTATATTGGTAAGTATTCTTTCTTGAAGATTAAATGAGTGAACTACTTATGTTGGCGCTTATCTTAATGTATGTGATACTTTCTTTTTTTATTCAAGACAAATACAAAGTACAAAACATAGGTTTACAATTGCACTAGTTTAACCAAATCACTGATACTACCACACTTTAACTAATGACCACTGGGTCAAATGTATTCTCAGAAGAACCATTTAGTTAATATAAGATGTATTGTGTGTTTGAGTCTGTATATTAATTCATAAAAGTGGCCTTAACCAATATTCGTTTTGGTAAAATGAAGGTTAATTAAGGTTGTAGCTTGTTGTCTACATCACTATGGTTACAGAGAGGTGTTGATTGTATTTTGACACCGTTTCGCTATCGAGTTATTGATCCGGGAAATCCGAATCTGTGAATATCTTTCCAACTTTACCTAAATGTTACTATGGCTATTCTTTTGCAGTAATACCATTACTCTGTGGACATTATTATGATAAGTTGACAGGGAGGACCACAGTTAAAACTAGAAAATGCAATTCCTGCTGAAAATACGTTCGAATGTTGAAAGCTGAAATATTAGAATAAATAGCTGAAAATACAGAAAATAGCTGAAAATACAAAAAAGGGAAATTACTTGCTGAAAAGTCTTGAAGCTCAAAAGTATTGAACTGAACTGCTGAAAATCCTTGTAGTTGAAATGTATAACTGGAAACGTTGGAAGCAAAACTGCATCATTTAAAGCACGGGTCACTAACAGGCGGACTGCAGTCCGGACCCAGACGCCGTTGTCTCTGGACCCTCGATAGATAATTGAGAATTATTAAATTTTCATGGATCATTTATTTTTTTCGAAATACCCTACGTCATTAAATGTCCATACTCTGTATAAATGCTAATGGATATGCTGCTAGCTAGCTAACGTTACTACAGCTACTTGAGGTCTAGCTAGATAACGTCTCAGAGCTCGCTTTGCCAATTTTAACAACCTGACGTCATGAAACAGACCAAATGAAACATTATCTGAGATGTTCACAGTTCAATAATCATGTTCACAGACCATAATACTCATTATATTCACTGCTCGCTCTAATGACTCTAAATTCAAATCACCAGAAGTTTGGGTCAAAGGTAGTGTTGCAGATATCGCAAAGTCAAATTTATACCATATTTACTCTCTTTTTTTCATTTGTCTTTTGCGAAACACATATTATTATTTACGTTTGAACTCTATCAAGATTCTCCTTTTTTGAGAAACTTTACAGAAATATTTCACACGATATTTGTCTGTGTGTACATAAACGTTTTATATGTTTCTTTGGAAGTAAAGTATTAATTTTGTATTTAGTTTTTTGTCATTATTTTGATAATCAAGGGTTCTTATTTAAATTATATGAATACAACGTTAAAGTAGTTTTTATATTTATTTTTCATTTATTTTTATGAAAGCATTCATTCATTCATTCATTCATTCTCTTAGCCTCTCGCTCAATGTGAGCTCTCACAGTTCACATTAGGGGAGAGGTCCTCATTCAAACTCAAGTCTCAAACTCATGTCTTTGGTCACCTGGAGAACCCCCCAGAGACACAAGAGAACATGTAAACTCTCCACAGAACACACTGTCCTGTGAGGTGACAGTGATCACCACTTCCCCATCGTGACATTCTCACATTCATAAATAGAAATTAAGAATATCTATCATATTCATAATATATATTTAGAAATGAGCTGAATCTTGACTGGGGAATCCGTTGTCAGGATGTCCATTGGAGTTGGAAGTTGTCAGGTAGTTTGTCCTGTTAGCAGGGAGGAAGTGCGACGTATGTTAAATCCGTCGAAATACTCTACGTCATTAAATGTCCATACTCTGTATAAATGCTAATGGCTATGCTGCTAGCTAGCTAACGTTACTACAGCTACTTGAGGTCTAGCTAGATAACGTCTCAGAGCTCGCTTTGCCAATTTTAACAACCTGACGTCATGAAAAAGACCAAATGAAACATTATCTGAGATGTTCACAGTTCAATAATCATGTTCACAGACCATAATACTCATTATATTCACTGCTCACTCTAATGACTCTAAATTCAAATCACCAGAAGTTTGGGTCAAAGGTAGTGTTGCAGATATCGCATAGTCAAATTTATACCATATTTACTCTCTTTTTTCATTTGTCTTTTGCAAAACACATATTATTATTTACCTTTGAACTCTATCAAGATTCTCCTTTTTTGAGAAACTTTACAGGAATATTTCACACGATATTTGTCTGTGTGTACATAAACGTTTTATATGCTTCTTTAGAAGTAAAGTGTTAATTTTGTATTTAGATTTTTGTCATTATTTTGATAATCAAGGGTTCTTATTTAAATTATATTAATAAGACGTTAAAGTAGTTTTTATATTTATTTTTCATTTATTTTTTTGAAAGCATTCATTCATTCATTCATTCATTCATTCTCTTAACCTCTCGCTCAATGTGAGCTCTCACAGTTCACATTAGGGGAGAGGTCCTCATTCAAACTCAAGTCTCAAACTCATGTCTTTGGTCACCTGGAGAACCCCCCAGAGACACAAGAGAACATGTAAACTCTCCACAGAACACACTGTCCTGTGAGGTGACAGTGATCACCACTTCCCCATCATGACATTCTCACATTCATAAATAGAAATTAAGAATAGCTATGATATTCATAATATATATTTAGAAATGAGCTGAATCTTGACTGGGGAATCCGTTATCAGGATGTCCATTGGAGTTGGAAGTTGTCGGTTAGTTTGTCCTGTTAGAAGGGAGGAAGTGCGACGTATGTTAAATCCGTCGAAATACTCGATGTCATTAAATGTCCATACTCTGTATAAATGCTAATGGGTGTGCTGTTAGCTAGCTAACGTTACTACAGCTACTTGAGGTCTAGCTAGGTAACGTCTCAGAGCTCGCTTTGCCAATTTTAACAACCTGACGTCATGAAAAAGACCAAATGAAACATTATCTGAGATGTTCACAGTTCAACAATCATGTTCACAGACCATAATACTCACTATATTCACTGCTCACTCTAATGACTCTAAATTCAAATCACCAGAAGTTTGGGTCAAAGGTAGTGTTGCAGATATCGCATAGTCAAATTTATACCATATTTACTCTCTTTTTTCATTTGTCTTTTGCAAAACACATATTATTATTTACCTTTGAACTCTATCAAGATTCTCCTTTTTTGAGAAACTTTACAGGAATATTTCACACGATATTTGTCTGTGTGTACATAAACGTTTTATATGCTTCTTTAGAAGTAAAGTGTTAATTTTGTATTTAGATTTTTGTCATTATTTTGATAATCAAGGGTTCTTATTTAAATTATATTAATAAGACGTTAAAGTAGTTTTTATATTTATTTTTCATTTATTTTTTTGAAAGCATTCATTCATTCATTCATTCATTCATTCTCTTAACCTCTCGCTCAATGTGAGCTCTCACAGTTCACATTAGGGGAGAGGTCCTCATTCAAACTCAAGTCTCAAACTCATGTCTTTGGTCACCTGGAGAACCCCCCAGAGACACAAGAGAACATGTAAACTCTCCACAGAACACACTGTCCTGTGAGGTGACAGTGATCACCACTTCCCCATCATGACATTCTCACATTCATAAATAGAAATTAAGAATATCTATCATATTCATAATATATATTTAGAAATGAGCTGAATCTTGACGGGGGAATCCGTTGTCAAGATGTCTATTGGAGTTGGAAGTTGTCGGGTAGTTTGTCCTGTTAGAAGGGAGGAAGTGCGACATGCTAAATCAGTCGAAATACTCTATGTCATTAAATGTCCATACTCTGTATAAATGCTAATGGATATGCCGTTAGCTAGCTAACGTTACTACAGCTACTTGAACTCAGTCTAGCTAACATTACCTTTGGTGCTTCTCAGAGCTCGCTTCGCCAATTTTAGCAACCTGATGTAATGAAACAAACCAAATGAAACATTTTCTGAGATGTTTGTAACCCAGTTCAGTTGGAAATCTGTAATAATAAATATTGTTTAGATATTATTCAATTGAACTTTCTTTATTTAATGTGACAGTCAGTTGTTGACTACATACAGACGTTAATACAACTGTTGGCTACTTCAATACATATGGCACAAAATCATATAGCGCAAATTAGACATTATTGTGATGTTCCGGACCTTTGCATGAGGAAATTTTCTCTAACTGGACCTTGCTGAATTTTAGTTGAATACCGCTGGTTTAAATGGTGTCTGTAGCTGAAAGTATGAAGAACTTTTAAGCTTTTAAAGTTGAAGAAGTTTAAGAGGATTTGAAGATTTTCTCCATAGGATCCCATTCAAAATAAAACATCATAGAAATCTTAATAATTCAAATTGTTGGAATATTTCACAGCATTCCAACAACTACAAAGGTGCTCTCAATCAAGTGCAGATCTCCGCTAGGTGTCTGCAATGACCACTGCTCTATTGTGTAATTGAATGAATACAACCAGTGGTGTAAAGTGTCATCAAACAGACTTCGGTCAAGTCAAAAAACAAGTAGCGATGTAACGTTTTACGAGCAAAGGGCTCAAAGTCGAAGAATCTTTTCATAAATCTATTAAACTATAAATACAGTTGTGGTGGTGGGGGCGTGGTTGGGCTCAATTGTTGTCAATTGTTGGCCTCACCTGGCGTCAATCGGGGGATCGTGTCTCCTATATTAAATGCCAGTAGGAACGGGTGGAGGAGAGGAGCAGGAGACACGGGTTGGCCAGCCGAACTACCTACCTACCTACCGAGCGAGTCAATAAAGCATTGACAAATGTTATTTGAGTGTGCTGGCTTATTTGTACGCAGAGGAACTCACCGAGGTAACACAGACTTGTTACAACAGTTTATTGTAATTTCTATTTTAGATTTGGGCACATCTGTAAAGGTGCGGTCACACCAAAAGTGTTGCGAATTTTTTGCACGACCAGATTACACACAAAGTCAATGCACTGCTACTCCACTTTATCTTCCTCACACCACCATAAAGTAATGATTTATGTGCCTTATCTACACTTAACATGCTATATATGTTACATACATTGTAAGTAACCCAATTTGTGTTATGGTTTTAGAAACAGTTTTGTGTTTTTGGCTGGATTTATCTTGTTTCCTGTTTGAGAGGGGATGCTTTTATTTTGAAGGCGGCTCGCGGAATAAAAACGGAAGTCGCATTGTGCGCGGTTTTTGATGTAAAAGTTACGAAAATATGTTTGAATTTTGAATGCAAATGGACAGTATTAACTGTTAATACTGTCCAGCTCTTACGTTGGTTTCTGAATTTATCAATAAAGTCAAAATCACCAGTCAAGTGCAGGATCATCTTTCGGAGGGATATGTTACATACATTGCACTACAAATACAGATATTGCATAGTCAGATATGTACCATATTCTTTCTATTTTTTTTTTCATTTTTCTTTTGCAAAATGCAATATATTATTACCTTTGAACTCTATCAACATTCTAGTATCTACTTTTTTGAGAAACTTGACAGTAATATTTTACACAATATGTGTCTGTACATGCACGTTATATATTTGTATTTGTAAGTAAAGTGTTCATTTTGTATTTTGATTTTTGTCATTATTTTGATCATTTAAGTTTGATAAATAAGTTGTTATTTAATTTCTATTAATTTTACTAATTAAGTTTTTATTTTATTTCATTAATTTTTCTTTTTCTTTTTCTGAAACCATTCAGAAAACCATCCATTCGTTCTCTTCAATATGAACTATCACAGTTCACATTAGGCGAGGTCACTCAATATGAACTATCACAGTTCACATTAGGAGAGGACACTCAATATGAACTATCACAGTTCACATTAGGCGAGGTCACTCAATATGAACTATCACAGTTCACATTAGGAGAGGACACTCAATATGAACCATCACAGTTCACATTAGGCGAGGTCACTCAATATGAACTATCACAGTTCACATTAGGCGAGGTCACTCAATATGAACTATCACAGTTCACTTTAGGCGAGGTCACTCAATATGAACTATCACAGTTCACTTTAGGCGAGGACACTCAATATGAACTATCACAATTCACATTAGGTGAGGTCACTCAATATGAACTATCACAGTTCACCACTGCACCACCGTGCCATCCTTACATTTCTAAATAGAAATTAAGAATAGCTATTATATTCATAATTAATATTTAGAAATGAATAGTTTAGAAGTTTGCTGAATATTGACTGGGAAATCTGTAGAATTTCCTTTGGAGTTGGAAGTTGTCCTGCTTTGTAGTTTGTCCTGTTTAGAAGGGAGGAGGTGTGATGTAATGAAGATTGCCGACGCTCTGTAGCAAGTTGCAGACAGATTCCATCGGGCAGCAGTCAAGGGATGTAGTGTAGTTATCATACATTGTATATATTCCTACTTGAAGAAGCGTAACCCCGATACTAGCGCCAACATACAATCCTACTTTCATTAGACTTTTAGCACGGCTAAACCACGAAGGTCTGGTCTTCAGGTCTTCAGGTGTACTCTCATCTGTTTGATCGTCAGGTGTAACGTTACTCTCATCTGTTTGATCGTCAGGTGTAACCTTACTCTCATCTGTTTGATCGTCAGGTGTAACGTTACTCTCATCTGTTTGATCGTCAGGTGTAACGTTACTCTCATCTGTTTGATCGTCAGATGTAACGTTACTCTCATCTGTTTGATCGTCAGGTGTAACGTTACTCTCATCTGTTTGATCGTCAGATGTAACGTTACTCTCATCTGTTTGATCGTCAGATGTAACGTTACTCTCATCTGTTTGATCGTCAGGTGTAACGTTACTCTCATCTGTTTGATCGTCAGGTGTAACGTTACTCTCATCTGTTTGATCGTCAGATGTATTCTCGTTATTTTGTTTTGCCGTCAGAGACTTAAATTGAGCGAGCTCATTACCTGTGCTCTCATTCTGCTCACTGAGAAATATTTCCTTTACCTGAAAATCATTTAGTGCTCGCTTCAATTGTTTGTTCTCTGACAGATTTTCTACATTGTCCTGCTTCTGTCGGTCAATAACATCATCTTTATCCTTGTTGGCTCTGTGACCTTGTCTTACTTGACACTGAAGGTCACTCTCTGTTGAACATAAACGTTCAATGTTTCCTTGTTTTTCCTCTCCAAGAGATTCAAGAAGGGCCACCTCAGCAATCAAGCTCTGGTTCTTCTGAGTTAGGATTTTCTCATTTTCCTGAAGATTATCATTATTTGTCTGTTTAGCCATCAGAGACTTAAGTTGAGCGAGCTCATCACAGATGCTGTCATTCTGCTTACTTAGAAAGATTTCATCTTTCTGAAAATCCTGCAGCGCTAGCTTCTGTTGGTCTATTACCTCATCTTTATCCTTGTTGGCTCTGTGACCTTCTCTTACTTGACACTGAAGGTCACGCTCTGTTAAACATAAACCTTCAATGTCTCCTTGGTTTTTCTCTCTCAGAGATTCGAGGCGGGCCACCTCAGCAATCACCCCATGGTTCACCCTATCATTATTTGCCTGTTTACTGTCTGTCTGAAATTCAAGCAGGGCCAGTTTATCAGTAATTAACTTATTCTGCTCGATCAGAGAGGTCTCTCTCTCCTCGTCATTCTGCAAAGTTGCCAAAAGGTTTGTGATCTTTTTGTTCATCTCATTTAGGCGTTGCGATTGTGCATCTCTGTCTTGCTGAACCTCCTCTACAAGCAGCTTACGGTCATCAATAGTTGCCCTCAGAGTGTGAATCTCTGTTTGATTTTGATTCTTCCGACATTTAAGTTGGGCTACTTCAACAATAATATTTTCCCTCTGAATAAATTCAAACTCAGATTCTTCCAGCTTTCTTGTGAGCCTGATATTTTCCTCCCTTACTGAGTCATTCATAACCCTGACTTCAGATAATTCCTGTTCCTTCTTTTTCAAAGCATTATTGGATCTATAGAGCTCCATCTGGACGTGAGCAAATTGTGTTTTAACAGTCTTAAACACCTCCTTATCAAGCTGATCCTGTGAATACTTTTGGGGAAACGCTGACACATTGAGTTGATGTGATTCCTCCATCTCTGGACCTGATAGAGCAGCGTTTAAATTATTTTGAGACATTTGTTTTTCTCACGTTATTCTGCGTCCTGTTGTCTCTTGAAAGTCCTCAAACACTTCTACTGGCTTGTGATAAATATAGCTCAAATAAACTCGGGGGTATAGACTTTCTGGACGAACGCTTTGATCCATAAGGGCTTTGATATATGACGTCATGCCATTCCATGCGCCAGCTGCGTCATAATCCAGCGACGCTGCATCTGTAGACTGAACGCGTCACAGCGGCTGCGACGAAGCTGTCCCGTTTACAGGCTCCTTCAAATGCAGCCGATAAATTAAGATGAGATCTTAATCACCATGGCGACGAGTGAACCAGCAGCGGGAGATGCGGCAGCAATCACTTTTAAATGTACGTCTTGAAAAACAAGGGCCCTCATAACATCACCGTTTTGTTAAAGGATCGGTTAAGTTACATATATATATGTACATATACATATTGATAAATAATATAAATGTATAAATATTATATATATATATATATATATATATACATACACATATATAAACATACATATATATACACACATGTATATATATATATATATATATATATATATATATATATACATGTGTGTGTGTGTATATATATGTATGTATATATATATATATGTATATACAGTATTTATGTGTATGTATGTATGTATATATATATATGTATATACAGTATATGTATATATACATACATGTATGTATATATATATATGTATATACAGTATATGTATATATACATACATACATATATATATATATATATATGTATATGTATATATATATATATGTATGTATGTATGTATGTATGTATGTATGAATGAAGAAAAATAAAGTTTTTTGTTAAATACACTGTTTTATATTATATTTCATTCCCACCATGTAGGACATGCTGAGAGTCAGGACTGACTGATAATCAAATACATCAGTAATTTTTGACGTTTGAGTGGAGTTCAGTTTCATGGCATAAATAGGAGATGTCATTTCATTTTGTTACCAAATAGTTATTTGTGAGGCTCGATCTGAATCTAATCCGTGTAAACATTTAAGAATAGGTCTCAGCAATTATAGGCTGGAAGTTTTTCAAAAAGAAAATGCTCTCATCTCTCACTGTAACACATCAGGATACATTGTTGTTAATTTGATTTATTTTAAAACAAATTCAATTATAAAAATGTTTTTCAAGACAGTTGCATGATTCATAAATCAGAAGGCCTACAATTCAATAGTTCAGATAAGCTAACGTAGTACTTCCTGGGCTGTACCTCCTCCCCTCTCTATCTTTTATTTTGAAAAAGACTAAATCTGAGCAGACTTACTAATGCAACAAGGTTCCATGGATGTCTTCGGCGAATGCTTCCACAGCTATGGTGATGTCTTTATTTTTTTGTTTACAAACAAAAAAATGTAAAGACATTCAAATTTAGAGTTGCTGCAAACTATAATGTATCATTAATCAAATGACAATGAAATGGTCCATCACATTTTCCCAAACAGGGCGATGTATTCAATTATCTTCTTTTGTCTAACAGTGCAAAATACAAAGATAATCGGTTTACTGTCATATATGGTGAAAAAAGCAGAAAATCATCACATTTAAGATAAGATCTTAAAAAATTACTAGCATACTTAAACGATTACCAAATTTATTGCTGATTAATTTTCTGTCAAACTAATCCATTACATTAATTGATAAATGTATCAACTCTTATTAGATATATTTTAATGCAAGAAAAGGAAAAGGAACACATCTGCAAAACACTGTTTGCTCTGTAAAACAGACTTGTATTAAGCCCATGAAGATCCACTCCTACAGACTCGTGAGTTCTCAGACTCAACTCACCCCCTGAACTGACAACGAATACACATCTTGGGTGCTGATAGTTTTAAGGTCCCTTGTCCTTCCTGAGAAGCTAAGCCCAACCCACACCTTTTGTTTCACTGTTATTTCCTGTAACAGAGTATATAATCCTGACCAGAACCGACTCTGGTAAAACTCATCTGGACCAGCCACAGAATTGGACCTGAAAGAAACTTTTCTTCAACACACCCTCTATCGATCAAAAAGTGTAGCGACCTCAGAACATCAGATGGGCATAGGGCATAGCCAAAGAATGCAACTTCTAATTGATGGCAAAAAAAAAGCAAGGGACACGGTGTGAAATTAATTATTTACATTTATTTCTGTAGGAAAAATATCGGAATGAAAAATCCTTAAAATATGTTCTTATACAAAATCAATACATCTACCCTTAATTGGGTATTCTATATAAAATTGTAAACATTATATCATTTCAATAAATCCCTATCAATTTCACCTGAGGCATAATTTAATTGGTCAGCACATTGTCATATAAACCACAAATTCAAGTATGTTAACAAAGCATTGTTGTGATGGTATAGATCATAACAATGTGCATTTTTGTATATATTTTGTTCCCTTTGTTTGTACACGATGCTGCCTTCATCGTAGTCACCATTAATCAGCAGAGTCCATAATAACATTCAGTCTCAAGCCCACAGGAATATGGTCTGTAAGGCCAGCCAGCTGGGTTATGAAGGTAACCTCTTCAATTTCCTGGATGGAGACAAAGAGAGTGCATGATTTTCATGATGCTTTATGCTTTTTACTGGGGATAACTTGCTGTTATAGAAGACCTTTTCTATAAGTACTGACTCAGTAGTTTTTCCATATGAAAGTGTTTCATGAATTATTTGTGGCATCTCAAAGTAACTTGAAACTTCAAGCAGACAGAAACAATGGAGAAGAAGGAGAAGACTGGGTAGAGGACGGAGTAAAAACACACAAGGACACATACTGTTCGGCAGTGCTTTGAAATGGAGTTTTCGCGGTATAAGATGTAGTCGATCCGACGTCCGATCCACGGCTGGCCAGTCTCAGGGTAAACCAAGGAGCAGTCTTCTGCAGGAACAGGAGGGGATATATACCGCTTCCTCAGATCCTCTCTCTCCAAAGTTCTACACAGACACACAGAGAAGACGGAGTTGATCTCCAGATCAGCTCCAGTGAATAAACCGGGAGTGAGAATTTCTGGTCATGTCCTGGTAGTTGTGCTGTGCAGAGGTTTGAGAAAATGGAACTGAGTGTACCTCTGTAGATTTTCTGGGGTGTTTATGTCATCTTCATACAACGTGGGCTGCTCCAGCAGAGTACCTTTAGATTCAAACCAATGAAATACCAGATGATTTGTCATTATTTGTCTTGTATGTAGTATTTGCTGTAGTGTAATGTTTAAAATGGTACGCACCAATGACCCAGGGCTTCTCTTTTCCAGGCCCTGCCCTGCAAGGATCTCTATATTCCTCAAACAGACAGTGATTTTGTTCCAGGGTGTCATCTAGACAAACAGACAAACATGTGTAAATACAAAAAAAAAAAATACTTTTTGGTTCAGGTGCTATCAGTGAAAAAAATAGAAAATTGTCAGAGACACACCAGGTGAGCAGTTGTCAAAGTTGAAATCTCCACAGAGCACATCAAAAGCAACGTCCTCGTCAGGTAATTTGTTGGCAGCTTGAAAATCACCAATCCACTTGGTAACCAGGTTCAACTGCTCACAGCGAATTTCTCCTTCCCCTGATTAAAGCAAACACAGACCAGCCATCACAAATCTATTTTATATTTGTTTTCTTAAAGGAAAATACTAAACTTTAAGTTAACCTGAGTCCAAATCAGAAAATTAGACTTGCCCTCTGGTGCATGAAGATGTGTGCAGTTAAAATAGCCAACCACTTTCTTCTGTTTCTGATTCTGCCCGATTAGCACCTAAACATTAAAAAAAACAAGCACTACATCTATTTTCACTGTGTTCATACTGTGACAAAAACATGAGTAATTCATATTGATTCTGCAACACAAAAAATGACATTAACTGATAGATGCCTAATACATGATATGAAGCAAGGCACCTTAGCAGAAAGGAGGCCCTTGGCAGCTAGTGCGTCTTCCCCACGGCTGTTGGGAAAGCAGTGGTACTGGGCCTCAAGCACAAGGAACCGGCTGGCTAAGAACAGGCCACTGTTGAAGAACTTGAACGAGGAACACCTGCATGGTGGCTGGCAGGCATACACGCCAACGTCATACAGTATGTGTCCAAACACGGGCTTCAGTGCTTGGGTGAGTTTCTGTGCCGCCCTCTTATCAAACACCTCTTCTAGACACAGTATGTCCACATTGGCTGGAAACATTGAGGACACTTCCCAGGGTACATCGTCCTGTTGGCGGAGACCCTGCGAGAGCAAAGCTCGGGGAGCACTCCGGTGACCTGCCTGGCCCTGCTGGTTGGAGTTGTGATTGATATTTAAAAGGGGAGAAGGGGAGTCAGTCGAGGGCTCTTCTGTATCATCACAGGGCACACAGACGACGTGACTATTGGACTTTGGGATTGAAACATGCACTTCAGCTGAATCGGAATGATGACTCACTGGGGGCTGTGCATGTTTATCAGTAGCCCCATATGAAGATGAGTTGATGGTGGGAAGTATGCTGTTGGAGGGGCTGAGAGTTCCACAGCTGCTCGGGGAGTCAACAAAGATGCGGATACTGGGTCGACACACACCCTGCACAATGTGCTGACCAATGACAGCCGCCCTGTGCTGGGTGTGCCCCAGGTTGTTGAAACGAGCCAGGCTGTCAGGCAACAGACATAGGTTGGCTGTGGCAAATCCAAATGATGCCTTTCCTACCAGCTCAAAGCCCCTGTGTGTCTCCTTCTCTGGTGAGGATGGAGTCTCTCTGTGGTAGTAAAAGGGCCTGCGGCAAGCCTGAAGAGGTGCCCAGAGCATAAATCCCAGGAAGCCCAAAGGGGCTGTTGCGAGAAAAAGAATGAAGAAGATAATGGAACCGAAGAAGACCTTGAGGGGGTGGAGGTAGCATTCCTTCTCTAGTCGCTGCGTTCGCTCTGGGCTGGTGGACTTGCACAAAGCAATGAGGTGATCAAGAAACCAGAAGCAAGGCAGGATGAATGCCCATCCCACAGCGTGGATGCCTGCAACAAACCCATTAGGAAATGGAGATCCCGGCAGGGCCATGCCTCTGCCCCTTTTCTAAGCAACAATCAGGATGAGCAACATCAGGACTTCCGTTCTAGCCTCATCCCGTTCCAGCATCATTCCTGTGCAAAGTCTCTCTCATGAGCTCCAGTGGACACTAGTGGACAGAGGAAAGAAATTACAATGTTATGACATGGCTCTATTCTTCCAACCTATAATAACATTTACATTGTGGGTACTCAGAAATAATTGCCTTCTCACATTGACTTCATGTCTGTACATGCAGTTGTGGAAAACATGAATCAATGAACAGTTGCACTGACATAAATGCAATACAGTCAGATGCAGTCAGACCGGCTTACTGCACACTTGTGCAATACATCATGATCCCTTTTAGGGAGGCAAAGAGAAATAATCCAGGTGTCACCATCTGGCGATATGAGCCTGTCTGAACACCACACCTTTGTGAGTATTTACAGATTAATTACAGTCTGAAGTCACCGGGTGTGTCAGCATTAACACCTAACACCGATATTTTGGTTTGGGAAATAATATGTCAAATAACAAAATGATGTAATGACTTCAATTCAAGGAGTCTAGATGCTATACCTTTTACAGTGAAAATCCGACCATAATGTCAACATTGTTTTAGTGTGGATTTGCCCTTTAACGTTAGTGCGTTGCATTTCAGCATTCACTACCATTGCAGACTTTGCGCTCTGACTTCAGGAAGTTGCAAACCCCAACACCCTGATTATATATATATATATATATATATATACCAAGTCCTCTTTCAAAGCAGGCCAGGCCTAAATTGTAGTGATTTATTGTCAAGTGATAAAAACTTTCTCTGTCATTGTGCCTCGTCAGTCGACACCACAGACTGTCATAGACACTCAAACAGGTAGTTGGGTCTCAGCTATAGTACTCGGATCACCTGTGTATAGGTAAGCTATGCTAACAGATAAACGGTTCAGAAAGACTTTCGACATCTAACGTTACATAAGCGTTTGTGTGTATAACCGTATATCGTTGCTGTATCATTACAGCACATGGCTATGACACTCCACATGTAATACATGCTTTATATAACAATGAAAGCAGTCGCCTGTCCCGTTGCGTAACTTTAGCTAGCTTAAAACACTCGGCTAACGTGGCAGCCCAGATGATCTTACCTTAGCACGAAAACTGGGACAGCGAGCAACACACTATTTATTTATTGATTAGGTTGTCACATGTTAAAAGGAAATAATACATGTCCAACTTTAAAACTAAATCTCTTCGGTTCAGTAGTTTCCTTGATAGTAAACCCACTCTGCTCTCTCACTCTCTGCGGATCATCACACAAGCTGTATTAAGCCACACCCTAATCGTGTTGTCATGGTGTCGGGGTCGTCTGGCACGTGACCTTACCTGAGGCGACTTGTAACAGGTTAGTACGTTTACTGCAACCAAGCGAGTGGCCCTTTTTATTATAATACTCACAGCTCAATATGCAGTGACTTCTGGACAATTTGCATGTGCAGTATTTCTTGACAATAACCCACAGGGAATTTGTGAATCAGGTATTCTGTGAAGCAAGCTATTATTATTGTAACATGTGTAGCCTTCGCTAATGTTATTTCAGAATAAATGAATCGGTAGCCTTATGAGAATTACTTCACCTGCTGGAACAATTAAATTGGATGGCCCATAACAAACTCCTGGTGATATCTTTTAGTCCCTCAAGTGATATAACTCCAGACTCATCACTTGTCAATTAAACAGCAATTTTCAAAATGCATAATAATCTGGTTCCAAATCTTTGAATTCCCACATGAACTATAAACAAAATGGAAATTTAATGTGATATCAGGTCCATGACAGACTCACTCATCTCACGATCCATGAAGTGGGGCACACAGTACATCCCTTATGCTTAGCAGGCAGCGGTATATTTAAGTGTGTATTTCTTTAACAGAAAGGCTGTTGGATGTGCAGTTTCACGATGCATAGTTGTAAAGTTATGAATAGGAAAATACCTTCCTGTGAATTTTCTTATGGTTTTCCATTTATAGAATAGCAAGTTTTTCCTGTGTGCTCAAAATTGACCCACACAACGATTATCATGTAGCATAATTTACCAGCGTTTATTTTCACATTTTGGACGGTAAATGCTTTGCCGGTCTTTGGATACAGTCATGCCTACCAAAGAAGGAGAAGCTTTCTATTATTCTCGGCCCTGTTGGAGAGGCAGGTGAGCACAAGCATCAGGTGCTTCTGAAGCTTTATCTGTGCTGTGTTCATTGTCAGCTTCCTCAAAAAGTCTGGATTATTAAAGTCAATTGCCTGGGTCCTGTTTTCACCAGGCCTCTCGTTCAGGAGCCCATAGGTGTTGACAATAAATTCAGCGAAAGGAGGCCGAAGTGCTGTTTTATACCCAAACTGGTTCAATGTCTCCATGAGGTCAGTATACCTCTGAGTGAAAGGAAGCTGATCTTCATCTAATTTCCCTGTCAGCAGGTGTGTGGATACCTGCAAAAGAAAAAGAAAGTCTTGTGACTTCATTAATTACAATAAATAATAGTTGTTTTAGTTTCTTTTAGGCAAAAGCACTGCTAATGCTCTAAAATGTCTGCATGTCAGGCATCGCTCACCTTTGACCTCAGGAGGAAAATCACCCTGGCAGCTTTAAAAACAAAGGCAACCCGAACTTCAACACTGACCTCAGACCATTACAATTAACAGTTGTTTTTAAGTTCAATACTCTAATAATCTTGCCACTGCCCTGACAAATTTGAGCTGCACCTTGGCTGCCATCTAGTGGCAAAGAAAAACACATACAATACCTGTTATTTCCTCCAGTCATTGTTGGAGCTCTGCATCCTGGCTCTCAGGTCTCCGGTTCGACTTTAACTGATCATTTTCCTGGCTGAGTTGTTCATTTTTGTTTATAAAAAGGTAGCAATGGTTTGCTTCGGGTTCATTTTGGAGCTCCCAGTTTCACAGCTGAGATACAAAACACTCAAAACTTTCTGTCAGGATTCTTTCACTCCAAAAACGACAGAAATCAGGTTTAGAAAGTAACTTTATACATAGCATTAAAGGTTATTTCATGTTGGACATAGTTTGACAAAAACTCCCAGGGTCTGCTTCCAGCTTTGTCTAGGGCTTTCAACCATATCACAGTCTTCAACAAATTATGTTTGCCATGGTGATGGATCAGTTTGTTTTTTATATCCCATGTAACCCTTGCTGACCTATAGGTTGAACAGGAAAGTTCAATCTTGACCCTGGAAATAGTGGTTTAACAAAATAATCCCAACTCAAGTTCCACTTAATAGCTTTTTACAGAATTGTATTAAATCACATAACAAGTTCTTAATGCGCTAAAGTTGCCAACCTGGTCGGATTGTCCTGAAAGTGCAATGGATAACCTTGTAATGTCCATGTCTCCTGATAAAGAAAAATGTGTGACACAGTTGAAAGCTCTGGGAAAATTGTGTAAAATCGTTATACTGTTTAATGATTTCATATGGCATAAATTTCTAAATTAAAATAAAGTTTTGTACAACACATCAAATACCTGATAAAACCGTACCCCCCCCCCCCCCCAACTACAACGTAGACACTCGTGGTGTGTGTGTGTGTGTGTGTGTGTGTGTGTGTGTGTGTGTGTGTGTGTGTATATATATATATATAAAATAAAAAAAAACAGTTACACTGGGTGAAGCCAAATATTCTCAAACTATGTGATAAATACACACTACAAGACAAAGCGAAAATAAATTGTAACTCAATTCTAGACTTGAACTCAAAGCAATTTTCTGTCAGAATCTCAACCTGTTTTTTCTACGGCTTAGCCCCCCCTTGCTCTTCCAATGATCGCAAGAAGGTAGAGAAAGATGTTGATGATGTCTGTGTACAGGTTGAGAGCCGCAAAGACATATTCTTCTGGACTCAGGGACAGTTCCTTGTTGCCAAGCAGCAGCTGTGTGTCCACCGCCAAGAACTGTAACATAGAAGACATTCACAACGGGTCAAACATTTGTTTTTTTCTAAAAATTTGTGAAACCTGTTGTAACTCACTTTCTTTAAATGTTTCAGTGCGGCGAGCTGTGCTGTGGTCAAAATGGTAACTCAAGTACTTACACATGTGAAGAGCAAAGCTCCCAGTCCAGCATACACAATGTGCAGAATCCTGTCTTGGATGAAGATGCAGAGGATGCCGAAGACGATCAGGACAATTAAACAGACGAAGAGCACACCGTAACAGGAAGTGAAGTCGTACTTGGTCTGTTGGGGGAGGAGGCCAAGAAAGACATTAAGCTCACATTAGAGTATGATCAATGTACATTACCTGCATACAAAGAGGCCAGAACGGACTGATACAAACCTGCAGAGAGAAGATGACCACTGTGAAGCACACAACTGCTGTGATACCCACTGCCATGATCACTGTGTCAGTTGCATGGAAGCTGGCGATCATTCCCACCATGTAGGACATGCTGAGAGTCAGGACTGACTGAAAACAAGACACGCAAATACATCAGTAATCTGGGACGTTTGAGTGGAGTTAAGTTTCATGGCATAAATAGTAAACGGCATTTCATTTTGTTACCAAATAGTTATTTGTGAGGCTCAATCTGAATCTAATCTGTGTAAACATTGAAGAAGAAGTCTTATATTGTAATTATAGGCTGGAAGCTTTTCAAAAAGAAAACGCTCTCATCTCTCACTGTAACACATCAGGATACATTGTTGTTAATTTGATTTATTTTAAAACAAATTCAATTATAAAAATGTTTTTCAAGACAGTTGCATGATTCATAAATCAGAAGGCCTACGATTCAACAGTCCAGATAAGCTAACGTAGTACTTCCTGGGCTGTACCTCCTCCCCTCTCTATCTTTTATTTTGAAAAGGACTAAATCTGAGCAGACTTACTAATGCAACAAGGTTCCATGGATGTCTTCGGCGAACGCTTCCACAGCAGCTGATCACACAAACTGACACAAAGAATATGGCATATGACAACAAGTAGGTCCAGGTGTTCACCCTGACAAACCCCTTGACTTCATCCACGAAGGTGAAAACAGCCACAAAGGCGAATGTCACCGTCAGCTGAGCAGTCAACACCAAGAATACCTGGAGGGAAGAGTGGATTATTGGGCAGCAGGTCACAGGTTAATATTTCTAACAAAGAATATCTATTGTTTTTCAAGTTGTATCAAAGTATATGATTCATTTAAAAACAGAGGTTATGTTTGTTTGTTAGTCAGCATGTCAAAAACGTGATTGGAATTAAATTAGGTGGAAAGTATATCTCAAAAAAATACTTAATGGAGAATTAATAATTAAATATAATAATCTAAATAAAAACTACAATGCAAATACAATCCTGCTCATTGATTTGCAACACAGCCTGCGATGGCCTCATACTCCCAGCTGTATTACCAAACTAGCTCCTTACCTTTCGAATAAAGGCTCTTCTTATAGTCTTGTTATCTAATCCAAAATCAAAGTCTTGATTCTCATGAAAGGGTGGTGGATCCTCCTCGCTGTGGTAAACATCATCTGCAGCGGTGCAAACCAGAAACATCAAATTGATTCAATTACGCTCCGAATGTTCATGTATAATTACAAATATAGATATTCATATATGTGCAACAATGTATGAAATACTAACCACTGAAGTTGCCATTAAAGCCCTGGCCTGGTGGACAATATGGTGAGGAAGAGGGCTTGGACATTCCGAAATCTCCAGGAACACCCGGTCCAAAAGCAGTCGGTGGAGGGAAAGGGAGACCACCAGGAGCAGGGAAACCACCAGGAGCAGGTTGACCATCAGGAGCAAGGAAACCACCAGAAGCAGGGAAACCATTAGGAGCAAGGAAACCACCAGAAGCAGGGAAACCACCAGGAGAAGGTTGACCACCAGGAGCAGGGAAACCACCAGGAGCAGGGAAACCACCAGGAGCAGGGAAACCACCAGGAGAAGGTTGACCACCAGGAGCAAGGAAACCACCAGAAGCAGGGAAACCACCAGGAGAAGGTTGACCACCAGGAGCAAGGAAACCACCAGAAGCAGGGAAACCACCAGGAGACGGTTGACCACCAGGAGCAAGGAAACCACCAGAAGCAGGGAAACCACCAGGAGAAGGTTGACCACCAGGCGCAAGGAAACCACCAGAAGCAGGGAAACCACCAGGAGACGGTTGACCACCAGGAGCAAGGAAACCACCAGGAGCAGGGAAACCACCAGGAGAAGGTTGACCACTAGGAGCAAGGAAACCACCAGGAGCAGGGGCTCCGAACATGTTTGGGCCTGGCATATTCATGTCAAATGTGACAGGAAACGCTGGCTGCCCGTGTGGAGAGGGTACCCCCTCTACGGGAGCGTACGCGGTCTTCTCGGTGGTCATTCCTGGCTTGGCTCGGGAGAACAGACCCGCTGGTGTGTTGGATGTTTTCTGTTCGATGGAGAAGCATGAAATAAAAAATAAGTCAGAGGGAAAGGTTATCCAGTTAAAAATAGACGGCACCGTTTCGATGATAATGGTTGACAAACGCTCAGAGTGGCGGAGTCCACGGCGAGATACGCCGTGACGTCACCGAGGCCACGTGACACATGTCTCTTCCGGTATGTATCATAACTCATAACCATTGACGGCTTAATTCAAAACAACTGTTTACATGTGTTGTGCGAACTGTGAGCTCCACCACTGACCCGAGGGTCAAACAAAGGGTTTGACTCCAGGTTCAATAACGTAACACATTATTAAACTGGCCCGAGTTTCTGCACGTTTGCTGAACGTCACGTTGCGTTAGGCCACAATTTTGTGAAGTAATTTCGCTCGCCTACTTTACACGTAGATTCAAGGGCATATTTGAGGTTGGCACAGAGTTAACTCATAACCGTCCCAGAGAACGAGTCCATGTGTTTGGTGTTCAACACAAGATGGCCATGTTTCTTCACCAAACAATAATTTGGGTTGGAAAATGAGAGACAACAAAGTTGGGATAGTTTCTTTCAAAACTACTCACATTGCTTGCAGTCAACGTTTGAATCCCAGCAGAGCCCCTGCTAAATTATCTGTGGTATTTATTCCGTAGGTTTCTTTTTCTGCGCTTGGATTTGTTTTGTTCACCCTGACAGTAAACTGCTGTTTTCTCTCCGCCCCCACGATGCGGATGTTGCGTTCAGGACACGTGAGATGGGTGGTAGAAAAGGGAACCAGAAAGAGATCGCCTTCTCTTCATCCGACAAGTCGTGGTTGTTGCATGATGCAAATTGGACGTGTGGAGAAAACAAAGGTTACTCCACTTCATGTGTGTTTAAGTACATTGAGGAACATACTTAAGCGGACGTCAGCTGCCTTTTTACAAGTCGAAACCTCAAATTCGCATAGTTCCGGTATGATGTGAACGCAGCACGGAAGCGTGTGCAGCGGAAAAATTCTGTTGTCTGAAAGGAGAGAGTTCAGGATGGGTAATACCTTAGCTGCAGTGGTGGAAAGTATCTCAGTACATTTACTGAATGATTGCAATTAAGTAAACATTTTAGTTTTTTTTTCTTTCTTTTCTTGAGTATTTCCATTTAATGTATCTTTATGCTTCCACTAAATTCCACTTTATTCCATTCCACTAAATGTAAAGAGGAAAATAATGGAGCCTAGTTACTGGTTATTTTGCACATTTATATTATTTATACAAAATATAATCAATAAAACATCTTGATGTATTATAGATTAAGCTACCCAACAGTGGCATACAAAGGCCTGGTTAAAATGAGCCCCATCTTTACTAGCTGCAACATTGAAGTGATACTTATATTTGAATGCATCAACGATTATAATCCCATAACATATACTGTGTCATACTTCGAAAATGGGTCACTCTGCAAAATGAGTATTTCTAGTTTTGGTACTTAAAGGGTATTTTGATGCTAATACTTAATACTTTTGTTCAAGTCAAATGCTGAATGCATGACTTTTACTTGACAGAGTATTTCTATGTAGTGGTATTGCTACTTTTACATGAGTGAAAACTTCTTCCACCACTGCTTAGCTGTATAATGCTAGGCAATAAGAAGTACCTGGCATGAACCAGCAGGTGTCAGGAGGCCACCACAGCTATAGTAAAATGACCTGAGAGGGCCATCAGTGTCACAATTTTAATTTTAATTTTTCATTTGTTTAATGACACATAAGTGGTTGGACTAGTGAAGGATTGTAAACAGGTGAATAAAATAGACTGTGTGATCTCAAACAACCAAAGGCCCCAGAGAAGAGTTTGCATTTCAGTTGTTTGGGTCTGCTCAGCCACAGAAGAGCCAATAAAGCGCAGTATCAATCTTATTTTTTTAAACAGAATTTATCATAATTTGTAGGCTCTAGAAATATTGAAAACATGTCCACTACTTTAGGTTATTTTGAGGTTTTTGATTTATTTCATTTCAGCATGAAGGAATATGGCTGGTTGTAATGTGGGGTGACGGACTTCACCTACTTACTATTTTGGAATCACAGCAGGCCGGATTCATGTTACGCAACATCTAAATGGATTTAGAATGTAAACAGAGGCAAGGGTCAAATTCTGCAGCAGTGTTTAAAGTGTACATCAATTACCTAAAAATGTGTAATCCATGGTTAGTTAGTGACACAGGTCTTCACGGATGCATATCTTGCCCATTGGGTTTCTTGGGTGGTTTCTATCAATTAGTCACAGATTTGACTATTTCTTCCTGAGAGATGTCAATAAAAGTAAATTAGATTATATGACTAAAAAACAATAGCTATGGTTCACATTCTAGTGTTACTAACGATTACTCTTAACTGCCCTACTGCACACAGACAGCACAGTGACTGAACACTAAAGGCAGTTGTTTAGATGTATAAATGAATTATTTGACCATCTGTTACATATTCTTTCTCCACAACTGAGATCATCATATGACATGATTTCACCCAAAAAATGATGGGCTTTGAGCAAAAACTATATTTCACAGAACACAGAAGAATAAAAGAGTTGAAGGTAAATTTCCTTTTATTTCACATATTAAATGTTTGCATTATTTTTGAGTCATGCATTACAAAATGCAAGGTGAAACAGGTGATGTCCTTGCATTAGAGAACATTTGGTGTCAAATGACATCAAATGTAAAAAATAAAAAAAGTTAACAGTTCTCACGCTGTCCTTTATCAAACTGGTCAAGTATAAAAAGGGACATTTAAGAATTAAGAATCTATTTGAGACAACATTAGATCTACAGAAAATGTGTTGGACTTATTGCTACCTTTCCACTCATCTTTTGTTCTTTATACACAGTGTATCACTTTGTTAAGCCAACTTCAAACATCCATCACATGCTCTTGATCATTATGCAGCAGCACATGTGGACATGTTCTTTAGTAGGCTTCATACTAATACATGGACACAAAATAAAGGGTTTATTACTGTAAGGCTCCAAAATAAATACATAAATAGCATAATTTAAAAGGCACATTATGAAACATTTTGTCAAAATGAAAGATTCACATTCAACAATGTTTCTTCCCTTATGCTGAGTTTACTTGAGGTGCAATTTAAGGAGAAGAAAAGAGAGTGCTTTTACCAGCTTCAGCTGACATTTTGTCTGACAAACTATCATGAATATACATCTTTAAGGAAACTAGTAGACAGTGTCTAATCTATCTCACTCCAAACAATTATTTAAAAAAAAAGAGAACAATCCTAACAAAATGCTAACTTCTATATCAATGTCTGCATAGCTTCACCAAACAAAATGCTGGTCCAAAACTATGAAATACTGAAAACTGCACAATGACCTAACAAACTGTTTTTTTGGTTTGTTTTCAAAGAAGTGGGGAAGAAACCTGATCATAAGACGTAAATGCACTTGGAAATTGTATACAAATTCCACTGCAACATATATACAAAATTCAGCAATGGTTGAGTGAGTCAACTTCAGTTAACATTAAATATTTTCCTGCTGAATAAATATTAAATATTCATACATGTTCAACGGTGACAAAATACTGATCTCACTTGAATAAAATATACAGTAATCCCTCACTTCTCTCCACATTGCTGCTGATTTTCTTCAGGCTCTTTGGTAGAAGGACTGCTAAGTTAAAACCTGGGCGTGACAACCATCATTCAGCCCCTACGATCTTTTCCCCCATAACTTTGTGACCTCCCTCTGCTTCCCTCCTTTACGGTAATTTTCATGGTTTTACTGCATCCGATCTGTCTGGAGCTGCTGAGGTTGGTACTGGCTGTAGGCGGCGGCAGCGGCGGCAGCTCCTGGGGTGGCAGCAGCGGCGAGTGGCTGCTGGACAGCGTATCCATACCCCGCTGTAGTCATGTAACTTGTTGGTGCTGGTGAGGCTGCGTATGGATACTGCTCGTATGCAGCAGCGGCAGCAGCGGTGGCAGCGGCTGCAGAGTACTGGGCATACGCTGCTCCAGTATAGTCAAGGTATGGGGAAGTTGCAGAAGCAGCTGTTGCTGTAGCAGCAGAAGATTGTACATGAGGGATCATCATGCTGGGTTGGACAAAGGCCTGAGGGTAGACGTAGTGTGCCGGGACTCTGTAGGACACAAAGACACACAGGGTAAAAGCAAAGCCACAGACAGTCATTTTTTCCTATGCTGAAACTAAATTCTGGAAAACTGAAAAGCAAGCGCCTCAAAAACATCAATCCAGTCCTCAGAACACAGCAAATCCATTCATTAACAACTGAAAAACCCTACCTAGAAATGAAAAGTTAAGGAAGCAGCAAAACCACAAAGAAACACAAGCGCAGCTTTTAATTTAAAAAAGCACCTGAATCTGAAAGACGATGAGGCATTAAAAGAAGACACAGCCCAGCTCTGCACCCAATGTTCCACTGAAAACGGTATTTGACAAAAATGCGAGCTTATCGCACAACACAACAACATATCAGGAAGAAAAGTGGACACTATTATGTCCACATACGGTCACACCAACACCACACATACAGGCATGCCCACACATGTTAATAGATCCTCCTGAAAATGGAATAAACTACAATGTAGCTGCTGAGTTAATGATACAGCATGGTGTCTAATCAAGTGTGTGCTTGGTTGTATTAGCTTCTGCCGAGGCTCTGTTGTGTTTATTTGCTTGAAAAATAAATTAATTTTAATATTTCAAAAGGTGAAAGACTAGATTAAATGGGAGCTCTCCGTTAAAAGAGCAATATTCCGTATATAGACCAGGCAGGGTATAAATGGATGAATACAATCCTGGGTATCTGGGTAAATATGGCCCCCACTTTAAAGTTGTGTTAAAGTCACCCTCTGTAAATATACTGAGGAGCAGGTGTGAAACTGTTATATCTGGCCATAGACTAGTCCCCCCTCCCCCTCTTACAGATATACAACCCCACACAAACATACACACACCAACTTGACTGACAAGGGAGGCTGGAAGCATGCTATTTTCGCTCCCCTTGTCATCTCCAAAGGACAAGCTGATCTTCTCCTTCAGTAACACATGGCAGGGCACTCGTCAACTGTCATGGCCGCCTACGACGCTCTACTGTCTCAGTGACTTTGCTGAATTTACCTCTATTATCAGACTGGACATCAAAAAGTGGTGCTCTTGTTACAAAGCGGGATGCTAGAGCCACTGCTGTAAACATGAGCCAACTGTTTTGTACTATAGCTGCATAATAATCACAGAAAATGTCACAATTCTTGTATTAAACATGACAAATATAGTAACATGTATAGTTTTCAACTTGACAAGACAGGAACCAACATGCTAGTTCCCTTTATTTGTAATATGACCTTGTTTTATTATCAACAGTTCAAGAACTAAAAGGGCACAGCTGACTTAAGCCATCTCTATTGAAAGAGAAGGGAAACATTTTTTAGTACTGCACGTCGAGTGCTAAATAAAGGTGCTTTGTAAATCACCAGGACACATGGGTAATCCCCAGCACATAACCAAAAGGCTTCATGGGCACATGGCTCGGCCCACCTGTTGTCCACAGCCGAGCGGCCCTGTCTGTGCCATACATTATTAACAGCGCTGCTGAGTGACTCCCATTTTCCATCTGAATTCGAGAGGCCGTGGAGATCACTGTAGCCAACAGCTGCTGCCGAAGAGACCTACTAAGATCTCTGTCTCCAACCTATAGGGCAGTGAACATTTGAGTTTATTGAAACTAAATAATGAATCCCTATTCACGTCAAAAGTTAAGATCTAAAAATTGTTTAAACAGACATTGATCCAGCTTTTATTTGAAATTAAGTTACTTTAAATAACTTGAACTATGCTAATAAAGTACCAAATTGGGGCAATTAAACATATTATTCCGTTCTTTCCTGTGGCGATAACACAATTTGTGTTTGTGTTTAATGACAACCACTGGAGTGGTGAGAGAAATACAAAAGAAAAAGTATACTCAGTAGCATGTACCTGTAGATATAAGTGACAAGTGAAAGCAATGGGTTAATAAAGAAGAAAAAAACACAGCATAATGGGTAAGGAAACAGAAAAAAACTCCCACATGCAAGCCAGTGTTTGTTTTGTTGCGGGGGATGGATTTTGAAATTAACACTGTGAATGATCATCAGCCCCCCTTTGACAACAAAACACGATCAACGTAATGTTAACAAGAAACTGGGAAAATAAAATAAACCACAGGCTAAAGCACAAATCAATTATTAAAAAGGGGAAAGAAGCAACACCCCGTTGCAGATCTCCCTATCAAAACTCACAAAGTCTGCCCAAAAACCTCCTGCACCCCCCACCTTCCCCACTGCAAGTAGAAATGAGCACACAGTTAAGCTGAACACCACATCAGACTGAAAACAAGGCACACACCAATCTATGTACTATGGAAAACTGGGGGAAAAAAACAGAAGACTTCCATGCATCTAGTCACCATTTCAGTTCGTTTGTGTATGTCAGAGTATACAGGTAACACTTTAGCGCTCTGCCCAATGCAGACTCAGCTATTCCTCAAATCATCATGTCCCTTCATCAGCTATTTTAACCGTTACCGACCCTGTCAGATCAGAGAGAGATAGACAACATGAAGTCAAGTCCTGTATTGGCTGGGGACAAATGTTTACTTCCTTCACAGTCAACACCAAGCATAGGCGCACACATTCACACTCACATGTCCTCATTCAGGATTTAATAGGTGGAGGCAATGGTAAATTACATTTTTACAACAATAAAAACACTTTATATAAAAATCATAAAAGAAAAAAGCAGATTTCCTTACTTTCAGACAGACATATTTTCTGAAGGAAATGTTATTTTCTGCATCTTAACATACCCGTAAGGCCTTTGGATGAATGCTGGATGGATCTGAGGCATGCCAAATGCAAATCCTACAATGAAAACAGACAGTTGTTATGGTTTCATTTGAAGAACTGACACTTTTCTATTACAATGGAGATCATTTTCACTGATACTTTGCAAGATTGCCAATCATTTACAAGAGAAAATACTGTCTTTGTATGCCACCTTGATCATCTTGAAGTTGGGAAAAAAAGCTGTGGTCCAGTCCCTCACCTGGCTGTATGACCCTGGGCTTTGCTCCCAGGTAGGCCAGGTTCACATTGGCTTTCCTGCCATCTATTATGGGGTTCGGGTCCTTGCAGGCTCGGTCAGCAGAGGCCCGGTCTGCCATGGTCACCTGGAGGAAACAGCACATTTTCAATTGACCTCATGGAGATGTCTTGCTCACAGGGATAAGGTGGCACCGACAAATTATAGATCATTTGTTTTCAAGGTCCACCTAGAGGAGTGTGGTCATATTTTACTGGGTTACTAAGGGTACGGGGTTACTAAGGGTTCTGCGGTAAGAGCTACAAATGTCCTAATTCTAACCTGGCTGTCACACAGAACAGGAAGCACTACAATCGTTCAGCCTATAGGTGCTGACACTGGATCAATTGACCCTCTCCCCGACTGTGCACGTGTGCAAGCAACTTAAAAAAAAAAAAGAAAAAAAAAAAGGCAACTCAGAACTATCAACAGGTTGGTACTTACAAATCCATAACCTCTGGACTTCCCTGTCTGTCGATCGGTGATGACAACAGCCTCCTCGATGTCTCCAAACACCTCGAAATATTTCCTGAGACTTGAGTCCGTTGTGTGATAAGGAAGACCTCCCACAAAGATCTTGGTGAACGTGGTGTCTTTCTGTGCCGAGTGCATCATTTGTAGATCTGTGTAAAAGCGATTTCCTGGAAGTAGTGAGGTCAGATAAAGTAAAGACCAGCGTTCAGATCAGTTGAGGGAGAGAGTCTGCGGCGTGGACAGGCAGCCCCCCGGTGATGTGACTGTGGCTCTGAAGGAGGAGGACACCTGTTAGTTTGCTGCGGGAGGTTTCCCAGTTGTCAGTGTGTGACACAGATAGTCTACTTAACTCCACCCAGATCCAGACCACCACCCTGCGCTCGGGCTGCCTACTGGCGCACAGCTGCTAAAACAGTGGCAAGGACACACTGTGCAAAATAAGTAAAGAAAATTTTTTTCCTAATAAAGTTTGGTCGCAATCACAGAGAAAAATATATTGGTTAAAGCAAGTTGGAGGAAGACTGTTAGGCTTTGAAACTAGATGGATCTGCTTTGTCAGGAATGTGCAGGCTACACTTTTTTTTTTTAAAAACATTCAGTGTAAAAGCATGTCATCCACTGGGTAGAAACTCATGTAAGTTTCTCATCACTACCAGGGCTAAATCAGGATTTTACAAAACGGAACTCATAAAGGCTCCTCAGTGCAAGCCCCTGACCCCCTTAAAAACGATTCATTTAAAAACGTTGCCTTTTATATCCCAACACGAGGGTCGAAATACTGTATTATATTTATTATATTTATATATTTTGCAATTCTACAATGTAAACCCAGAAAGAATACCAAGAACACAACCTCAGTGTCCTCAATAGTAACCACGATTAGGCAGTACAGCAGTATCTGTAGCCTAGATGTTGCTATGGCTCAAGTTGTCCACCCAGCGCTGACACATGAATATTCATTTTTGTAATGTAGCACAAGGTTTGAAAAAAATACACCAGTTGACCCCATGGGGGCACTATATTTAAGTTAACTCAAATGTGACATCTTGTGCACCACTGGCCCAATTATGAGGCAACTTGGAAGGACCATGCATTTAGTCGGTGTTTGATTGGCGCCACTAATAGTGGGTCAAGATTTGAAACAATAACAGGCTTTAAATTTAGTGTCCCTTCTTATGCATTATGTATAGGCGACACCATGTTTACCTGTTTGTGTTAACCTTTATATCAGACACAGACAGGACGATAAGTTCAAGGAGAACATAAATCAACCGGTGACAGGAGACATTTTTGCCACACAACATGGGGACTTTTGACCATTTTGTTATAAAACACAATCTGTTATACAACAATAATTTAAGGTAGGATATTTTTTGGCTACATATACAAAATAGTTGTTTTCTGAGAATGTACGAGCAAATAATCCACCGTAAATACCTACTCTTTCTGTACACTTTAGATATGGACTAATTAATAAGGTCCCTTTAGGGCATATTCTGCATTTCTTGTATACCTTGCACCCCAAGAAAAGACAGGAACTAAACACTACTGTGTCATGCTGCGCTCATGCACTATCACACCAAACTTTGAAAGGACGTCAGAATACAACTCTGAGCATGAAACATGAGATCAGAGACGATTTGAAAAGAAAATGCATTTGAAATTACTTTGAATCAATATTATTGCATTTAGATTGAGAGTAATTAGGTATGTGCTAAAAACAGGTTTGTCAGTGAGACAGACAAAACCACTAAAATATGCAAACACGGTGAACTTGAATTAGAAAAATGAAGAGTCAACACAGTTCGCTGATTGTAAATGTTCTATTCTGGAACATTTTGTACCAAGTAAAACAGTTTGTGATACATTATAAATACAATTCTGTACATTATAATAGTGTAAATACTATGTTCAAATACATTTCTATTTACAACTCCTTATGAGGGAGAGCAGCTTTGTTCTCTTCTTTAAAGTAAGGTCCTGGGTTTGTTTCATTTTCTTGAAATTACAGCTCGGGTATACAACTAGTCAGTTCCACAGTACACCGCTTCCATAAAAATAGAAGTTGATAGGACAGCTCTTCTTCATAACTAAACTACTTTTGCTCCGTCTTCTGTAACCTGATATCGTCAATCACCCATTCATCCAATCCTTCTTTTAATAAAATGCATCATTGAGTACCTTTAACATGTAGTGTTATATATCAGCTTACATATAAAATGCAGATGGGCAATCAATTATACAGATAGTCTGTCAGTCAGCAAGACTGGGTGGCATTTTGAATGCCTCTGGGCATCATAATATACATACACAGGTTTCAGGTCCATACAGTTAGTTTAAAACTCAGTGAACTTGTTATGGTGTTCATTGAGCAGTCTGGGGTTTATGTGCCTGCCTTTATGGAAACAGGGCTTTAAGGCATCAGTACATCCAGGCCTTGAACAAAGCCCAGCTTCTGTGTTCCCACGATAAAAATGATGACACATGCTTTCTCAGTCACTTATGTTAGAAAACATCTCATCAGTCCAATATGGAAGACAGTCGGCGAACTCTCCAAGAATCCTTTCCAGTGCAAGCATTCAAACAGCAACAGTCTCATGCTGGATGGGGATTATTTCCTCCACAGTGTTACAGTACTTCAACAGGATAATTTAACATGATACAACATGAAAGCAACTCAGGTTTAGCAGATTTGTCCTCTGTTCAGGGTATGTGGCATTACTCCTAGAGATATGGCACTAAGCTTTACTTGGACACATAGATATATAGTGTTTAACTCCACATACACGCATTAGAAAAATAACATATTACTCATAACAGCAGATATGGAACCGTAGTTCTTTGGTTACCCCTGACAGATCATATTGATGTAAATATCAATGTTTATAAACAGTAGTACATTCTTAACTTTCATATCCCAGACTACTCCAACATGAGCCTCAGGGAGGATGCATCGTCTTACAAAAATATTATTTATAATGTTCAGAAACCAATGTAAGAAAATGTATTTGGGTAATATTTAAGTTCTCTATCAAAAATATCCCCATATAGAAAACTCAGATATGTGCATAGTGAATTTTCAGTGAACAGTAATTAGGATATACCTTCATTAAAAGCAGAGGTCAGATATGCTTTAGGAAAGCAGACACCAGCATCTCCATCACAAGGAGAGGAGCCACGCTGAAGTCAGTCTGCGGTTCACCCATAGATCACTGGATCGGAGGAGCACCCTCGGGTCCCTGCCTTTCCTCAGAAAGCAGGTCCTTCTTTGGGTGCTATCTGATCAGAGTCTGGGGTTCTGTGTCCATGCAGGGCGGTCCTCTGGTGAGCCGGGATGGCTTCACAAATACACCGTGACCCGGGGGACAGCGGAAGTACACTCTGCCCTGGACAGTCCCATTGTGCTTACCTGTAGGAAGATCATTACAGATATGTAGAATAATTGTAAAACCTTTAAATTATATCACATGTTGGACCTCTCATACAACAGGGAAAAATCAGCCTGAGCAATACTGGACTTTTAAGGGTAATACCTGTGAATTGGTTGCCCACAGTCATTTGGCCCGATTATGGGTTTAACTGGTCATACTGGTATGGACATCTATATGTGAGGGTTAAACAAGTCTGATAATATTTTGGTTACTACTGTTTTTTTTCCACATGACAATTAATTATTTTACGAGGTTCCCTAAAATTTAGATATTGGAGAATTGTGACCAAGATATGTTGTACTCTCT
The DNA here is from genome assembly GCA_016806645.1 of Ophiodon elongatus. Classification (NCBI taxonomy): domain Eukaryota; kingdom Metazoa; phylum Chordata; class Actinopteri; order Perciformes; family Hexagrammidae; genus Ophiodon; species Ophiodon elongatus. The sequence goes on from JACSYO010000415.1 coordinate 346,992, forward strand.
GATGGACACGTTAAGTGATGATGACACCATTTCTAAATGACTTCAACACATGTCAAGCTAAAATTGTACCACGCTCATCATGTTATTATGAACTAACATGGGAAGTGATAAAAGTAACATCAAAACTGAAGCACTGGTATTGCTCGATGACAGGGTGCTTAACTTCTTCCCAGTAGACTATAGACTGTTTCATTTATATATTGTATAATTATTATGTATATATATGTATTTGCAAGGCTCTACTAAACAGAAAGTTGGGGGCAGTGAGACAAAACTTTGAAAAGGGCTTACCCACTGCCATGTCAAGCTTCACACCAATCCAGATCCCCTTAGCAAACTCCACCCCTCCAACATAGTGGACTGTTCCTCTCCTCTTCCCCACCCACACCTGCTCCCCTGGTGCCATCCAGTCAGGAAGCTGAGCTACAGGTGTGCTCTCATCTCCACTGGAATCTCCAGAAGGCTCTGCGCTGCTGGGGTTTGGGCTGGGACAGGGACTCCCGTGGGGCAGGTCTCCCTGGGCCGGCTCCTCGATTGGAGGTTCTCCTCCTGCTCGCAGACTCGGGGCAGATGATGGGGCTGTAGATAAAGGTGCGACTGGGGATGCTGCTGCTGTAGATGGAGCTGGTACTATGTCAGGCACAGATACTGGGGCTCTGGCTGCAGTGCAAACTACAGGTGTGTTAGGGCAGGACACAGCTACACTAACAGAGCCTGCATTATTTGGACATTTGCATGTAGCAGTTGAATTGTCTTCAGTAACAGATGTGTTGATAATACCAGAGACATCACAGGACTCTTGATTGCCAGAGTCACATGTTTCTCTGTCCAAAACCTCCTGCTCCCATACACCTGTAAAATGTGCTAAGTTACTGTCTCCAATACCATCATCAGCCCCTTTAAAGTCAGTGAACTCCTGGCTGGCACTGAACACACAGTTGTGCGGCAGAGGGCATGTTTGCTGCTTGTCTCTGTGATTAGGGATACTGACAGGCGAGAAGGCAGGGTGGATGAGCACCTCCTGAACCCCGCCTGCTGAGAGGAGAGGCAGCTGGGTGTCACTCCCTGCGGAAACACTTTTGGTTTGTGTGCAGCCTCTTCCAGCAGGGCAGCCGAGGGGGTCGTGGGGGTCTCTGGAGGTGCAGCTGAGGTGGTCAGAGCTCTCACTGGCACTGAAAGGCATGTCAGACAGTGTAGCGTTGGAGGCGCTGTGTGAAAAGTAGCCACTAGTGCAACTGCTGGCCGTGGGGCTTCGAGGCACCTCTCTCTCTCCACATCGGCTTCCCTTCAAGTCAGACCGGGAGGATAAAAGCCCGTCCTGGTTCTCCAGACTCGCGTTGTAGATCTCGAAGTTTGCAAATTCCTCTGGGATGTAAGGCTGAGGGCACTGGTCGAGATTCAGAGTCATGTCCACATACGCCTCCTCGTCCTCAGAGTCCTGCTGATCAAAACAACAGCAGCAGGACAAAAGATAGATCCCACCAGACATGATGTCAGACATAGCCTGTATGGGGCATTAGCATACATAAACACTATTTTTAAAATGAAAGGGGAGGATGAAAAATGACGAAAAATGTGATAATGGAACATGAACATAGTGGATGAATAGTGTGGCACATTTTCATGTTTTCTGAATTTTGCTCTAAGGTGTTTGCTACTGTACCATTGTACTCATGTGTGGGTTTACACACTGTTAACAGTGAAACATGGCGATGTGAGGATGTACGGGACTATGCTACCACTTTTTAAACACTGCAGAAACCACTTCCACAACATGCTGGCATCGATATCCCACAATGCAATGCTGGAGTGACAACAACATTCCTAATAGACAATGGTGGACAGCTCTGTAACATCAATAACGCTTCAAAATAAGTTTACGTATAAGTACAGGATTTCACTTTGCTCGGCGAATTATAGTTTTTAAATTAGTTCATCGTTTGGTTGCAAAAAACTACAATCAAAGAGTGATACTACAAGGTGAAATACTTTGATTAGATTCTGTGCTAAAAAAATAAAAGACCAAAATCAGATGAGCAACAAATCAATGTTTAACTTTGTATTCTTTACTTACTTGCTATTGGAAAATGTAAACAAAGGATTTTTGTTGCTAGGGAACTCGCAATTTTTCAGAAAGTATTTGAACCTAATGTAAATCCTAGCACTTCATGTGTACAGTCACCAGCACAGATGGTTAAACATGTGTTCATGTGTAAACCTTAAAGCAAAGTGTGGCAGTGTGTGTGCGTTACTGTGCAATACTTACAACAGTGTGAGCTTGTGTCACGTCAGTGTGCATGTGTGTGTGTGTGTGTGTGTGTGTGTCAAACTCTTACAGTAACCCTCAGAGTCGTGTGAGCCGATGTGTGTAGCACTTACAGCAGTGTGTGGCAGTGTGTGGCTGAGCTGTCTGCTGGTGGGAGTGGTGGAGGTGGAGGTGGAGGTGGAGGTGGAAGGCTTGCAGTGGCCCTCGCTGCCTGCCCTGGGCCGGCGCCAGGGGCAGGGAGGGGGGAGCAGTGCAGGGCTGTCCACACATGAGCGCATGCTCTGCGGATGGGTCAGAACAACACTTCACACACACACACACACACAGCATGCATGGAGCTGGGCAGGCCAGTTACACAGTTAGTGCCATGCAGTTTGATATTTCACAAAAAACAGTGCTTGAAGTGTCCTAAGTGTGACCAACCGTACTTTTTACTGGGCCACAACTTCTTGTGATATATATTTGCAGGCTCTTGACCCTTGTTGTTCCATATCCACACACTCTTATAGCCCATAGCAAACATCTTGCTATATTTTAATATCATATAGAAGACCATTTTTATCCAGACTGCAGCTATTTATGTTCAACTGCAGTCATACAATATAACCACTTGCTACTAGCTGGAGACCTCTGCCTCTCAACCACAGCATCCCTCACATGGACTGATTTGTAAAGTACCGGCGCCTCTTTAAATCCACTTCAAGCACAGATGAAAAACATATGTAAGGTTAGTTTAAATGGTTGAAACAGCCACAAACTATTAGAATCCAATTATCACAATCAAAATCAGACATGAGACTTAGCTTCGTCTAATTTAGCATTGTGGCCCTCCCCAGTTGAAGTCATGCTCCTGTGAGTCAGGCTCTTTCATTTCAATTCAGTGACACAAATACAGTGGACTTTTTCTTTTTGGCCAGTCACACAACAGCAAAGCCATTTTCACAATAAAATCATCAGGCAGCTTTGGGCAATTAGTAATTGTTGTCAATGTCAATAAGTTTATTATGTTGTGGAAATGTAACTTTATTTGATAAGTGACATGGTAAAATGTAAAAAAAAAATGGGGTTTGACAAAACAAGAATATCTAACAACTCGGCAAAAGCAAAGACATGAATACTCCCCTCTTGACAAAGAGTGAATTCATCCTCCTTACCTCTTGTCCCAGCAGTGGTCGGGCCTCCAGGACTTTCTTCACCTTATTCTCCTCTTTAACAGGCAGCAGGGACTTGAGGAACTTAGGCGGCTGAGGGGACAGGACTTTGAAAGGGCTGGAGTTGAAAAACGTAGGGCTCTCTGGAACCAAACCTGTGTAGCAACATCACCGTGGTAACTCAGTTATACTGTAGCAACACAGAAAAATGTTGACCACAAACAATGCAGCTGCTGCACATTTGCGGTTTCTGTAGTTTACCTGGATTCTCTTTGTTTTTGATGGGTGTGGTACAAAGCGAGCCCTCCGGGGGATTGCAGTTGGTGCTGTCAACATGATCACAGTAGCCCTAGACAATAATACACAGGTTCAATTGGGAAGTTTTGTGAAGTAAAAGTAAATTTGTAGCTAAAAGACTTAAACGTCTACAAGCTCAGGGCTCATGAGGAGACCTTTAGTGTAATTCCTTGTAAAACCGTGTGTGATTTTTATTATCAAAAAGGGACAATTACGACAAGCAGCATTCCGATATATATTTTGACAAGACTATTGCAGCCAATACTAGTTCATTACAATTCAACATCAGAGTTTTGTGATAAACATGTTGTTAAGGCACACCTGACTTACCTTGCAGTCTTCATCCTCACAACCAGTCAGGTCTATTTTACTACATGAAGACTGAAGAGCAAGAGACATCATGTTAACAGCATCCTATTATTCAATAACAATTATTTCCATATGGTTCTGTGGGCAGTGCAGTGAGTAATGTATTCATTACATGCTGTACATTTGGTGTGCTGATACTCCTTCTAAGGTGTCGTCCCTTGGTGGTGAGCGTTTCCTTCACCGTGACAGCCTTTAGGAAACAAAACAAGACAGGTGCATCTTTACATGTGAAACCAATCAGATTGTTTGTGTTTCATATGTCAGTGTGCTACTGTGTAAAATACCTGTCGTAGCCTCTCCAGACTGAGGATGTTCTCCACTTCCAGAACTCCCCGTGTGTACTTCTCTATGTAGGTTTCTCCATCCTGAGTCTCCTCGCTGTCTGCCCGAGCAGCCATGAGGGCCAAGGTTTCCCTTTCCTCTGGCTCCTCTGAGGCCTGGGAAGGAAAGAGAAGACACTTACAAAGGGCTGTAGACAATAAAAAACCAAACTGGTTATTTGTCACACGTTCTGAAAGCAGCAATTGGATACAGAGGTACTGCGAACAAGTTGTACCTTTGGTATGTTGGAAACGATCTCATAAGTCACACCACAGGAATAAAGCGGGTTCTTTAAGGACATTCTTCTCTTGAGACTCTGAGTGAAACTCTGGAGGAAACAAAACTATGTTGATCATCAAAACACAATCCATTGCTGCAAACAACCACCTCCGCTGTGGACTGACCCCCTCCGATGAAATCGGATCCCTCCTGTATTGACCTGTTTGTTGTAGACGTTGACAGCGATCCTCTTGCGGAGCACCAGCTCCACGGAGGCAGGGTGGCTGAGCTGCACGGTGGCTTTGATGATCAGATAAATGCGTTCGTTAGGAGATGTGATGCGGTTGAGGTGCACAGAATCGTGGATGGATGAGTCCCAGGAACACACTGCTGACACCTGGTGAATTGGAAGAGTTGTGTTATATTACTGTAGCTCCACAATTGTCAACAGAGAGGGAATCTGTGCCAGTTGGCTGGGACTGAATACACAAAAACATGAATTACAGTCTTGTAGCTGGGCTGTAGCTTTGGGTTTGCAGCAGTTGGCTAATGAGTAGAAAAAATGCTATCTCGTGATACTTAAGCACAGTAAAGAAAGTGAAACAGACATGTATTGTTACAGAAATACACAACACACAACTAGTAGAAGCAATGAAAAACCCAATACTTTATGTCTACTTTACACAGTGTCACTCAGCTTTATAAGCAAAGGATGACGCGGTGGTCCTGCATTTGTACTTGTGTATGTTTCCCTGAGTTCCCTTTTTGGCCACAGGAAGGCAGTAAAATCAAACGCATTGCTTACCTCCTCATCACTGTGCCTGATGATGGGCAGATAGAAGAACTGGCTCCCATGCTCCTTGGGCAGTATAGAGTTGAGGCCTGCAGCGTGTGGGCCGGTCAGCTGCTCATTTACTGTCAGATTATCCGCTGGTGGCATGAAAGACAGTTAGTGTTTGTTCAGGCCTGAAAGGAGACCGTGAAATATTAGTTGATATAAAAGGATGAATCGGCTTTACCATTTAAATCTAGGAAGAGTACAGGGACGTGAGCTTCCACTCCTGCAGGTGGGGTCCTATAAGGGGTTGAATATGATTAATCGTGAAAAAAGGGCTGCAAATGAAGTGAGTCTGACACATGCATGGGTGTGTGTTGGTGTTTTACCAGTCTGCAGGAGCTCCAGGGATGCCACTGCCAGGTGCAGGTACCAGCACTGCGTTTCTCTCTTCAGTCAGACCCACCCACTGCTCCACTAGTCGAGCCTCACGCTCAATATCCTCCTCTGACTTCTCTAATTACATAAATGAGGAGAAAGGTTTCATCACAACACATGGACAAAATCACAAAAAATACAGACAACACACAGCAGTCGTGCTTCAGGTCCTTCAGCAAGTGGCAGCTGTAACACAGGGCCTAGGACTCACCTTGTTTGTTGATGATTTTCTTGATTTGTTCATCAAGGTACTCCCGACGTTTGATCAGTGCCTCTGACCAGCGCTCTCGGACACAGTTGAGATCTTCCTCCTGAAAACAGGCAGAGACTAAAGTCAGAGCCAGCTGGCTTGGTAAGGCAAAGGATGTGCTCCAGGGCTGGGTGTTGTATTAACAGGGCAAGGTGAGGGTGCACAGGGCTGATCTGTCTGAGGTAGTACTGTAACTGCTCCTTAATACACCCACTAGCCAAGCCAAGTGGAAGCTAATTTAAGCTAATTTAAGTTCCAAAGTCCCACGGTGCATTCTTTTGGTGAAAAACGTTTATGGTCAAATTAAATAAATACACACACATAACACCTCCTTTTAACCCCTTTGCAACTCACACACACATGCATGCACACATCAAAATGTCCTCACATGCAGCCACAGCCACCCGAAGTCCTACCTGGAAGTACAGCAGATCACTCTGTGAGGGAACCACAATGTCCACAGTAACCAACAGACCTCAAAGCCAACCTTATTACGCTTGTTCTGATGTCAGAACACTTCCACCATGCAAAGTACTGTAAATCATGCAGTCATGCAATGCCCATGTAATTCGGTGAGGCTTATTATTCCTGCAGCTCTTCAGTAGTGAGAGGCAAACAGCAGCATTAGTGTGCAGCAACCTGAGGGGGAAGGCAAGAGAGAGAGCGGGACAGGATCCCTGGCAGACAGACTGCTGGCTGGGACCTCAGCCATGGGTGGAACTGCGTTTTGCATAGAAGGCTGCCAAAGAATGGTTGGTTGGTGTGATTGATAATTACAGCATCAGAAATCGCCCATATGTGCAGCTGCTTTTTAATAAAGCACTAATTTAGTTGGCACAGCCCTCTGCCTCACATGCCCTCAGCAACAGGCCTAGTCGCAAACACATGATGAATTTGGTTTCCTTCATGCTGCAGAGTGAGCTACAGGGGGAGCAGCAGCAGGAGGAGACTGAAAAGGTACCTGATAACTATCCATATCGTCTTCCTCCTCTCTCTGGCAGGAGAGAATACACTCAGTCAAATGTGAGGAACCAGAAAAAGGCCCTGACATGACAGCTCATTGCTTACCATGCACTGCTCATGTAACTTTCTAGAATTTCAGTGATGTGAAAGAACAATTTACATTCATGTGTGTATGCTTTTGACTAATGAATGTTTTTAGAAAACTATTACAAACCCTGGGATTTACTCTCTTAATGATTCAAATTGTCGCTTCCTTTCTACATCAGGGCACATCAGTGCATGTTAACAGAACAAACAGGGCACTAATGAGTTTGTACATTCCTTGGCCTTCTTTAGACTCACTGCCAGCTACCCAGATGAACCACTCATGGCACGAAACCAGAGATGGACTAATTTGGCTAAATCAGCATAATATTGTATATCACTGGCATGGCACAAGCATACTGTTCCCAAAACGCAGAATCAAATTACACAGAAAATCATCATCCTATTATTTTTTTAATACAATAGGTTTATAGTCTAAGTTGCATGTGAGTATATGAAAAAAATGTGTATGTGTGTTTCACACACCTGGTAGCTGTCGAGTGGTCTCTGTAGTTTGGTGGAGCGAGCAGAGACACAGCCGATAGAGACAGACATCAAAGCCTCCACCAGCAGAGGCAGAGTACCTGAGTTCTGGACCGGCTTCACACAAACCTGCAGCCTCCTGGAGTGACCCTGCTTGTACAAATCCCCATCATTCAACATCAGAATGCTGCTGCACTCTCTAAGTACAACATGTACACGAATGTTTATAATGACATAATTAGTCATGATCCTTTTGAAGCTACAGTTGGTAACTTGTGAAAACTAATGAAAACTACTTTTTGTCATTTTTGCTCAAACTGTCACTATATCCTGACAGTACTGCTTGAGACAGATAATCTGTGAAAATATCATCCTCTGTCTCCTTTTAGTGGCATTTGCAAGATTTAACTGCGCCCCAAAAAAACTAAAACCAATTCGAGCCGAGGAGTCTCTAACGCAGCTGTCAATCACTGCTTGTGAATTCTGATCAAACTGTCAAACCAGAAGGAGGCAGATAAGCCTGATATACTACTTTCATCATATAGTGAGCAAATTAGTTATTTTTCATTATAGTTATCAACTGTGGCTTTAAGTGTGTGTTTGATGTAGGGCAGCCTGTCTGACCGAAAGGGAAACTTGCTCATAGTTTTTCTCTGACCTGTCGGAGTTGGAAGACACCTCCTGTGCTGATGTCTTTTCCAGGCTGCAGCTCCACAGACGAGTACTCTCCCTGTTCATTCAGCTCCTGGATGAAGATCACCAGCTCGATCCTGCGAGACACCTCACTCCACCTAGAACAAGCAGAAGCCAAGATTAGTTAGGTGTGAAATGTCAGAGTGTGTGTGTGTGTGTGTGTGTGTGTGTGTGTACACAAAAGTCTGAGTGTGACATGTGATAGATGTACCTGTCGCGGAGCGTCTGGGTCTTGGCCTCCAGTGCGTCTAACTCCCAGAGTGAACGTCCGTTCCCGGCACAGCGGTGACCCCACACTTCTATGGCCAATGCTCCATCTGATATAAACTCCAAAAACTCATCCGTCACATGCACAATGTAGTCCTGCACAAAGACGAGAGGTTTGTACTGGAGTTAATTTGAATTTTTTTTTTAATTCAATTTCTAATGCTTCAGGGTAAGCAGCTCCTTTTCTTGTACCTTGCAGTGATCAAACTGGACAGTAAACTGGGCATCTGGGCTTCGAGGAGAAGGAATGTCTGGGCTGACCATGGGAGGAGCCACGGTGGGCTCACCGTGCTCCCAGAAGGTGTACTGACAGAAGACAAAGTTGGACAGGTTGAGTGGCAGACCTGTGGCCTCCTTGATCCGCACCTGCAGCAAAGAGACACGTTTGTCTGAGAAAACTATCTCCCAGTTAAATGCCGGAGCAAACAAAAACAACAAGCAATTTAAAAACTCCTATCTTTGTCAAAATCCAGTAACTGTACAATGGCTTTACCCTGCAGGTAAGCCTCTTGGCTATGTGGACGATCTCCCCGTTGGTGTCCATCACCTCATAGCAGCTACTCTCACTGGAGTTCTCTGACGAGTCGTCTCCCCCAGACAGGCGCTCTGGTACGACGCCACTGACTCGCATCAGCTCAATGTGCAACCTGCCTGCTACCTGTACACACAGAGCAAGGAGACGTCACGTCCCCGTAGACTCATATACCCCATCAAAGAGAATACCCAAAAGGAAGGGCGGGTCGATATGGAGAAAATAAAATAACACAATATTTTTTTACCAAATACCTCAATATCAATATTTTGCTGATATCATAGGATGTCCATTGGTGCTTTCACAAAATATTTACACAATGGGATTTTTGATAAATAATCATCATTATTGTGGATTTATTACTAAGTGGGTAAAGGTAAATAATTGAACAGCTAAAACAGTCTGGTAAGTTCAGAAAATAACATCACTTTATTGCAATGATTACAATAGATTATGCAGCTTTTAAAACCAAGAAAAGACAACACTCATGCCATATTACGATATGCCAAATCTAAGACGATAGCTAGTCTCATATCATAATATCAATATAATATCAATATATTGCCCAGCTCCACCTAAACGTCTAAATTGTAAATGTATGTGCATCATCCTTTCATGTGGACCTGATGTAAAAATAATATTGGAAAGCTGCACCATGACTTTTTTTATCTGTGCATTAAACTGTTTATGTTGATGCACCCTTACCTCTCCTTGTTGGCTGATGATGGGGACTGCATATTGCAGTTTGACATCATGGAAAAGGCACTCCAGAAAAATGTTGGCCACTCCTATCAGGTTATGGTTCTCTTGCGCCTCATAGAATGGATCACATTGCTTACTGTTTGCCTTGTTATACTGAAAAGACACAGAAAAACACCTGAATAATCCAGTTCATTTTTCTATCTTTTATACTTATCTCTTCCTGTTTTCTGATCCTGTTTCTTACCATCTCCTCTGTGCCTTCCTTCCAGTCCCTGTAGTGGTCTCTCATATCCACTAGTTTATTTTCTAGCCTCTCAATGGTCCACACCTGGGTCCCCTTTCCTTTTCTCCGCACCTGAATTGCCGGCTCGCTCACTATTGCTCCACGCTATATGAAAACAGGTGAACAGATTAAAACACTTAGTCACACCTTGACATAATAAAACCTGTCCCAAGGTGAGGTGGAGGTGGTGTGTGATTGCAGCGGGTTCAGAGGTCTGACCTTGCGGTTGGCGCTCAGGTTGGCCGCAGGAATCTGAAGGGTGACCTGATAGTCAGTCAGTTTGTTCATCTCCTCTGCCAAAAAGTTGGCTTCTCGCACCAAGGTGTTGGCTTTCACGACCTGCTCCCTGAGTCGAGAAAGACTCTGTCGAAAAAGCTCATCCCTGACAGACACACACACACACACACACACACACACACACACACACACACACACACACGAAGATGACGACCTGCCACCTGTTATGTACCCTCAGTATGTACTTTAAGAGACACAAGGTCCCCATTTACAGGAACAGGTAGTTTAAAACATACAGAGTTGAGAAGGAAGTTACTGATTGACTAAACTACGACTTGAAACGTGATGTTTAAGTTAAATCTCAGATTTGGCTCTCAAACCACAGTTGCTAGAGTTTACCAAGAGGATGCCTCACTGATAAAGCAACTGGCTGACTCAGACTGAGTCAACATTGTAAAAAATCTGAATGAGACAATATTCTAATGCATATTCATATAACTAGTTATATCTAATAAGGTGAATACTGTGAACATCTCATGCAACTGTAAAAAGTGAGAAAAAACAAGGAAAAGGACTGCATATCTCAGCCTCCCTGCCATGTACAGACTAGACGCCACTAACCGCTCCTCCGTCCACAGTCGCAGCTTGCTGTGTGGTGTGTGCATCGGGAAGGCCAGGCGCTCGCTGCTGCTGCGGTGGTGTTGCGGCATTTTCTCAGGAGTCAGCTGTTGCCGTAGCGACTCCAGCTCTCGTTCGTACATCACTCTCTGCTCCTCCAGAGCCGTCCGCTTCTCCTCCAGGTACTGCTTCTCCAGCACCTGGACCACATTCTGCATGGGGTCTAAAAACATTGAGACACAACACATTTCACCGTCAAGTCCAGATTATAACGAACAGGATCAGCACTGATCGAAGCCTCTAAGGGAACAGGACACAGAACAACCACCACAGCTGATAAATGAAGTTATTACATTATTATTATTATATTGTTTTAATAATCTTTTTCCACAAGAGGCTAAGGTCTTCATAGTAAATTCTTATTGTAATGTCTGTTGTCAGTGCTAAATACAACAATCAGCTGACAAATTGCTCAGCTGATTGTTGTATTTAACACTAGAGCTGATCTTTTGAAACGGAGCAGAGTGAGGGCATTTCTAAAAGATGTTATTTGGTCAGAGTATTGCAACAAGCTGAAGGTCAAGACACCTAAGTGGAATACATACTGCATACAGCTGTGACCTGAAAGCCTTAATGATCATGCAGATTGGAAAAACAGATTATCCTAATCATACCATTGTTCCCCAGAGTCTTCATTATGACCTCCATCTGAGCAAACTCATAGCTGTAGTCCTGCTCAGAAGACGCCTCGCTGGCGGTCTCCACATCTGCCTCAACGAAGCTCTCTCTGGGGGAAGCTGTCTCCAGCTCCTTTAAACGGTCCCGCCGCTTTCGTGCTGGCAGGTTAATCCTACAGAGCAACAGGACTTCCAATCAGTGACGTTTTCATTTCGTGACTCTTCATACATATAAATGTGGCCGTGACACGTTTTATACCTGAAGAAGTGATTGTTGCCCCATAAGATACGATCTCCATGCCACAGGTGCACCAAAGAATCAATCATTGATCCGTTCACACAGGTCCTGCAGAAAACAAGAGAAATTAAATTCCGATAATGAAGATGTCAGATGGCATTATAATCCTAATCTTTGAACAGGGAAAAGTAATTGAGAAGGAACAATCCTTTTATAGTGTGAGGGAGACATGGCTCTGATATCAAAGCGAGGAGCTCAGATCATAGATTCCTGTACAGTGAGGTCATGTGAAACACTGAGGTCCAGTCATCCATGAAGAAGACAGACAACAGAGAGACACACACAGAGAGAAAGAGAGAGAGAGAGAGAGAGAGAGAGAGAGAGAGAGAGAGAGAGAGAGAGAGAGAGAGAGAGAGAGAGAGAGAGAGAGAGAGAGAGAGAGAGAGAGAGAGAGAGAGAGAGAGAGAGAGAGAGAGAGAGAGAGAGAGAGTTTTGGAGGTAGCTGTATAGCAGCTCACCTGGCGTTCCCTATGGGCATCAGGGTGACATCACCATCTGGGCAGAGCTCCAGGACGCAGTGCTCCGGCTGGATACCGATCCCAAAGAGCTGGATGTCCTGAGACGTGTCTGCGCCCACACGCGTGTGCTCCTACACACAGGTGGAGGACAGATTGAGAAAACTATGACAGATCTGAAAATAATTACACCCAACATCTTGTTCCAACTCTCAGATCATAACCTTTAAAATGTTGTTGAGTGAACCAATTTGCTCAAGAGTTTTCTCATTTGCGAAAAAAAAAAAAAAAAAAAAAACAAGCCCCAAATTCATGAAAAGAAACTTGTGTGTCTCTCATTGCAGAGTGGATGTTGTTAAACAAACATCCCAGCTTCTAGAGGATGTCCTACCCTGCCACACACTAACCCATTTCACATTCCCGTAGTCATTCCACACTGATATGCCAGGCTGAGAACCCAGACAAAGGCCTGTTGTTCTGTACGCTGCACAGGCTGCTGTCTCATATGCCTCTGCTCTTACCGGTCCAAGTAGCTGGTTGGTTGTTCCACTTCAGTGCTTTGCAAAGACCAGACATGCTCTTACTGGACTCATCTCTGCTCTCACAGCGTCATCTGGATCACTGCGCCATATGTTTCACGGCCTCAGTCTACGGTAAATATTACCACGGTAATGGGTCGGTAGCGTTAACTATATGCTGTAACACCAGGGAGTGCATAAGTAAGTGACTAACCGGCTTTTTGGCAGCGACTACTCCCTAAAAAAAGAACTTTTTGGCCTCTGTACAAACTTCAGCCATTACGAGGTGTTTTGGATTTTAACTTTAACCGCTATAAACAAAAAACCTACAGCGTTTGCCATGAACAACATTGCGACATGTCACAAAGTTCTTCCCAACCCCTCATGGCCTTCACCCATACAATTGTCTTCAAATATATACGCAGTAGTGGTGGCATTAAAAAGTGTCTGCATCTTTGGGTTGACTATTTATCTTCTTTTAGAGCTCCTTAGGTTGAAACAAAAGGGGAACAGATGCAGGTTCAGACGTTAATAGAACCACTTAAATTAAATACAGACTGGTAAGTATACACTGGAAAATTCCTCACAAATGCATTTAACGGTTCATGTTATTTTTCCAGTGCGGTCACCTGGGATTTGGTAATCCCACAAATAAGTATAAATACATAAATGCTCATGGCAAAACTTAAAAGGCAGCAGGGTGCCGATGGTAGCGAGTACTGTGTAGTATTAACTAGTGGTTATCTTGCCAGCATGGCATCATCACATTGTAAAAACTGTATTACCTTCAGATAGTAGACCAGTAGCTCATTTAGGGCAGGATCTGCATTGAGATTAACCAGGAAACACTTGTCGTCACCCACTTTAATCCCTGATGTTTCCAGAGAGATGCCCATGCTCTCCAGCTGCTTCTGGCGTTCCTGTAAATACGGATAATAACAGTGTTACTGTTCGTATAAATAGGAATTAGAACTGAGGTTTTGGAGTCTGTTTATGGTGGTTGTGCATACAGTGGCAATCTCCTCTGTCTTTCTTAGTTTCTCCTCCCAGGTGACAGTCATCTCCTGAATGAGTTTCTCAGACTCGTGCAGTTTCTCCTTCAGCTCAGGAGCCTTCAATGACTGATGGGAATAATGGAAAAAAAAAAAAGCATAAAAATCAGCGTAATCTGGATTATCGTGAAATTTATAACAAGTCTGGCATGAATTAATTCCTATAATTTGTGAGTCTCTTCGGTCTACCCAATCCCTCCTCTTACCTCGGCCTGAGAGAGTTGAACTTTGAGCTTCTCCACCTCTTCCCTGAGCTCTCTTATGATCCGAGCGTTGGGATCTTCGTTCACCACGGCATGGTTGACGATTCTCTTGGCTCTGTCTGCATAGCGTAGTGTGGAAAGAGTCTCCTCGTAGTTATCGGCTGCTGGACTCACTGTGGCTATCATGGCTGTCTTGCTGTTGCCGCCAAGGTTGTCCTGAAGACAAGAAAGCATGTTGCAAGGAAGCATAGCTGATACATGTTTATTTTCAGTCTAGATGCAATTATTGCAACAACAAAGGACAAATGTGCAACAAAGTGCTAGTTTTGTAAAATGCATTTACTCAATTTTGAGGTACTTTTACTCTATGTGAGTATTTAATTTTTTTCCCCCACATTATATTTGTACTTATACACTTCAGAGGGAATATTGTACATTTTACTCAACTACATTTATTTGACATCTGAAGCTACAAGTTGGTTTAAGATTTTACATTCAAACCATATGAACAGTTTGTAAGATATGATAGATTTTTCAGTGCACTAAATCTGCTTACTGACTAATTTTTGTCCTTAATTTATTCTTTTAAGTAATTTTGTTTAAAAACATTTGATACTTAAAGTACATTTTGCTGCTAATACTTTTTGTATTATTTGAATGAAGGACATTTACTCGTAATTAAGTATTTCCTTATTTTCTAGTGTGGTATCATCAGCACATCTAGAACAACCACATACCATTATAACAACCAGCTTTAAATGTGTGTAATTTGTGGGTCAAACCTTCAGTAGCCAGGTGAGGACTGAGTCTCTGTATGGCACAAACTTGGCCTTCCCCTTTCCTGCAGACTGATCAGCCAGAGCAGAAATCACACAGCCTAACGTAGTGAGAGACCTACAACCACACAAAAAAAGAATCAGCTTTAACCTGTCAAATGACGAATTCATATTTTTGCTTGCCTTTCATATGGAAAAAAAAATACCTACCTGTTAATATTGCTGCCCTCTTTGAGTCTCTCTCCAGCAGCTCCAGTCTTAGACACTCTCTCACTTCCTGCCAGGTCAACCAGACTCATCTTGCTCACTTTCTCCCCTGAATTCTGTTTACCGTCACAACACGAACAAATAGTCAGGCAGACCCACGATAAGACGAACAGGATACACACAAATGAGGTAATATAATTCAGTAAATTCAAGGAACAATTCATTGTGAATGTTGGTGGAAAGACTGACCCCAGACTTTAGATCATAAAGCGTTTGTGTGACAATGATACTGAACACGCCATGTGACCGACTGCTCTCCTCATTCATGTTGGTGGCGGCAACTGTGCGAGATTTGTTCCCCTCTGACATTAACACCTCAATGTCCTAAAAAGATGGGAGAGTGAGGTAATGAAAGAAAAAAACGTTTGAGGAGAGTTTGACATAAGGACACAATTTGAACACATTTCAGTGGATTTAGGTAATCACATTGATCCTTATGATAACAGTAAAGTCAGACGGTATTCACATATGGCTGAAAACCATTGCACAACTATCAGGCAGAGCAGAGCACAGAGGAACAGGGTGGAGATGTTTAAACTTAATTAAGGAAGGCCGTGCCAAGGGCTTGGCATATAAACTACCCAGAACCCCATGACTACATCCCACGTCAGGAATACGTGTCTATGCAGTACATGAGAGGATGTGAAACTAAATGGCTATTCCGAATGTAAATTAGCGACATGACAACCGGGGATATGCTATAAGGCATTTCTGCTGCATACTATAAATCATGTCTGTGCATTAGTGACATATGAGGCCTGTGGTTGTTGATACGGATTCAGCTCCGCACAAGTGAGATGACAGGAAGGTGAAAGACTCACCTCAAAGTTGGTCACAGCCAGCTGAGACAGACCATCCACGTATGGACCCAAGACTTTGTGTTCCCGGACTTTCAGGGACTGTCGGCTCCTTTTAAAAAAAGGGAAAAAAGGGAAAGCAACAAAATGAGTGAAAGAGAGAGGAGAAAAAAGGAAGGAAAAAAAAACACATTTCCAATTAGGGACATATGTGCAAAAACAAAGAAAGAAGAACATTTTCAACAGGGCTTTATAATGCACATTCCTCTCTTTAAGAAGTACTTTTCATGAAACACTTCTTAGCACTTATGACAGCTCAACAAATTCTCTCTGACCTCGAGTACTTGATCAGAAGTCATTTTAAAATTGTAATTAAGGCTTCGGGGTTTTGAGAAGCTCACGAGTTATTTACCCTTCTCTTTGAGCAGTAATTCAAATTACTTTCTGAGAAATAGGAAACTGGTATTTGGCAAACATGGCATTTCAGACTGACTTCAATAGCATAAATATTTCTGGCGAGATTTTACATTTTATAAAGTTAAATTTTCTATTACTCATTCTGGCCGAAATGGAATGGCCTGCATGTTATTGCAATAATTAACTATTTGCATGGAACACAACTGCAATACAATTTTAACATGAGTTTGATACCACATTGACACATGAAATAAGTCATTCACATAAAAAGTTCCTGAATTTCTTAAAGGGCAAGGCCGGTCCTTCTTTACCGTCAACAAATCTTCTTAAAGACAACAAAACAACAAAAAGAATGTGTTACTCCATCTCCAAATACTCTCTCATCTCCCCAGCCTTCCTTTGGCTCTCAGTCCCAAGTCCCCACTGATTCCTTCATCTTTAAAAACATTTTCTTTTTTTTTTTGAAAGAAACTTTCTCAAACAGCTGAGACGCCGTTAGAAAGGAGTAAAGTTTCTTTGGTGACTATTTCCAGCTGCGATTTAGTAACTCTAATGTATATTCAGGGCAATAGGCCAGTCTGTGTGGAACTGACTCAAAATAAGCTACAGTGTTCATTATAATGAAGGTGGGTAAACGGAAACTCCTCTTCACCTGGCTGCCTGACATGTGTTGAGGAGAAATCCTACAGATCAGTATGAATCACTGAATCCCTCTTCATGGCTACAGAACGACTGAGGTTGGCAGAAGCCAGGTTCCCGGCTCCCACTCTGGTAATCTACCACCCACAGCAGACAAGAGGATGTAACCACTAGAAAGACCATGGCCAACTCATCGTGTGACTGAGACCCTTTTTACGCTTGACTCCATGTCTCGTGTCTATAACAGAGCCAGTGTTTAAACCTAAAAATCACAGAGGCAGATAGAAGAGCAAGAGAGTGTGAGGCTTGTTATACAAGCGAGAGGAAGTTGCCATCGAAATGGCTCTGGCTTCATCTTCAGACATCTGCAGCACACAGAGTACCCCCCTGTAGTCCTTCTCTGGGGCTCGGCTCACAGGCTGCTCTGACTGCTCTCCTGGTCCCGGCTTCACTAACAGATGTCCCTGAAACCCACTCTTTCACAGTTTGCTCTCCCTTGCAGTCTGTCTGCCAACCCGCATCGGACCACGCAGGCGAAGAATGCAGCAGTGTCAGAGGACGATGCTGGACGCTGTTCTGCAGGAAATGACTGGGTTGAGCTTCCTACTCACATCGTTCTGTCGCCGTCCCCCATTCAGGCTACTAGACACAACAGAGCTATAAACGGAGACGCAAACTAACACAAAGTGGGAGCTGACGGAGAGGTCACAGCTAGTGCTGGAGTTGGAGTGAATTTGTGTAACCAGCTTTTTCTGTGTCACTCCAGGTCAAAAGCATTACCAAAGCATTACATTCAGCGAGGTTGTACAGGTCACATGTGCTTATTCTGAAGAAAACTTACTCCCATCAGACTTACCCTTTGGGATCGAGCAGGTCACGGACCTTCTCATTGTAGATCTCCATGAAGGACACCTCCACCTTAAAAGTATGGCCCTCGTTCTCCTCTTCGTGGATCCTCTCAAACAGCGAGCAGCAGAGTCGAGGGATTAAACCCGGCTGCTCCCCATTCCCCATCATGGAAAAGGACTTGCCTGAACCTGGATGGACATCAAAGTCACACATGACATCATCCACTACAGCGAGAAGCTCATACAATGCAGTGCTTCAATTACAGTAAAAGTTAATTTGACTCGTTTTGAGCCCATCTGCACAATAAATGGTGGCAATCCATACAGTAGATGTTGAGATATTTCAGTCTGGATCAAAATGGCAGAGCAACCGACCAACATTGCCATCCCAAGATCAAATGCCATGTGCTTCTCTGGTTCCCATCACGACTAATGTGCTGCTTGCAGCATGCAGACAACTTTGTTTTCTCATGACTGGAGGGCCACTGAAATAATTGTGCTCTTCTCTCTAAACTTTTCAGTAGCTGTGTTTCTTTACTGAGTGATTCACTCTAAGACAGGAAGTGGGATAAAGGATCTAATTTGATCCAGGGTGAAGGAAGGATATGAGTTAAGTGATTCGCCAGTGTGAGTAGAAATACAAGTCTTCCTGTTCTTTAAACGTTCTATGGACACATCTGGAGACAATTCGACCTGCAAATATACTTAGAGACTTAAGTATAATAGAGGTAATTCATTACTTATAAACGCTTCAAAGACTGCATGAAAAAATGGACTCAATGTAGATTTAATCTGGATTTTCAGTTACCTGTTTGTCCATAGGCAAATATGCAGGCATTATATCCCTGGAATGCATTTTCAAGTATTCCCTCTCCAAGGCACTTGAACACCACCTCTTGACCTTTTAGACAAAGAATCGCCATGGAGATTTTGGGGAAACAGAAAAAAACCATTCAGTTATACAAGTACTACTAGTTGTCTGGTTTGCATCCTTAAATTAGTGCAATAACATTAACACAGACACATGTATCGACAAGGGACACTAAACAAGTAACAAGGAAGAATAAGAATTCAGGAAAGATGACAGATTCCTTTCTGGTTGTGTGGAAAATGCAGAGCTGTGTAGAGAAATCTCGTGTGTTGCTCCTGTCATGCTCCTGCTGAATGGGACAGCTGTTTAAAGAGCTAAATAAAGCCTTGGCCTGGGCCCTTGAGGCAGCCCTTCACTGAACAGATTGCCTTGTCGGTTCAGCACAAAGCCGATGCAAGTGTTACATTTCTATCACAAAATGAGTGTGATATGACAAGGAAATATATTTACAATAACTATGGAAATCTTCATGGACTGGCAGTAATAACCTCTTTTCTATAGATGTTACAAAAACCGTAGCTGTAACCTTTTCTTTGCAGCTCTCATTAGAGAAATGAATGGTAGATCATTACACACTGCAGGCACGGAAGGAAAGGTTTATTTATTGTACAATATACAAATACACATTTCCAATACTTTAGGATATATTGTACAAACCCCATGGTGGTTTTATTGTTATAAACAACACAAAGACAACTAACTTAATTTCATACTTTAATGTGTTCGCTCAAAGTGCAAATTACCTGACTTTGCATGATGCAAAAACAGCTTCCCATTGAGTAGGGAATGTCCCTGCACTATAAAAGCTCAGCAGTCTGTACATGGGACGGGATTTGAGTTCTTTGGTGATGAGTGTAGGATCAGTTTCAGCGTTTATGACTCACCAGCATATTTGGGAACGTTGGACTCATCCATGGACCAGAAACAGTGGTCAAAAGCGAACACCTGCAGAAGAGCCAGCACAGAGAGTGTAAACACACAACTCCTCACACTTGTCTAGGCATGTACAGTACAACACAACCCCATCTTTCTTAGTAGTGGTCTTACGTCTTCTGTGGTGCAAAAAACAGGCTTATTGTGCCGTAGCGTGCCACCCTGCAGTAAATCAGTAAGACTGGGCTTGTCTGAGTGAGTAAGATGAGGTCTAACCGAGTATTGTTCGGGGTAATGCGCGTTAAGACCGCACCATGACTGTCTGCACAAATCCACTGTTAGCTGCCACAAGTTTTGTCATAGTGGCTGGATTTAAATGAATTCATAAATCAGGGTCAGCGCTCCCCAGAAGAAATTCCAGCACCGGGTGACCCTCGTCTCCAAGGAAACGGGGCTGTAGCTGTTCCCGGTGGTGCAGGCTGGCTCTCAGCCCTCAGTGCTGGGTCTCACAACACAAGCTTCAGCAGCAGAGACCCCTTGTGTCCCCCAGGCACCTGTATGAGCTCTGGATGGATGACCACAAAGAAGATGCTCTCTGGGAAAGAGCAGTGGCCTCATTGACCAAGGACCCCCACTCCTCACAGACAGAACAGCTCCTGTTACTGTATTTGCTGCAAATCCCCACGCATCTTAAATGTCTCTTTTGAGCAGCTTCAATGAGTTAGTATAGAAATGTCTCATATAGATTTTGTTTCTGAAACTATAAAACTTACCAAATTCCACACTCAACTAGGTAATAGGCTTTTCTGAATGCTGCTCCCTCAAACAATTGCTGCCG
The DNA here is from genome assembly GCA_016806645.1 of Ophiodon elongatus. Lineage (NCBI taxonomy): Eukaryota > Metazoa > Chordata > Actinopteri > Perciformes > Hexagrammidae > Ophiodon > Ophiodon elongatus. The sequence goes on from JACSYO010000415.1 coordinate 367,469, forward strand.
CACTGTCATCCTGCAGTGCAAGCACATCGCTGCTGCATATTACTACTCCTGGCTTTCAGTGCACTAGTGCCAAAGCACTTTCCCCGACACAAATAACCCAAATAATTGAACTGCCCTCTAATCATAATAGGGGCTCTTGGCCAGGGAAGCACTAGTTGCACAGTCAGCATGGGAAGCGCTGAGATCACTGAATGCTTTGAAAGCAAGACCTCCTCTTGTGACTTCAGACAAGTGAGTGGGTGCCATTCAAAGGAACAAAAGTGCCATCATTCCCAATTAGGGCTGGTTTGGTAACTAGGCCTTCAATCTGCTCTGGTCTGTCTCTGTCCAGCCTCAGGGTGTGACTGTGCAACAAATTGTTCATGATTGGACAATTACTATTAATCAGCAGTACAAATAATGATGGAGCCGTGAAACACAATGCCCTTTTTGTAATTTCTGGGATGAAAACTGGTCGAACGTGATTGGACTGCAACCCCGTTTACCCTTCAGAACGCAGGGAGACTAATTTGAGTGCCACTATAACTTAGCAGACAGCCACGTGCTCGTCTAGTTGAAGGGTATTACAGGGTAACTCAGGTTCACGGGCCCCAGAAACCGCGCACGCCTGTTGCCTGCGCTAACGCTCCCCCGGTCCCCGTCAGCGGCCGAGTGCACTGAGCACAAAGCCCGTCCCTGGTGTGTGAAACATCTCTGAGCCAGTCACCAGCGTGTTGTCAAGGGGGGAGGTGGGGGTGCACTCCAACAATGCAGCTTTGAATGCGCACACACACTGCCCCAGTGTCCGCGCTCATCCCTCTCTCATTGTAGAGCCTTTGTGGGTGTTCACGAGATCTTAGAGTGCTGACACATTCACACGGACATCTATCCGGCTCCTGCTGGACTACCAAACTACTAAATCATTCTCAATCACGTCCCTAGAAACAACGCCACAACAGTAGATCGACCTGTGCAGGATGCTTTTCATCCCCTCAGGGGAACAGTGTTGTGCAGCATCCTGCTTCTGGATGATTTCAGTATCTGTGACCGTCAGTGAGAAGTCAAGACAGATGACTGTTTCTGCTGACACTGTCAGCTCTGTTGATGCTGGCCAGATTTTTTTTCGTAGTAACAGAAAGAGCTGAAGGTTACATACCTTAGATTGTTTCCTGTTGAATGAGAGGGCCAATCCATCATAAACAGAAGAAGCCCACGAGTGAACCGGAAAGAAAAACAAGAGAGAAGAAATAACATGTTAGGATTGATAGAATGTAACAGTCAGAGCACAGTCACACTCAGATGTAACTGTACTTCTCACAGTAGGAAACTTCCCATTGTCTGTGTCGACACAAACAGCTTTTCTCAACTGAAATGTGTGCATTCAAACCAAATTCTCAAATTCCTGGTGGGACTTCCACATTCACTTCTTCCCTCATTTATGCACTCATTCATTCACTTCCACACAGTGGCGTTTCCTGGTGGTAGGTGCTGCTGTGATTGGGTTCATAATTGGGCCAGTGGAGCATGAGGAAGGGAAGAGATTTAGGATTCAATGTCCCACTGACTCTGTTGAGTAAATAGCTCTTATGCCTGTGGACTTAACAGAGAGGCCAGGTTGGGGAAGCCGCACTCAGCATATGCAGCTGCCGGAACCAAGGACAAAAGGGTAATATATATGGCACTAAGTTATGTAGGAGTATTCTCTGAACTGGAGAGGGAATTCCCCAAAGCTGGAAAACTATAACAATAATAAAACAGATCCAGATAAATGTTACAGCCATCATAATGCATGGCAAGGAAATGATTGTTTTTGGCACATGCATGTTGCAATATGATGCAGTACAACATATACACCACCCTAGTGCTTCTACATCTGCAACAGTCCTGACCTTCAACAGTCAGCAGATCCCTCCTGCAGGCGTCTCCTGGCACAGAGACAGAGGTGGACATCACCTTCACACAGTAACCAATACAGGGCGAGACTGAAACGCTGCACCAAAGTGTCTCACACAAACTGAGCTGAGTCACCAACAATAGCATGCCTGAGGAGCTGCATGACAACACCCCATGGAAATATTCTTCAGCACTTCATGTTAAAAGTTAAACAAATTAAGGATATGAATTATGAAGGGATTTGCTTTGAGGACTATACTAACGCCATTAACTGGGTTTAAGCTCATTATGATGAGGGACAGAAAGAGAGAGAGAGGGGTTAGAGGAGTACAAACAGAAGAGGGCCTCGTTTGGGTTCATACCCCGAATCTGAATCTGGGTCACTGACAACCACTGTGACTGGGTCTCAATCAGAGCAGACAAAGACTGCAGCAGAGCCCCGTCCTCTAGCCGGGTCCTCCACGCTGCAGAACAGAGAGGGGCTGTCTGCGAGGAGCTATGAGATATATTAGCATCAGACGGCAGGGAGAGCACATCTAAGACTTCCTATTGGCAGACCAGGAGGTGTGATCAAGGACCAGTGACCAGGTCACAATGCCAACTTAAAATCTCCATATGGCAGTGCTACAAAGAGGAAATGTGAAAGATTAAAAAAAACATGTGGGAGAGTTATGACAACAAACAGACAGACAACAGCTACAATGAGAAATGGACAAAGAGAGAGAGAACAGATGTATCCCTATGTCGAACAAAAGGACAACAGACACAAGACCGGAAAGAGAGAGACAGACTAACAACCACACACACATCAAATGTGGAGACAAAAGACATGCAGTTATGGAATGTGTGCAGTCTGGACCCTTCAGCACAAGAAGCTGCTGCAGTGGTTTGTTGGCTCATGCTCATTGTGTCATCTACTGTATGTACAGTTCATGGTATGCCGGGTATGCTGTAAGGCAAAGAGGGGAGCTCTTTTGAACTGTCTATATTTAGGATTTCATAGAGCTACTATTTCCTCACAAAGTCACTTAAGAAATACATTTAATTAAAGAAATGTACTTCATGTCATTCTTGTTTTTAATGTTATAGTGTCTTTCCTTACCCCACGAATCAGACTGATAAGACCTCCCCCTCAATAAGTTAAAGCACTTCAGGCTCCAGTTCACCCACTCTGCGTTGGACATAATCTCTTTAATCTTCCCAGAGACCTGTGTCCGTTTTAGCAATTTTGTACCTTGCTTTTAAAAAACATGTAAGTTATGTCCTCTACACTTGGTTATATAAATCCTTTATTATTTTACGCTTATATTATAACATTTACTATTTATTGCAAAAACATTATGTATTTTCCAAGGCATTATGGTCAAAATTAATTGAGACTTTAAGACATGTTAATTTGAAGACTGACTTTCTATCTATACAATACCATGACTATGTTTAATGCAGTGGGTGTTGCATGTGAAACAAAATGAGTCAATACTGTCAATGCGGCAATACTCAATATTAATGTGGGTTGAAATATTTTACCGCTGCAACAAACACATTATTTTCATTATCGATAAATCTATCAATTAATTTCACAATTAATTGTGAAAAAACTGGCACTATCATTTCCCAGAGCTGAACTTGATTCAAAGTGCTTGTTTTGGCCAAGCAGCGCTCTAAAAACCAAAGACAAGCCAAAAAAATCCTAAAAACTGGAACCTCAGACACATGTCTGGAACAATTAATTTCTCAAGAAGATATGTTGTAATGCAATATACATTATACGATTACACATGATAATTAATTGGTAATTACATATCTTAATTCACCAGTTAGGAAATGCTACCGGTGGAAGCTCGGCCACAAATGCTGCACAATGTAGCTCAAAGTGATTCAAGCATGAAGTCTGTGAGACATTTGCTTAGTAATCAGCATGCATGCCAAGTCATGGCTTGAGGGCTTATTACAGGCTGTGTTGTGGTTGACCAAGTGTGTGACACTGACACACACACACACACACACACACACACACACACACACACACACACACACACACTGTCTAACACAGAAGTGCCAGATTACATCAGATTCTTCCCCCCTACAGACCTAACAGGGCAATGCTGGAGTCTAAAAGTCCCATTGGGGCCCGGTTCTGCGTGGCTTAATGTGTGAGTGTCATCAAGGGCACGCTCAGGCTCCCACGCCTCCAGCTACCTGATGCCAAAGCACCCGTGAATGCTTTCAACTTGGCCGAGGATGGACTACTACTACTACTACGATTCACCCCTCTGTTCTGATTCTGTGTCGTGCAGACACAGAATCATTTGAGGTACACACATTATGATCTTTATAAAACTCTTATTTCTTATTAGGTTTAATAAGAAATACCGCCTCAGAGCCATCATTTAAATTCAAGGTCAGATTCACGCAGATCACAAATGAAAACATGTCCTTGTTGCAGCTCAGACCCATTTAAGCTGGTGGCCAAAAGGGAGGTATGATGGGTGGGTGAGCAGCAGTGGAGTCTCCCCCCTTGGTTATGGAGCAGGATTAAGGCCACTGGGTTATTATGCCATCAAAAACTGCGCTCTTCTAGCCCAGTAGGCAAAAAAACAGAATAATACACTGTATCATCCACCTACTGAAGCATCCATCCACCCCTAAAAAAAATAACATTGCATGGCCATGCTCACAGAGGTATAAGACAAGTAGGTATTTCACATATTCATATCTCATTTAATTTTATCTGACAAACTGACAGATCTGGAGCAGACTGGTTCAAATTAGCTACCAGAAATTATGCAAATAGTGTTATCTTCTGAAATCAGGTGTCAGCCCAGAAAATTTGTTTCAAATCATAACTAAAAGAAATTAGTCTAAATCGAGAAACACACATGTTGTGGCTCCCCATTTTTCCAATGCATGAAGAATTTATTGTCAGATTCATCAGTGGGATTTAGCAGCAAGAGTTTCTGATGATGAAATCCCGCTGCTCAAATGGGATATGTAAGTCCCATGGATGAGGTTCACCCCCCATTGAGATGACATTCATAACATTCATCTGTGCAAGCTGGGGCACACCCCTCATAGATTAAAATACCTCTTCTCGTTGCTGAAACTATGACTCCCCCACTCGTTTAACCTCCATTAAATCGCACATATGACTCGTTCCCCTGTTTGGTTGTCGAAACGCTTCAGATAATTACAATTCAAGAAGCTCCAGAGCCAAACACAAAGCTCAGTGCTCTATCTCTCTCGGTGTGTGTGTGTGTGTGTGTGTGTGTGTGTGTGTGTGTGTGTGTGTGTGTGTGTGTGTGTGTGTGTGTGTGAGAGAAAGTGTTGGGTTACAGTGCACTGTGCTCTCACAGGCTAACATTTCAGATGGTCCTCCAGTATGTTTAGAACTGAACACGCCGGTCCCCACCCACTGGAAGCAGAGGTCACCCTGCTGCATAGGCAGACAGGAGAGAGCAGGGAAATGCCGAGCAGTGAGTTACAGTAAGAGAGGGTGGGTCTCTTGTCTGACTAATTAAAACTCAAGATGACATGACAAGTGGTTGAAGGTTTATACCCCGGACATTTAGCTGAATTTAAAAACAGCACTGAGGGGAGTTAGCTTGTTGATGACAGAAACAGACCTGCTGGATTGATCCAAGCTACGGAGACGTCTGACTCTGACTTCTGCCTCACAAATGATTTCTGAAGCTTCTTCAGCTGTAATACGTAGCATAGTCACTGGAAGTATGCAACGTCTTGGCCAGTGGCGGAAGAAGTATTCAGATCCTTGACTGAAGTAAAAGTACAAATACCATAATGTAAAACTACTCCAGTACAAGTAAAAGTCCTGAAATTAAAATCAGGTATTGTGTTTGGACCACTAATAGAGCATGTGTATCAATTTGTGGGATTTATGGAGTGGGTTTGATGAAGAAATGAAGCAAAGAAGTACAAAGATAAATCAATTCAAGAAAATGTACGCAAAAAAATGTTTTTGAGAAGTACAGGGATGAGGGAGGGGCCATGTCTCTCTCGGCACTCGTTGATGTTGTTATTTCTTTGTTATTTTATTTACGTTAAGATAATTATTTAGGCGTATGATAACATTAAGTTAATTATTTTAGATTAAGTGATAGAAAGGGTTAGGACCTTATTATTGTTTACTTCTGCCTACTCCTTTTTGAACATGTAAAATGTATTTATTTTAGAATTTGCTGTATATATTTCCTGTTGATTTTATTGGCTATTTTTGTTTTGTTTTCTTCTTATTTGTTAAGTGTTTGAAATAAATCTATCGAAACTACTTTTCTTACAGAAAATAGGCCTTTGTGACTTATGTCATAAATACTTACATATTAATACTGAAGCATCATTCTACTGTTGAAGCTGGAGCTAGTTTTAACTACTATATTTATGGTTTTTGTGGTTGAGTCCAGTGGTGCCCCTGGAAAGGCTCACTAGATAAATCTTAGGGGCTGTGAGGAGATCCCTGAGAAATGAAAGACAAAAAAAACAAGTTCTAATTCACAAATCTGTTTTCATTTTTTTAACTTTTCCCTTACTTTTTTGAGAGATAATGAATCATTTGAACCGGTATTTAAATGAAACCATGTGAGAAGTTTAGAGGGGAAATTTCTCTTGCTAACACCCACAACGTGACAACGAACTAGACACAGCGTTTTGTACAGCAAGGGGACACAAGGCAAAACAATTGAGCGGTAAGTAACTACACCTGTCAGATAATTGTAGTAGAGTAGAAGTATGAAGTAGAATAAAATGGAAATACCCATATAAAGTACCTCAAAATTGTACTTCAGCACAATTCTTGAGTAAACGTACTTCCCACCACTGGACTTGGCAAGTTGAACACTTTTGAAACAAATGTGTCCATGGTTCATTGTTCTAAATGCTAAACTTAGCTTTCTCTGAAAATATTTGAGGCGGCTGGGGGATATCACTCATTAGGTCATCAACATAGCTCCAAAATGTTTCCGTAACTTGGCAACTGCTGTCGCTAAGCAACAGTGGTAAACATGGAGGAGAGACAACCTACCAGCCTCATGAGTCAAAGTTCCAACGTGAAAGCCAAGCTCAGGAGCTCAAAAACAGCCGTAATGAACAGCACTGCCATCATCAGCGCACATGATGCTCATACGGACTCTCGAAGTTTCCATAACAAATGTTAACAACACAACATATGATGCAGACGGGGTCTAATTTAATCTTCTCCGGTATTTCTGACACCACTGTGACAAGCCGGGTCAGCAGCAGGCTGTGTGTATGCTAAAACACAGAGAGGGATACTGACCACATTGGCTCTAAAGCCTTGAATCTGCTTGGTTTCAAAGGCAACAAACAAAACAGAAAGAAGTGAAGTTCATCAATTTGTTCAATATGGTAAGGCTTCCTCCCCGGGGGAAATAAAACGACACATTTACTACCAGGACACACCTCCTTTGACCCGGTCTGTCACTTATCTGAATGTATGTGCCGTGTGGCTGGTAATGAAAATAGACAACAAAAGCAAGCGTAAGCATGCTCATGAAGCGCAAAACATATCACAAAAAGTCTTTAATTGCAAAAAGATGCCAAATAGATGTTGGCAGTAATTACGTGCTTGGATAATTAAAACTAATGAGTATTTATTTCCAGAGGGAGAGAGAGGGAGAGAGTTAAAAACTTATTTTTAAGCTGTTGTTAATGTCTCCACTTTCCCTGATAGAAACTGAAAGTGAGTCCACAATAAACCTATCCCACGATGACATTAAATTAATGTTAACAGAACAAGCAGCCTTCAAAACTTCAAAAAGAGAATCCCGAAAAAAGCCGGAAAACCAGTACCACTGTAGAAGAAATGTCCGAGAGAGATTTTTCACATAAGCTGCTCTGAATGAGGAGCCACATCTGAGATTAATGAGACAGGCTTGACAAAGAGGGTGGGCGCCATCTTTTCTAAATTCTGGATCCAGATGTAAACAACATCCCGCCCTCTAGACAAACAGGGAACAGTCCTTGAAGGAATACAATCGTTGTGTCAGCCACACACAACACTTTCTCCTTATTGCACGCATAAATAAACCCTTTTAGAGAAACAATGGGCTGATTTTACAACTAACTCTGAGAACAACATCTTACTGAATGGAAAGGTTGATTATTGGCACATAGGGAGCGAAATGGAAAGACAAAAGGAACATCCTGTGGGCCGCCATTAGACAAGGCTGCATTGTCATTCAGTAAAGGCTGGCTTTAGAAGGCATGATCACACTTGGTCATATGTGACCCGATAGGAAATGTGACCAAACTTAAACAGCACGGAGGAATGCCATGACAACTCAACATCTTTGTGAAACAGATGTGAAATCTGTGTATCATAAGGGTTGGCAAACAGACAGACAGCATTTAGAGGCTATCTGTAAAGGCATTAACAAAACACATGTTGAACTCATTGGGTTGGTCTCTGGCAATCACCAGGGAAAGACTGCAGATGAGAGCACAAACTAATTTAAAGGAATAGTTCAACATTTTGGCAAATGTGCTTGTTTTGTCTGGCAGAGAGCTACATGAGAAGATTGATACCACTCTCTGTACGGTAAATAATGAAGCTACAGCCAACAGCTGGTTGGCTTAGCGTAGCACAAATGCTAGAAACATTGAGAAACAACTTGCCTGGTTCTGTTCAAATGCAACAAAATGTCCCACCAGCACCTCTAAAGCTCACTGTTTAACATAAAAAAGTGTAAAAATTAAAAATTGCCATTTTACAGAAGTTATGTGCTGGATTGTTTCTTAGCTGGCAGCAGCAACTTACCAGCGCCTCCGCTGGTTGTCTGGCAACTTCCTCACAGTCAAGAAATTGTATGGCTCATACTGACCATAAAACAGTGGATTTTAATTGTTACACTTCTGTTATTGCACAGATTAAATGCATGTTCATTTTTACCTTTGGACAAAAAGTCATGTTTCTAGTCTTAATGCTAAGCTAAGCTAACAATCCGCAGCTTCATGTTCAACATATGCACATAAGAGCGGTATCAATCTTCTTGTCTAATTGTCTGTCAAAAAGCAAATGAGCCTCTTTCCTAAAATTTCAGACCATTTCCTTTAAACAGCAGCATTAAAATTACTTTTTTTATAAACAGCACCTTTAAGGTTGTAAGAAAAAGACATGGAGGACCGAACCACACAGCTATCTCTGAACATACTTCCCAAAGTATTTGTACGAGATCATTTAAAGATGAGGAGGCAGTCAAAGTAGCACCATCCTCGTGGAGGACTTTTTAATTGAAGCGCCTCTCCACACTATTCAGATTACAATATCCAAGTAAGCAAGACAACTCAGTCAAGTGGAAATTAACCCAATTGAGCTCTTGTAACCATTACTGATAAGCAGCGGAAGATTTCAAGCTTGGTTACGAACATGAGCAGATAAAGGCATACTTCCACTGATGGACTGCACAGCTACAGGAGAATCGAGGAAAACGAAACAAAAGCTTTGGACACCTATAGAGTCATCCATATGGATTTCAAAACTAGATGTTTTATTTAGCCACAATAAGAGGAAAATAAAACCTATTTTTCTGATACAAACCAAAGTCCTGTCTGCCTGCCTAAAAAGTTAGTTGAGGTTAGCTTTTGGTTTTTAGCACAGCTCGTTATTTTTAGAATGAAATATGCAAGACTTTCTAAGGCTTGATGACTCTGTATTCAATTGATGCATGTTGACGGACATGCTGGGGCATGATAGATGTAATATGGCCCTTTTGTGTGAGTCAAAGGGTATTTTCTTGTCATGATGCTCCACCACTCAATCCCTTTGCAGACAGCAGCCTCAGGTATGTCTCTACCTCTCCACCCCCACCTTCATTGTGTCTAAACCCCAAAGGAGACTGCCGCGTGAAAACAAAACTACTCTCCCAGATTCCTATTTCAAATATGCCATTTGTGCCAACTCAACAGATAGATGAAAGATTAAACTTGGGAAACTTAACCTGTAGCCCTGGAGTCACCATTCTTGTTTCATTTGCCCACCACTGAGATTATTGTTAATTTTTCAGGGAAATAGGAGAGGGGGCTGTGGGTCACGAGTGTTGCTATAATGCTCGGCGGTGCAAAGAATGAGGCTTAGCCATCAAAGGAAAGCCCTTATATTTCTTCAAATTCTTGAGGTGACTTGCATGTTTTTGTGCCCTGTGTGGTCTCTGTAAACCCGAAAACTCAGAACCGAAGACAGAATTTGGAAAGTTTTCAATGTCTAGCTGATTATACAACATGAAAGTGGCTCCAAGTTCAACCACGAGATACTTCATTTTGTATCTCATCAGACTAGAGCCATATTTAGTGTTTTTAGGTACTGCGCAAAAGTATTGAGTTGAACTGAAATCTGTACAATGTTATGTCAAATCTATTTCTGCTGTCTCCTCTTTGAGGCTGTGCCTGAGCCCATGATTCCCATGAGGGAGAATAAGTTCCCATGATTCTGGCCCTGCAGCCATATTTGGCACACTAATACCCACTAAAGCTGACACACAGGAACAGGTGTCTTCAAAACAAGGCAAACTCTTCGTGATCAGGGTATCCCCTTCTGCGGCTACACAAGAAGCCGAGAGGAAAATTATATGGTTTAAGAAAACCATGGCAGCCTAAACACAGAGACCCAAAACACACACTCATATACACACACAGCACTAGCACTGAAATGTTAACAAGTAATTATATGGCTGGACTACACTATAGAAAAGAAATGTGACATAATAAAACCAAACTGACCTGAAGCCACTCTACAGTTACAGAATGTATTACCATAAGAATTACAATTGATATAATTGCTCAATTTTTTATATAGGTTTGGCAGAATAAAAAAAACTGGCAACTGGCTTGACAGGTCATTAAAAACTGAAGATGCAAAACCGTGGTAACGTCAGCCGCCGTCTGAATGTCGTTGCACCTAAAGTAGTTTTATTATGTTAAGGATGGCCTCGAAGAGAGGCGAAGGTCCTTAAAGACAGACCTACATACTGAGGTTTTCTATAGTGTTCTTACTGAGTTATTCTAAGAACATAATGCTAACATCGGTATGAATTGCACTTTATCCTCACGTTAGACCTGGTGAAAGTTTTATTTTGCCAATGAGTTATTTATAGTCCTTAAGATTGCTGTTTTTAATGTTCTCGCTGACATACAGCCTCTGAGCAAGCATATACATCTTTGAAGGTCTTCAAAGATGTATATGCGTGTTATTATAATAATTATAACAAACAGATATTTATTTTTGCTCATAAACGAACAAATAAAGAAAATGAAAGAAAGACACAGAAATTAGCATCACTGTGGTTCCCACTACAAAAAGCCAAAAGGTATTTTTCACATTTTCTATTTTAAATGATGTCTTATACTACCGCACTGTGTTTATTGTTACGCACCAATCACCAAGCAAAATGTATTGTATGTGTCACATACTTGGCAAAAAAGTCAGTCCCCACCACAAGTCGGGCTCGTTGGCGTGACGACGTGTCGTAGTTTCATTTATCAAATGCGTGCAACCACCTTTTTTAAAGATACATAAAAGCTTCAAAATTCACAAAAGGGGTATTTACTGTTGTATTTTATGTCGTAGAACAAAACGTTAAAATCTCTCGAGCTTGTTTTAACCAAAGACCTTGTTTCACTCATCTAACCAAAAACCCATTGACTTTGAAAAGAGGCAACCGAGTGCAAAAATGCAGATTCATTTCCAGGTTTTAGGACCTGCACCACTCTAAATTACAAATGTAGTCACTCTAAATCTAATCTCTGTACTCTTATTGACATTCCTCTGACCTCTCACCCACGACAGCTTTGTGTTCTGTTGTTATGCATCCCGTTCCAACATATGTTAGCTTTGAGTGGGATTTGTTTAATTGCCTGGAACGTCACCATTGTGTGGCAATTTCTGTTCTGATAATTGCCTTAAATACAGGTTAATGCGTGGACCCAAGCTCATTACCATGTATTACTGACTGCCGGGGACATAGAACAGCAGAGAAAGTGTTACACTTTAACTAGACTGGATGTAGGGCGTGAGAAAAGCCTTGAATGTGGCATGTATTTGCCTTCTATGACTTCATGTTTTAGGAGTCATGCTGTGGCCTTTTATTGTAGCCAACGGAGTTCACACTATTTCAGTGATAAGTCAAAAGGAAAAAAACAAATAGTCAGAGTCCTATTATATTTATTTGTGCCTTCTGGGTATTCAGGTCAGCTGTTTAATCAAGTGTGACACCAAGAAGAAGAGCAATCGCACCAAGCGGAAGAATTGTAGAAAACAACTTCAACTACAGAGGGTGAAATGTACGTCTCAGACCGTTACCGGTCACGACATTTCAATGACTTCCCAAGCAGACAGCCATCATTAGCCTACATGTTGTGCGGTCTCCTCATTACAATCTGAAAGCATGTCACATGACAAGCAAGAAACTGCTGCTTTTTTTTCCGCTGAACCTTCACTTCAGGCGCAGTGTGACACGTTGGGAGGATGCTTAGCTTTTCCTTTTGTCACAGCTCTTCAGCACGTAAACGTCTGGTAAAAGTGTGCAGCATCCTGCCATAAGACACACTGCGGTCTAATACTACTTTGAACGCTACATAAGTAAAATTAGTTCCGACTCCGCTGACAGCCTGAGGCTCGACATTAATCTGTTCGGTCTAATAGCCATCTTCATGTGTCAAACACGCTCATCCACCCCCTCTGGGCTTGAAACTCAACATCCGATACAAAATATACAGAATGAGGGTAATATTATTACGCTGAGGGGATTAGTATTGGAAAGTGCACGTGAATTGCATCACAAAATATCATGTTGCAAGCAGGTGGGTGACAGACACCATGTCCTCAGCAGCATTTTGTCTGCTGCATTTATGTCAAAAAAATGGTTTGAGAAGATAAAAGTTCTCAAATCTAATCCTCACCACTGTGTGTACCTCATGTATGTGCTGCCTTCGTGTTCTGATGCATTTTCATTTGAGCTCCACCGGTGCTCTAGGGACACACTAGATCACATGATAACCTTGGATGTTATTGTAACTGTAGTTATAAGGGTTTTTTTTTTTTACATTGTGCATGTTTGTGCTCGTTCACCGACAAACATTCAGCGCCTCCATAAGATTGCCGCAAACACTTTTCTTTCTTCTTTTTTTTTGACTCTATTGCACTCAAACCAACCACAGTATTGCAAAATACAACCATCTCACTGCACTATACTGCCTTCTGTAATGTATTCCATCGATATCTATTTGCAGCTGCAGACGTTTGGCAGTATTTCAGCTTTGTTTACCTGTTGTCTCCTTTTGCATTGGAGGGTGGTGGGTGCAGCACTGTTTGGTTGTCCTCCATTTCCACGACACATTTTGTTTTCAGTTCAATTTCTGTGGAGAGAAGTTTGTTGGGGTGAAGTACAGCAGAATGCGGGGGTGTGGAGAGGAATAATCCTCGCCACTTTGACCGACTTCAAACTAGACTCAAGTCCGACTTCAAGCTCATAACTCGAGCTGAACGCCGCAATGGCGAAGAAATCCAAACTTTATGATAATGTGGCATGAATCCGAGGAGACAGACATGCGAGGTTGCAAAAATAAATAAAATCGTCGTTTGAACACTTACCCCTTCGGTTCATGGGCCGAACTCTCACTGCAACTTTTACCTTTGAATCCGACATCTTCGTCCACTTTTCACTCCCACCCTGTCTATGCGCCGAGCTCTCAGTGTATCGTCTGCGAAGCCCCGACAAGAAGCCCGGATTTCTGCCAGAAAAGGGCAGCAGACTCTAGTTAAACAAGCCCAAAAGAGTCCGGACCTCGAGGAGAAGAGATGGGGATATGTTCATTTTTTCCCCCTTTATATCCATCCGGGTTCGCTTTTTGTGCAAATCCAGCACTCTGCTCCAGCCCCAGACAGCATCCCCACCGCCATCTTCCACTGGGAGCACGACTGCTATCCTCTGGCAGACTGGAGACGGCTGTGCCAAAGAGGGGGAAAGGATTTACGCACCGCGCAGCTTATCGGGGAGGAACCAGTGGACGAGAAATGCGAGTCTGTCTGAGAAGTTCATTTATATGCACCCACGGTAAGCATCAGGTAAGAATGAAGAGCGGAGGGATTATTAAAGATCACAATGGACCTCTATTTTTCGCCCTTTCTCTGACACACACACACTACTTTAATTATTTTTTTTTAATCATTTTTAATATTAATATTGACAGTAATAATTCATAATAAACACTGTATTATCTAGCAGCAGGGATCAACACTGAGATACCAAAAACACACACTTCACCACAGCTCATATAAGTTGTTGTTTTTTAGCACAAAGCATAAACAAATATATTTATAGTAATTCAGCTTTCCTTTTTTTTTATTGGACAAAAAGATTATCAAATATATAAATATATAATTTATTATCTTAAATTGTGGATATATGTTTATCAGCTTATAACAAATCCCCCCGACCTCTCAAAAAAGAAAAAAGAATTAAGTTCTTTGAGGATATAAAATGTAAAATGTATGTTCAGTAGTAGTTCCCTATATTTTGAATTGTGACCCCATTAAAATTAAGACATTTCTATTTGTTTGACCCCTCATGACAGGTTTATGGCCTGGTGGACATGAATTGTGAGCAATTCAACCAAGAGTGATTTTTACTTTTTTTACATAGATGGTTTCATCTAAAGGACTTTTGTGGCTCAAAAAGGTGAAAGTATTCAGTATTTCATGAGAAACCAGCAAACATTACAAACATATATTTTGAATCCTTTAATCATTGCGTAATTGTCCCAAAAATGACCTATACAGTCATTTTATATGCAAAACAAAGCATACAGTAGCTAATGGCACTCATTTGATTTTATTCACATTTATCATTTTCAATGTAAAACTTAATATTATACTACTTCATATCTAATTAAATAGCATAGCCACGTCACCTCATTATTTCGTCATATGAAAGCTATACATTTCACATAGGATACGGCCTGTTCATCATATGTGAGCTATATCATGGGCCCAGCCTCAGATTTAGCAGAGTAAATCTTCACCGTATGGTCTCCACTGTCCAGAATGACGAGGGTGTTGTTCAGTGACACAAGTCCAACTGGGTTGATGAGGTGGTCTCCCACAAGTGGGGTCGGGGCTGGGCCTTTCAGGAGCTTCCCCAAATTCCAAATCATCCCCTTACAGGAGTCAATCACAATCACATCTCCATCTCTGTCAAAGGCCACGCCCGACATGTTGAGCCTCACTGTGAACTGCAGGGTCAGGCTGAAGCTGTCGGTCTGATAAAGGAGGTGGAAGTCTTCTGTAAACACTCTCAGCCTCGTGTGTTGGTTCCTCCCTGGTGAAGGTGTGTCATCAGGTAAATGCTCCATCACTGCACTGTTCCCAGTCACCCGACAGCAGGCCACCGCTTTTGGATGCTGCAGGTCTGCAATGACTGTTTGAGTCTCCAGAGCGAGACCGTGAGTGTAGTCTACTTTCACCTGGAGCAGCGTGCCGACCTGGATGTCTGAGACCAGGATGTGCCCAAAGCGGTTTGTGTCCACACCCCAGGGCATCTGGAGGGAATCTTTGACCGTCAAAACATGGTTTCCCCTGGAGGTGAAAACCTTCACAGCTTTATCCCCTGCATCAGTAACCACCACGTGACCACAGGGAGTCACCGCCACGTCCACTGGGAAACAGATCTCCTCACTGCCTCGTCCTCTTCTCCCAAAACTGTGCAGCTTCCTGCCCTGTGGACTGAACACCGCCACCCTCTTCTCTCCATCATGCACCACCACTATCGCCCCTGACAATCCCAAAACGGCAATGCCAGTGGGATTGATAAGAGTCCCCCACCCTCCAAAGGCTGTGCAGAGGTGCAGAGCTGTGGATGTCAGACTTGTGGCCAAGCCAAGACCTGCGTTTGCCCTGTGAGGAGGAGCAGAAGATGGGGGAGTTCGGGACAACAGCAGCTCCTGCAGGTCACTGAGAGCCTGGCAGTGGGACGTGCTGTCAACACTGCACAGCTGTCGACAGAACGGACACTCCAGCTTCCTCAGGAGAGGGTGGGACAGAGCCCTGATGCATTCCAGACACAGTACATGGCCACAGGGAAGGTTCTGTGGTCTGCGCTCCTTCTGCTGAGTGCTGAACTTCTCAAAGCAGACTTTACACTCCAGCAAGTTGATCTGGATCTCTCTCACGATCCCCTCGGGGCTCAGGTTGCCAAGACTCGCGGAACCAGGACTCCTAGCCATGATTGAAATATCCTGATGTTCTGTAACCCTGGTGAGACAGGTCACTCAGCTGATGCAGGCTGCAGGAGGTTCAGGAAACCAAAAATAGAAAGACTGGTTATTTAAATGGGATGGAGAGAAAGATGAGGAGAGGGACACGAAGGCAGAGCATGTCACATTTTTGTCAACACACTCATGTCCTGTGCTTTAGGCCCAAATGGTCACGTGATATTTTGCACAACACTGAGGCTCTTTGCTGCCCTCTAATGGAAATGCGCTAATACACATGTTGGAAACGTTGTGTTTACAGCCCCCCCCTCCTCTCCTCGAGAAAATAGCAGAAAATATACTCAATTCCTTCTTTTATATGTATATTAAGTGTTATATGACGGTATTTGGTTTGATTTAAATCCAGAATCAGCCGTTACATTGCATCACAGTGTGCTTTAATACTCACTGTGGGGTGACTGCTGCTGCTCTCAGGCTTTTTCTTTCAGATTTTCTATACCTCTTATACTATTCATGTTATGGACTACACAACATTCTTTGCTGTTCTTTTCAAGGGGAACATCAACCGTACCTTCAGAAACATGTTGTTATAGGTCAGCACGAGGCAGCTATTTCAGTCTGAGTTTCATGGTTTGCAGACCGAGTGAAATCTGATCCGGGACGGGCAGTGCTGGAGTCAGCCAATCCAGAGCTCCTTTGCTGCAGCAGCGCTCTTCAGGGGTCGAGCAAGGTCATTCAGGATTTCCTATTGTTAAGCATTCAAACTGCCTCCTACTCCTGTGAATGTAATAACTTATTTATTGAGTAATAAAGGCGTAATTGTTGAAAGTAGGGCGTAAGTGTAGTGCTACTGCAGCTTTTCAAAAAAAACAAAAAAGGGCAAATACCTCCAATAATGACTCAGAGTTTAAGAGTAAATGTAAAACATTTTATTATGTTTCAATATTTCACAGTGAAAAAGAACAGCCATTTTTAAATCAGAATTGTTTTTGGCAAAAGACATCTAAATCCAGAGACAATGTACCATTTATTGTGTCTACTGTAGCAGGGGAGCCTGGTCCATTCCACAGAGGTCAACGTCTGGATTGTAGAGGATTATGGGGCATATATCTGTACTGAGATGATGCTGACAGAGCAAATGAAAATAAACGTTCAAGAAAGCACTTGAGAGCAGAAGAATCAAAAACACAAAAAGCAAACATTTAGTTGTAATACAAACTGAGCAAAGTTGAGAATAAAAAAAAACAAAAAAACATGCAAACAGGCACACGGGGTGAATTTAAATGTTTTGATGACAGTGAAAGACTAAAGTGAAAAATAACAATACTAGCGCCCTGGTGTGTGGTGTTACACGCAGATCTCTTGGCTACTCTCGTAACGTTTTCCTACTAAAACACTTGATTTGACACAGCCATGCAAATGCAATATATGCCATAACAAGAAGGTCGACAGTAAAACAAAAACACCACCTGCACTTAGACAGGCAGAACCTGATGACACATGCAGGAATTTGAATAATTGCCCTCTATTATCAGTACAGTTGAAAAAAAAAAAAAAAGATAGCAGCCACAGATGGACAGGGAGAGTAAAATCACTCAAGGTCACAATGATTCACAAAATACTCAAGCATTACAAAATGTACAGTATTCGCAAGAAAACATTCTGAAAAGTGCTTAAACTGTGTGCTTTGCTTTGTTCCAGGTCAAACACAATCCTCCGTCAATGATCCTTCAAAAGCTAAAGCCGTCTTGCATTGAAATCCTGCCCACATTCAAGTTATAAACACAAAAACATTGTGAACATCTACGATGTAAATAGACAACAGACGCAGATGCTAATAAAAAGACCGTAGCCTTTCTGTGCTATAAACATAGAGGCTTCAATTAATGTGATCTATTTTACATAATGGCTTTTGACATTGAAATGTGTTGAACCAACATACGAGTTAAGGCTGGTGTAAACCAGTCAAATGTACGTTGACCATCAATGATATACTGTATCGTAGAATAATTGTTTGTAAATTATAGTTTATCAGCTACAATGATCATGCAGTCACATCTACAATCGGCAGTTTTTATTGCCACCTCCTCCTCACAAACGCACAACCACGCGCTCTCTCTCTCTCTCTTTCTCACACACAGAAACCTGTGATCAGTGTTTTAGGAGTTGTTTTATGACTACAGCACACAGTCAAGTGTGTATCTCTCTAGTCCAAGCCTCTGTGCACTCCTAATAACACTGCATGGGCCTGTTCATCCACTGAGCCTCTCCCGTCTCCACTCCCTCTACTGTAGGGGGGAGCCTTTGACCTTAATTACACCAGGAAGTGGTTGTATCTTTACCCCTTTTCAACCTGTGATCCTTCACACCTGGCTCCCTGGAGTGAGTTCAGGAGTCGCACACCAGCCTCTGGCTCCAACTCCTACTCCTACTGGCTGTCCAGGCCATTGATGGATTTGGTATTTCCAGAGCCCTTCCCTCTGCGTCGGATTATAGGGATGTCGTCGTCGTCGTCGTCGTCATCCGTCTCTTCTGAAACACGAGGGTCAAACTCTTTGGAATGGGGTTAGACAATAATGTACCTGAACGTTGCAGTATGAGTAAAACACCATTCTAAACACTAGAGGTCAGCCCTTTACAAGATGAATGTTTACTTCTATGAGCTTTTTCATGTAGTTGATGAATTACAGTAAAGTCACTGTACCTTTAAATACTCCTGACACGTGGTCAGCATATTCAGGGTAATTACTGTCTTCACATTCTGAGAGGCTCTGTGACAGGAAAAGAGATTCAGACACATGACACACATACCAATGACTGGACAGGGAACATATAGCAGCTAAGAGACCATGCACAGCTTTCCCGGTTCACTGAGTGGAAAGGTCTGAAAGTCTATATTCACAGAGGGTCCTCAAGAGTACGTCAGCTGATTCTTTAGATAAGGAAAACGTGACATTGCTGGCCTCGCCTTTCTGTTGAAGAAATGGCTTCTCGTCATTCGGACATGGGTGTCAAGAGTTGGTGCAGCTCACTATACTTGTGACATATTCACCAAGTAATGATATCAAGGAGTGTTCTCATACTTCTCACAGGCAGCATTACAGCTGAGGTGCGGGACTTTTCCATTAAAATCAACATCTGTTACATTCAAGCCCCGGTCAAACGAGCTCACATGATGCTGATGTCGCCCATCATCGCCGTATATATCGGAATCATGGGGTCGATGTCGGAAGAGCTTTCTTTAAGTCTTTACTTTACTCCTGAATGCCAAGTTTCATTTTTATCAGGAGCATCAACTCCAGAAATTTAGCTTACCCAATACTCCTAGCTGCTGCTTCGTCTCAGTGCTCTCTCCCATATGGTAATTACTCTCACCGCCGAATGGGGAGACAAAAGGTCTGCACGCCGGCTTTAATGGTGGACTTATTTATTTTGCCGTTGCAGCCTTAATTAATGACCATCATGAGCGCGATACTACGTCGACCTAAGATTGCTGTCGTGACTTTTATGTGAAAGTGGTGCTCATTTTGACATGTGATGAACATGTAAAATGTACACCATGTTTACACAACAAACATAGCCATAACACTTGTGCAGGTGCACAAACCACAATTCCCTGAGGGTTTACCGGTTACTTACACAATTTGAGTTTCCATGCATCCCTGACAAGATTCAAGATAGATTTAAACTGAGTCACTTTTTGTGATGACAAAAAGACACTACAGACATACCTTTTGTCTTGGACCATAATTTTCAGCACACCACACCATTCCAAACAGGCACAGGAATGTAATGAAGGCCTAAAAACAGATAACAGAGACTGCTTAATGATTCATGGAAAACACATAATCAATAACTTACAGCACAGAAAGTTTTGCTGTTTTTTTTTTTTTTTTTTTATGTTGAAAGACGTATATGTGAAAGGTTATGCTGCGTTGGCAGCAAAATTAAGTCACAAGATTTCATGGCTTTCATTTTGACACAGATGCAGCCTCACTGTGATCCTGATCTTACCAAGCAGAGCAGCCAGAGGACCACATAGAGGATCTGGGTCTTTGAGAACAAGTCCTGTCCAAACTTGATACACGCCAAGGCCTCCAGAAAAGCTATTGCCCTGTGAATGAGGAGAGGAAAACCTTATGTAAACTTTTTATTTAACTGAAAAAAAAGGTCAAAAACAAATATCCCCTAATGTGGCTTTTACCTGAGAGAAATTAAATTAGTTTTGTAAGGCCTACAATTTAGGATTCACTTACCCAAACACCCAGCACTGGGTCCCAACTCTCTTGCACTGTGTGTCTGTGAGGTACGCATAATACTGCCTGCAGCAAAAATCAAACAATGCAAATATTATAATACTTTAACTGCAGTCCTGATCAGTTACTTGCCAAACCGTTAAGCTTTGTCAAAAACAAGGAACTAGAAAAAAAAAACATGTAAATACTATGTGCCGTTTCTAGAGCTCATTTCCTCACGACTAAAGTCGTCTTTACCTCACTGTTGGAGCTGTGATGATGCCAACGAACAGGATCCGACACCAGCTAAGAGCATGGCTTGCAGGAAAGATGAAAATGTGCTTGAGGAAGAATGTGTTCAACTCTGTTAGCTATGGACAAAGAGGGAAACAGGTATAAGAGAATAAAAACCTTCATATGTAAATGCACATTTTGGTTTTAGCTGCGTATTCAAGCACATTGAGTTTGAAATGATGCGTGTAGGAACATTAGCACTTTTTCTACACCATCCTTAATACAAATGATCTTAAATAAAGCCTCTAAGAAGAAATACAAGTATTCAGAGTTACTGTTTAGTTCCAAATCTTGTGCAATTATTAATAGTCAAAATGAATATCTGTGGTGACATTATTTGCTTCAGGGTTTATTTTTGTCCTGTTTTTTTTTAGCACTGTAACACATGGCGAGTTGGATTATGGTCATGTGACCGTGTTAGACAATCAAGAACATTGCACTGTTTGGCCCTAATAACATACTGGTTGCTTTGGCTTTATCCTGCTGTATTGTTGTAAGATTATTGTTTGTATGAACAGTTTCTACTATGTTCACCCAATATGGATGTCAATGCCCTTAAACACCCTTAAAGCTGCAAGTCCAGTGTGCTAGTGTACAGTGCCAACACAATAAAAACTGTGTCACTGTTCTACTACTTATGGACTTTAGGACTTTTTCACAGCAGACATTTGACTCGTCATAGTAGGAAGAGCACAAAACATTAACAATGGCAACTTGGGGTTCACACAACATACGGATCGAACCGCCAACTTTGTGAATAAAGGACGACCCGCTGAGCTGCAGTCGCCCCCTTAAGACCCGCATTGCACTGGTAATGTAAACTTAAACCTTTCTGTCAATTTTACAGCTAGATGACCTTTAATTTCTTTAACTATTATTATCCTGCATCTCTCTCTCATGAACAGACGTTTTTCTCATTTGGTGATTGTTCAGCGGCTTTAAAAACACACACACACGCTAGTTTTTTGTTTTTAGGGACCATAAATCTCTGTAACAGCAGATGTTTTGATGTCATCGCAGGACAAGCACAGGTGTAGCTAATAACATGTAATGACAGCTCTGTTTTATTCACAAGTGCCAATAAGTCTTGCCAGTGAGCCAGCAGAGCACTTGAACTGGTCATTATTAATGATTTAGTTACACTTGTGTTTGACCAGTCACAACGTGTGCTGTAAGTAACATCTAGTGGCAGTGAGACTCAATCTGTGCATTATTACAGGCAGATGAAGTAAAAAGGTCCACAAGTTCAACCAGGACCGTAACAAACAAAGATTCTCACACTTGGATTAACAAATCGTCAACAATGCTGGCAGATCATTTAGGAGGACACTCTGCCCTAGTACCTCTCATCCGCACTGGATAATGAGAGGGAGGCCTGCTGCCGTGCTACTCACTCATTTGGCCTGGAGCCAGTGTGGTTGAAGCCAGTGAAGAGCAGCTAAACTGTCACCACGCTGAGCAGAGACGAGACATCCCCCATCTCTTCAACTAATTCTCAAAGACTGGTAAATACTATTTATAGCCTCGAGAGTTGGGAACTGCCTGAGTGAGGGAGAGGGGAGGACAATGTTGTTTCATCGCCAAACAAAAATCGGAGAAAGCTTTCATCACCATGGTTGCCGTTGGGTAGAACTTTGGCAGCCACAGTTGACTCTCCAGTGGAAAGCAATGGAGCTTACTCAAGTTCTCCATAAATTGCTCTTAAGTAATCTAGTGTATCTTTCACCTGTATGGGACTAGCTGTTAATCTTTAGACAGCAGGACACTCATGCATTATATGGATCCATGTGAGACAGGGTTTAGATTTCAACAGCAGAGGAGGAAATTAGATTAGCCTGGACTAAGCACGCAGAGCACACCGGATGATCCCCGACTAGTCAACACTTAGTCACCGTGAGATGGCGAGAGAGGATCCCTCAGTGACCCACCTGCCAGATGATCATGAACAGATAGACGCCCATCACTCGCTGCAGGGAAGACTTTGGGTCAAGCCAGCGTACGTAGGTCCAGCTCGCAGGGGTGAACTGTAACGCGGCTCGCTTGATCTTCCCCGTGGTGGTGTGGATGTCCCTGAGTGAGACGCACAGGAGAAGGATTACAAAGACTTGCAGATAGATTTACAATAAGTATTGTGTTAGTAGACAAAGCGGGATGAAAGTAATGCCATCACATTAATCATTCATGTCCACTCCGCCTTGATGAACTTGTAAGATCATATTTCAAAACAACAGCTTACATATCTTAAGATGGTTTCTCAAAAGCATTGCTTGATGCATTAGGTAGCCCTTACTCATCTAAATTAACATGTCTTACTTATTCTGACACTGTTATTTAAATAACATGGTTAAAATGTTTTTAATGTGGTTAAATACATTAACAAGAAAAATCTTGAACTTACATTAAAAAAAAAGCATAAAGGCAAAAAAAAATAAAGGACTATACAAACATTATTTAGCTTATGATTTCATCCTTTAAGGATATATTTTTCATTTCAGTTTAAATTAAAGTGATATATTATTACTCAGTTAGGGCTGATAACATAAAATGCATACACCAGGCTCTCCAGATAAACCCCATTTTCCTTATCACAACTTAAAACTAACATAACAAATCCAACAGACTAAGGATGAACACAAACTGTTCCAGATTGTAGGGTCATACTTAATACTGGCCCAGTGGTAGGTCCTCATCTCCAAAAAGCGACAGACAGTCATGCCAAGCCAGATGCCGCCTCCATTACACAGCAGAATGTCCAGAATCACCTGGTCCCACCAGCACTCAGCAAAGTTAGGCAGCAGATGCATGAAGAACAGCTGAACAGGAGATTAGGAGGCTTTGAGAGTGTTCACTCTTCATCATATCTTAAAAAATTTACTTTTCGGTGTACAATATTTAATATGGGTTATGTTAGGTTATTGAGAATGGCCAAAACCCATCAAGTCCATTGGATACAAACACTAAAATCACCAGCTTAATTAATCTTAAAATAAAAGAGAAAGGGACAAAGGGCGAGACGGGCCGCCAGCCAAAGAGAAAGTGATGCCGCGTGTGATGACCTCGTCATGGATGTGCGTCCTTACCTCAGTAAGCTCCCAGGTAATACTGATGGTCCAGCAGAGGCCATAGCTTCGAATAAGCAGAGCCTTCATACCCCAGCCCCAGAAATGGCTGAATGCAAAAATGTCAAAATGGCTCACGATTCTCTCCCAGGTGATGACATGGCAGTTCACAGCATAGTCCTGCAGAGAGTAGCACAGATACCCTGATTAGAAGGATCGATAATCCCCTGCTAGTGAACGCAACCGGTCCATGTGAATCAATATGAAAATTATTTTCTGTGCAGGCCGACATCACTCACCATTATGTCTGCCTCTCTCTTGGCATAACGCAGGTTTGGGTCCAACCAATACATTAGCTGCTTCACTTGCCGCCAGTTGAGGAAGATGATTAACACCAGGAACAGGAAGTAGAGGACACTCAGACCTGAACAGCAGAGAGACGCATGACATTCAGGAAATCTGAGGTCCAAACCAAAACTGTTTTCACCCTCAGAGTTTTATCACTACTCACCAAAAACTATTCGCCATATTGCTGGATGTGGTCTAGTGAATGGACCTAAAGTGAGGCACATGAAGATACTATTTCAAAAGATATGATTTACAGCACATGACGGAACGGACACTGGTTTCTCATTATGCAGAAACAATTAAATATGTTTTTCTTTGTATTGTTGTCACATATATTGCCTGTAAGCCAAGACCTTTTTGCTTCCTTGTTCGAACTAAGGATGTCACATAAGCAATAAGCACAGTAAATATGAATGTTTGTGGAAAACGTTCAGGCTGACTGTAACAATGGCTACGCAGACACATCTGACCATACCAACACAATAACACCAGGGTGATTGTTTTGCTCACCGTTAGGAAATGCCAAAACACTGATGACTAGGAAGAAGGAGATGACCAGGATGAGCCCCACCCAGAGATTACTGTCGGGATTTCCATCATCTCTGCAGGCAGAAAACAAACAGAAATGGCCCAAACGAACACTAAATATCACAGTGAAACGATGATGAACGTTAAACAGACACTTTTTAAAAGTAACATTAGTCTCTGCTTTGCATCTGTGGTGAAGTGAATGCGCCTCACACGTCTAAAAGTTTTTTAAAAAGGGGACATTAGTGTTTGCATTAGATTAGACGTGCGAGTCAAAGCGTGGTTGGTAAAGCAGACAGTCCCTGAATGTGACGTTACGACTCGTTTCCTTTCTGTTGCATTGTTGTAGCTATAATGCCAGCACAGGAAACACCGTCCATTCCCGGACCGACGTGACACAACACGTTTATTGGGCTCTAACAGGGCACAGCGCAGGCTGTCGTCACTGAGCAACTTACCCCAGCGGCTTCACGCGGATATAAGCGTGCATTTCAGTGATAAAAGCCGCTTTCAGAGCAGCTAGGCGCGAGCCGCCCGCCCGCGCGCCGCGTTACCTGTCGGAGCATCACCGCCGCGCCGCTAGCCGAGCGCGAGCTAACGGAGCTAACCGAGCGACTCACCTCGTGAACGCGAAATACATCAAACTGAGCACCGTGCATGTCAGCAGCGTGATGGTGTGCGGCCTGTAGAAGAACTCGATGGTGATATCCTCGACCTGCTGCTCGTTTATCATTCGGAAATGCATCCTGTAGTTCACATCATCCTTGCTCAAGGTGTGGGACCCGCTGTACACAGACGCCATATCAGGAGGACGCAGAGCGGCGCGCGGCGGCGGCGGGCGGCAGCGCCTCACAGGAGCACGAGAGAGAGAGAGAGGGGGGTGGGTCCACTACCGCCAGCGACCACCACACACTGCACACAGGGAATGGTTCAAATACATATGCACGATTACAAAATAAATATGCAAGATTACGTGTGCAAATAAGATTAAAACAGCAACAGTGGGGGAGACAGTTTTTGGAGAAAGTATTCACTTTTGGTTGTGATTGGTGTTACATGTTTGCAGGGAGTGCCCCACAGCGGAAGAGTCCACGTGCCCTCCTGCATCATGTGCTGGTTGTTTTTAGCGTGACCTCCGTGCGGTGCAAGGACTTAGAAACGTGACAAAGTACAGAGGTTGACTTTGTAATTCTGCTCACGTTGAATCACTTTACTATCTTAAGCTGTGACCTCCTGGATGCATATTAAACAAAACATTTTTTAAATAAAATTGTAACCCTACAGGTTTTGATAACTTGAACATAGTTACTACAGTACAGTTATTTGAATGTCAAATTAATGTGTTTCCTTGACTACATCCTGCACTGCAAGGTGAATTCACCTCACACTTAATTTTGTGTGTGTATCGCCCCCACGTGGCCGCTCCTGGCTTCACATGTCACTGAAACCCCCCAAAAACATCCTCCGCTCCCAGCAGGGGTCTCTGTCGTTTTCATTACGAGCACCAACAACCGCCATGGGCACTAGTTTTCTAAAGATTCACCGTTAATGTTAATTGTGTTAGTTTAGGAAACGAGTGCAAAGGGATTTGAAAAGGGATTTTACATATAATCTCCCCACTTTCAGTAAATTGAGCATATCGATCACCTATGAATAATACACAAAAATAATAATGAGAAATGAGGTTATAAAAAGCATGTTTTGTACTAGAGTACCAATAACCCATACAGGGGAGGGGATTAGGTTAGTGGATGGTACTCTAGTACCATTTATTTTTAATTATCTGCAGAACCATGTTTGAGAATTGTAACAAAATTGTCTAACAACTTAAAGTTTGCATGGCAATTATTTATTTGTTAGTTGTAAAACAGAGTAGGACATGTTTTGTTCTCTCTGGGTTTACACTGGTATATGCTCACACTATTTTCTCCACTTGGTTATTGTAGGCTATGTTATAAATAAGTGGAGCATTTCATTTGTAGTTTGTAGCAAATGCATCGTAACAAAACGTGTTACATAATTCTTCTGATACTAAATGTAAAAATACTATTTCTGGGATCATTTGCATAATTTGCTAATCTCAAAATCAGTTAATTATTCTTTTAGCTGTATCTGGTATTGTCCAAAGTAGGAACATTTGTCGTAGGTCCACAAGAAGACAAAGAAGACATAAACAAACTAAATATTCATCTTTATTTGCCAAAAACAAAGTGATTCAAAGAGAATTGAATAAAAGCAAATACTGGTTACAATTGAAGAAGTTTGAGAATATTAGACACACTTCCAAGAGTTGAGACAAACGTTAATTTTGGAGATCAGAAACACCAATACCCCTTTTTGTCATTGTTGGCCCTTCTGTCGTAAAATGATTAAATAATGCAATTCAAAGAGGGAGATGTACACAAATATAATAATGGGTAATCTATATCCAAAAGGTGGCTCATTCACATGCTTGCATATTTTTTTTAGCTACTTCTGAAAGGAAAACAATAGCTAATTTCACATTCTTTGTATGTTATATATTCAGGGGTATATGACACGGATTGGCTGTTATGCACTTTTGATACAATAAGTATTTAAAAGTAACATAAATAAGTGGTTGCACGTTGGCTTGTTGAGCTCCATCAAGCCTCAGTCTCCATGTTTCAGCAGTATGATGGGCTGCAGATAAAGAATGACTATTAGTTATTAATAATCTTATTCCTCTTACAGTTTATGCAGTTGCTATGTGTGTAAAAAATGACATACCAAAGTGTTGAAATGTTGTCTGCATACAGCTTTACTCAACCAGTAGATCAAGGAAAGGGCGATTAACTTTTCAACAACCAGCAGAGTCACAATCAGTCCCTTGATTCCTTCATTGATCTTTAAAAGTGGAGACAGAGGTGGAATAAATACACTTTGCTTTGTGCTTCTTCAGAAAGCAACAGCGGTTACTTAAGAGAGGATAAATGCTGTTTTCCTTATACCTGGCGATTGTTCAAGTTCTCTTCTTTTGGAAAATGAAAACTGATCAAGTGCAAACCAATTGCTGCAATCGACCAGAAGAAGCTGATGATGTTCAGAGAGAACGACAGCTTTGTCTGGAGGGTGAAAGAGGCATGAAGATGGCAGACATTACTGAAAATCATTAGGTTAAAAAAAAAAAAAAAAAAACAGGACCAGACAAGCTGTGATGATGTTGTGACTTTTAGGACAAAAGAACACAATTCTTGAAATTAAAATTTGTTAGTAACAATTATTCACTTTTTGGTGCAAGTTTACAAAGAATAGAGTCTAATTGGATGGCAAAAATAATGGAAACTTCACTCCTCACTTCAAGTCACTTTTTTACTTTGTCACAATGTTTTAGTTATTCTTTCATACAAACACACAAAAAAAATAATTTGGTCAGAAATATAGCATCAAAAAACAACTGTTGGAAACATTACAAATATTACTGTATCCTGAATAATACTATCCATTCAGCACATACCATTATTTTTTTACATATTGTAGATGATTTTTCACTTAATTAATTCAACTTACCACGTGCATGTTTGGAGACTGTCCAGCTGCATAGGACAGGATGCCACAGACCACAAACTAAGATATTGATAAAACATGTAAATTATTTAACACAGAAATATAATAGTGAATATTGTGAAGCATCAAAAGAATGCAAGACAAGATAAATGTTTTGATCCCATGCAGGGAAATTGAAATGTCACAGAAGCCAAGGGAGGAGAAGAACAGACGCATATTTATACAGTTCCCTGTTAAACAATAGGTAAAAAGCAATATAGAATTGGTTTCAAATAGTTTTTTCACATAGTTATCAGGAGTGGCAACTTATTTATAGGAGTTGATTAAATTTGTGGTTTTACAACTGTATTTACCAGAACACTGGGCAGAGTGTAGAATTGTGTGAAGACATCTGTCTTGGTGAGAATCAGGCTGAGCGTGAGAATGAACACACCAGCGATGGCTTGGGCTGCCTAATAAAAAAAGAGAAAAATACTGCATTGCAACGCTGCAAGTCAAAGACACAAATACAAGTATAAATCTGTGAAATATTCTATGATGATGACTCTTCTTGTGTAAGAAACAATTCAACTCACTCCAAGAGGTTTAGGTTTCCCTTTGATAGCAAAGACCTTGTAGGAATCTTTGTACACACACTGAAATTTTTCCGGCATCAGTTGACCTTCTCCAGCTTCTTTCAGACTCCCGATTGGAATGGTGATGATCATCGATTCATCACATGCAAATGTCTTCTTCATTCTCCTGTGAATGTGATTGAAACAAAGAATGTTAAAGCAGTTTTTTTCCCTCACTGTGGCGATCTGCTGTTGATATTTTCAGTAACATACCTTTTTTTCTTCTTCTCGTATCTTGATTCAGACCTGAAATTCTCTGCTTTGTCAAAATGAGCTTGATAAGGAACTGACTTGCCACGTCAATTGCCAATTGTCTTTGTCTCTCACCCCTCCCCCCCTTCACCCGACACAGACTTCTCTTTCTCTCACGCACACACAAAGACACATAAATCCACAAAATGCTTTTGTGCAGACTGTTTTGGCAAACAGTTAAATCTGCCGAGATATTGATAGTTTAACTTATTTATTTTCATAAATATAAAGAAAAGTGTGTTTTTCAAATTAGAAATACTGTGCCACGACATACCACTTATGGCCCTGAGGGTTTAACATGATGATCTTGTGGAGCCCACTGGCAGAGGGAGGAAGTAAAGACATGAGGTGACCTCATCTCTCAAAGTATTTGCAGGGAAGTGAGAACCATGCCTTAAGAGTAAGGCACTTGTTTGAGGCGAATACAGAGTGTGAAATAGATACTTCTCAAGCCCAACAAGGTAAGATATTGAAATTATACATAAAAAATAATAATTGTTGTACATATTTTCAAAATAGAATATTAATTTGCGAGCAACTAAAGTTATGCATGTACATGTGTATGTAAGTGGATACATTTTTTTTTTGTGAATGTTAATTGGGTCATATAAGAAATTAAAAACAAATAATTCTGCTAAGTATATAAGAATTAGAGTGTTGGGAACCACACAAGCCCTGCAATAAACACTACCTAATTTAATATGTTTAGATTTTATTGACACTATTCCTTTAATTGTTTGTGTGTTTATTTAGTTTCCTGATTCTTTTCAAAGCTGTAGTGAAATATATCTCTCATATCGCATCAGCCTTATTTACATAAAAGAAGAACAAAATTGATATAGAATTGAATCCAACAACACAACAACAAGGGTCTCAAAAACGTGACTCATCACCTCATATAGTCAGCAACAATTAAAAATATAAATTTTCACAATGTATCACAGGACTGTTGCGTGGCATTGCACTCATGTTTCTACCTTTCTGGTCACTCAGGATTCACAGCACAGATTAAAGAACACGTGACGCACTAAAAACCACCACCCCTCCAGGTCAGAGAAACACCATGGCCTGTGCCGATGTCGACATGGACATCCATGGAAGGGATGAGGCGCCACGCAGACCCGCGCCGAGAGTGCCTACGATGCCGCCTACGATGCCGCCTACGATGCCGCCTACGATGCGACATTACCATGCTTTGGAGCTCATGCCGGACAACGAAGGGCCGCTGCATGACCTGCTGCAGAAACAACCGGCGGTGTTGGGGGTGAGTGACAAAACTGCTCAGGAAGTCATGCCAGTAGACAAACCCTTTGAGAAGGTCACAGTGTTGAACTATTATTGAGATTGTGTCATAAAGGTGTTGCCTCAACTTTGAGGTGTCGGTGTTGAACACTAACTCGATTGCACTGAATTGGGGTTTGAGATCCCCTTGTTTTAGTATATAAATGTATATGATCCCTGTAGATATGTGTAATGTGTTTGTTTGAATGGGGAGGACTCAGAAAACATTACAATGAAAGATGATGTAGTGTAAATGATTGTACCAAACAACAATAAGTCATAAAAACTCTTTTATAGTCATTTTATCCTGAGAACAATGACAATGACAATGACCGTCACAATCATTTACCCATTCCTCCTTGTCACTATGTGATTTCATGTCTAGACATATTTAAAACACAGTTTATGTAAGCTATCACAAAAACATTAGTGATGCGGTAATGGAGGATAAACTTATAAACTTGTACCTGTTGTGCAGCTTTGGACAGCAGCAACAGGAAATGTTTGGTTGAGGGTTTTGTGGTATTCTACCCCTTAAGTGGAAAAGCTCACAAAATCCGGTCTTTGTAGTACTGTGAATATGTGCACAATATTCTCAAAGGTAAAATCCCTCTTGTGTTATATGCTACTATCATGATTTGGATGAAAATACACAAGATTCTGATTTCTTTCTGTATAAATGTTACAAAAATTAAGCAATCAGGATGCATGTGACATACGGACACACACGATGTCATGAATCCAGTGTCTCGGTGCCTCGGTCAGTCTCTGCAGGTGGTGAGCGGCCTCCTCAGTGTTGGAGTCGGAATACTTTTTGCAGTAACCCAGGACATGCAAAAATCCCTTTTCACGCTGTTCAGACTTTCCCACCTGACCGGAGCACTTGTAAGTCTCTGCTCAAATAATAAGAAACTAACAGTAAAACTATAAGGTTTCTCTAGAATTTGTTAAAACAAATGTTCAAATGTTAACTTGTCTTCAATATAGTGACTTTGCGTCCTTGTCCTCTGCAGTTCATCATTGCTGGAGTTGTTTCCAACCTGTTGTTCAAATATCCAGTATTACTACCTGTAAGTACGACTCAATCCAAGCCCAAGAAACAACTTACAACAATTAGGTAATTAATAAAAAAAGATAATAACGCATGGCTAATGTTCCAGGTGTCCCTCATGGTCAACGGCGGCTGTATTATTATAGCTGTAGTTTCAGCTTGTCTGATAAGTGTTGACCTGACTCACTGGACTTCATATAATGATCAACATTTGAAGGTAAGATTATGTGAAGAATATGACAAAATTCAACACTTCAAACTGCTTATTTAACAATAGATATTTCATATATTTGCTCATATAAAACTAATGTTTGTGTTTCTCACAGATGGAGGTGCTGGAACTTTGTGTGTTGGGGCTCGAGGTTTTTCTCTCTGCAGTCCTTTGCTTCTGGTTCTCGAAAGAGAAACGCACCAAACCACCACGATCAACCTAAAACGAAGAAGATGTTTGAGAATTGAATACTTCTGCAAATAAACTACCACTGGCTTGTATATTAGTGTGTAAAAGAAGTTAGGCGACTGTGTTCACAGACTTCAAATTTTTCGTGTGGCTTTGTGTTCTGTGTCGATTGCCTATATTAGAGCTGAAAACCTCGCTGAACGCTGGGCTGTGGTCTGCTTCTGAAGTTTGACTCGGACTGAAAACATAAAACTTGTGGTAAAAGAATGTCCGCTTCCCTCATGTGAAGGAAAGAAACCACTCTTCAACCTCTGCGTCTCTCTTTGTAACGGCAGTAGTGGGCCTCATAGCGTTGCTTTCTCGGTCTACATACGAGGCTGGCTGTGTGGTTTGGCACTGCTCTGTTAACAGTGGAAATTTCTGCAATGTGTTTTCAGATAAACTCACACTTCCAGCTGCTTTCACACACAGATGTGTGAAGAATTTGTGCATTACAGGCATTAGCTACTGGTGGAAATACTTAATTTCAAGTAAAAAAAGGCAAATAAATGATTACAACAACATATTTTGAACATTTTAATCACCTGTACAAGCTTGTCATAACAGAAGACTGGCAACAAAAGAAAGATATTGTCTGGATAGATCTGCCTGCTATTATTTGTTTGTATGTAAAATACATAAAAAAAACTCATCTACAGTATAAACACAGATTCATATCTAGCTCATTAAAACAAATGTACAGACCACTGACGTACCATCATGGCAGTGTAAATTATGTGTCAATTTCCAATTTACAGTATCATAATGAAACGTCATACAATAGTTGAGCTTCATCCATTAAAGTCTTAGTGCTGCGAAGCTGGACTCCTCTTAATTTCATCTCCTTGTCCTGATATACAGACTACTGTTGCATCATTCAGCTTCAGGAATTCACAGCTATGAAGAAAGAAGGAATACACAAGAAAGGGGATTTAGAAAAACATATTTTTGCACTCACATTTTATTATATTTCAGTCAGCATGCAATATTAAGAATGTCAGTCAACAAAAGGGCCTGTTAAAACTCCTTTCAACACCTTTTAGTTGCAATACGGCATTATATAACACATACTTAAAAACATTATAGATTTTGTCAAACCAATAATTCGGTTACCATAAATCTGTAAAGCGGTCAGTAATGACAGCATATCAGTGATGCTTTTGAGCAAAATGTAACTCAAACGGTATTTTGGAGATAAAATGAGTTGTGGAAAATTGAAAATGTAACGGCCAATTTCAGCTTTTAAAGCAATTTTCAACATTATTATCTTATTATCAA
Organism: Ophiodon elongatus; assembly: GCA_016806645.1. Lineage (NCBI taxonomy): Eukaryota > Metazoa > Chordata > Actinopteri > Perciformes > Hexagrammidae > Ophiodon > Ophiodon elongatus. The sequence continues at coordinate 400,480 of JACSYO010000415.1, forward strand.
ACTTATTTTTAGATAATCTTTCTTTAGATGCTTTACTCTCGCAGAACAATCAAAGTAAAGTGGAACAAATAATATATGAAGTGCTAAAGCCATGTTATTGTTCAAATTTGTACATATTTGAAGTCTTTAATACTAAATTAAAATGCTTTATATTAAATGTTTTAACTAGATTACTGTGCTATTTACAAAGGAAAAGACACTAAGAATGACTTGTACCACTGACTAGAGCTTGAAGAACAAACAAAGAACGTTTCTCAAAAAAGTAAGACTGAAATGTGCAGCAGCGGAGAATTCAGGAAGCATATTTTAATGCATTAAAAATAAAAAGTAAACGTTGACCTTCATCAAAACATGTAAAGGAGTAAACAGACGTTGTTTTCTTTACTCTATTTGATGATAACATTTTAATAGACACATTATGTATCTAAGAGTGTTTTTTTTCAACATAGGATAATTTTTTATGTTAAGTATAGATTTTGGGTGTTTTACTGCCATTTAGGTGCCACAACAAAGAGCAATACCGGAGTTCTTATTTATTCCACAACAATTAAATTAGTTATGTAATTACAGTGAGGCGGTTCTCATTTGGCTCAGTTCATTCCTACAACCCCCAGGTTGCCTGTTTTTATGCTGCCATTTGCTTTGTAATATTTTATGCATATAATCTGTTAGTGTGTTGTTGTTTTTCTCAAAATGAAGTCCTGTAAAAGCTGATTTTGAAAATTAGAAACAAATAAAAATAACAAGTTAAACAGTTTGTTAAAAACACAAAACTCAGGCATCAACAAAAGAAAAAAACATGAATGCATTCCAAAGCCCCAAAACAAAGGTTGCTTGCATGCGTGTGTTCAAACACTTGAAAACACAAATTTCATCCTTATGTCAAACGGATGCACGGAGGGAAATGAGAGGAAAACATGAACGAGAGCCAGACGTTTACAAAACAAACCGCCCGTCAGCAGGAGAGCCCCCTGACCCACCAGGACACACCGCCATGCAGCACACACCAAAGGCACCAAAAGCACATTTTCACGCAGATTAGTAGTCAGTCGGGTTCCTCACAGTTGTTAATGAGGCTGTGAGGGAACAACACAGATCCGCTCCGGTGACAATGGTTACTTACTGAGCTAAAATCCCTCAGCTCTGAGTCAGACCACAGTAGAGAGGCCTACTGCTATATGAGAGGCCTTGCTCTGGTAAAAACAAAACAGCAAAAAGGTGGTGAGTGAGACTGAAGCTTCAAATATTCTCTTCCACTTAGATCCCTTTCACATGTAACCTGTTCGGTCCATTTCAACTGAACCCTGGAGCGTCAGATGGTCTGGTTCGTTTGGGCTGGTGTGAAAGCTGTTAATTGAACCCCGGTGCGGAACGACAACTGAACTGAGACGGGGGGGGTCTCGGTCCGCTTCCGAGCGTTTGTGGTGTTCAATATAATTGCATCAGCTTTGAGTGGTCTAAAGCTCACACAGAGGGGATTTTAATCCTAAACCTCTGTATATGACCAATTACATGATTTTTTTAATCATAGTCAAATTAAGGTTATTAACAGGATTTATGTCATGTTCCTGGCTTCAGGCTTCTTTAAGCAAATAATCAACATGGTGTTAAATTGATTTCTAATCACTCCCCTGTCCAATCTCAAGTAAAACTACATTCAGAAAGTAAGAGCACCTCAGAACAATATGATGATGTGCAGCTTTAATTTAATTTAAGTACAATGAATAAAAAAATATAAATGTATGTATTTAAACAAGATAAAATAAAAAAAGAAGAGGACCTGCTCCATATGTAGATATAAACGGCTCATTCTCGGGTATAAAATGTAAGTACTTCATGTAGTTAACTGTCCCTGAACCAAAAAAAAACATGCAAACGTTCTGGGATGAAGTGTTCATACCTCTATATAGAGGTAAGCTTAAGCTAAAACACGGGCCTTAAATAAATTGTAAATTGATTTGGCTTGAGAGAGAGCTACAGAATATGAATGAGTGTCACCGCAGCTATGTTTTATCTGAACTGCACTTCTCAAAATACACTTCATGAAACAATGTGGTTTTAGCAGAAGCGTGACTTTTGGTTACTGAGTATGAGAAGATTTAAAGGAAGATAATCAATGACTCACTGCTGTGATGAACTTTGTGCCCTGGGGTTGGAGCTCTTCCTCTTCCTGGAATATCGAGGGCGATGCGATGGAGGAGGAAGTCGTGGAGGAGCACAGGAAAGTGGGGGGCTCGTTGTTGTTGTAGGAGTCCATGACGATGCTGGGGTGCCCGGGTATAGTGAGGGTACTCAGGCCCGTTACACTGTCACTGGAGGTACACTGGGAGGATGTCTCTGAGCTCTCAGTGACTGTAACACAACACAAAGAGGAAGTTACATTAATACTGTAATACTAAATAAAGCCACAAATGACTCCATTCATTTTCTATTAAGGCAAACGTTCAAGGAAATTAAGTCAGTGTGCGGGCATTCACCAAGTTAGATATCTAACTAGGCGCTCCATCTCGTTAAATATGTATTCTCAAAGCTCTTGTGTGTTGGATTTGAATTTTTCAGACTTTGGCAACTCCTAGTGGCAGCATCAAAGAAGACACTGTGGCAGTAAGCAGTAATCCCCCGTCTACCCTGGTAAAAATGCTACACATAGAGGCATTGTTTAATTTGTTAGTTATTAATAGGAATATTTATTTTGAAGCTCTTTTTCATTTTAATAGTGTTTATCTTTGATTTGTGAAAACAGAGTAGAGTACTATAAATACTGACTTGGAGTGGGTGAATACTTTTTCACCCATATATCAGTTGTTGTGTTTTTTTGGCTGTAAAAATTTCAACTAGGTTCCTGTATAACATTGACAGCTAACAAAACACTTTTGGTAATAAAAAATGAAGAGAAAATGGGTAGAAAGCACAAATGAGCTGCTGATTATGTACAAAAGCCCCCCACCCCCCGCCAAGAAAGTAAAAAAGAGAAAAATAACATTTAAATGACAATGTTTATGCTTATTTAAACCTTGATTTTTTTCTGTATCTGATAACAATCAAATCAAAGTATATACAGATGCATTTCCTCGCGTTTTTTTTTATAGTTAACTGAAAATAAATTGCCTTGGGTTCTACTGAAGATAAAATAGCCACTCACTCATGGAGGGCTGGCTCCCGGTGTCCTGCTCCAGCTCATCTTCCTCTATGCAGTCATAGGGCCACTGGGCAAAGGAGGGAACACTGGTCACTAGGTATGGATGTGTGTGCGGGTGAGAGGGTGAGGAGTAAAGATGAAGATTGAGCGAGCCCAGGAGGGAGGAGGAGGACTGGCTGCTGGAGGAGGAGGTGCTGCTGTTGGAGATTGTGGAGTGAGGTCTCTTGAACGAAGTGGCGTGATCAAACGAAGACACCGCAATGGATGCCCTGGTCCTAGCCTCTGTCGGCAGAGACAAACACAGAGAGCTGTGAGTTCATGGGAGGGATGAAAAGTGACAAGAATGTATGAACATTCCTGTGGTTGTTAATGACAATAATTGAGGCATGAATCATGTTTTTTACAGGATCTCCGGTGAGCCATGAAAGAGGAGTAATGTAATAGTTTACTGCGGTTGTAATTACTTCAAATCAGTATGTTGTAGATTACAGCTGGTGCAAAACTCTCATAATACTCCTTGCATAAAAACACCTGTAAGCGAGAGCCAAGTTTTTGAGGTTTCAGCAAAGACAATTTTTGTGTGTTTGTAAAATTACAACGTGAATCATGAAGATGCAACAAACTGTAGAGGAGGAGAAAGAGGGATAAGAATAATAAAAGCATACTGAGGCTCAAATACATGAAGTGTACAAGGACAGCTCACCTGTCCCTTTCATGATATAGTCAATGGCTCTGTCACTGATAGCTGCATCACTTGGCTTAATATCCATAAACGGCTTGCTTCCAATCCCCATGGACACCATCTCCTGCATGCGCAACTCTGGAATCCAGAAAAGGAAATATTTAATGACAAAACCTTTGTCTTACACGGGATAAAGGGCCTGAATGTCACATATACGTATATATATTCAGATCAAAATTACAATTAAATACACCTCTGTTTCTGAGCGCCTGTCTCCACAGAATCTTCCCTATGATAGCTGTCCACACAGCCTTGACCTCAGCGGAGCTGGCCTGGAGTATGAACGTGTCCTGTGACTTCCTCCGACGGAACCAAATCTCAAAGCGCAGGCCGCTGTCGCCAACATTTTCAGTCATACCTATTTCTGCTGTCTAAATAGAACAGAAGAGAAAAGAAACATGAACTCAACTATCACTATGCAAGCAGAAATGTGACCAAAAGTGATCCTCAAACAAGAAAGTCTTACTTTGAAGGACTGTTTATAGATGTAAAAGTCATATCCTCCTTCTATCTTCTTGGTCTTGCTGAAGAGGATGAGGTCTTCAAACAAGAAGACGTGGCGGAGGTATTTCCTCCGTCCGCACCAGACTATGAACTCATCCTGGCAGCGGAGGTGACCCTGCTCTTTTAGGTTCACCTGGAGAGGAAACATGGCCGTTCACATGCGTCAGAGAGAACAATACAATTCCTGGTGGGACTCTGACCTCAATCTGCTGTATACATAACAAGATGACCTCCAACTCAAAAATAGTTTAAAGTGTTGCCAGATTGTTTCAAAATAATGTTAAGTAGTATTTGGTTTATGCTGACATCAAACTATTGATCACAGCAGCACATGGCTCTGGGCTCATGCATTTCTTCTTACATCACAGCCCCGAATGGCATCCATAGCCAGCAGGTCGTTGCCATGGCGAAGCTGAAACTTGACCATCTCCTCTGCAGTGCGGAGGTCGCTCAGCTCCTGCTCCTGGGACTGACCGCACTCCTTGATCAGGTCTTTCAGCAGCAGCGCATATTTACTCATCCTCTGGATGGGCTTCAGCAAGTAGGACGCCAAGTCCATCTTGTCTCCGAGCTCCATCTGCTTATTCTGGGGCGACACGGTGAGGATTATTATTGTGTGTTGTGTCTTTTAAATATGGGGATGCAAATGTTATGAGGCATTAGCTAATCGGTGTTGATTCAATGCAGCCGTGTTGCGTGTTGGACATGTATTAATTAGATCAGGACCAATACTAAATTCGCAATTAAAGAGTATTAAAAAACAACATTTCAGCCAATATACATTTTTCAACATAAACAGAGAATCCTTTAAACATGATTATTAAATAATTGTGACAAAGATATGAACTTTGTGGCAAAGATTACATTATAAAAAATAAACGTTTCAGTGCTCACTGGTGTCTAAATTAACTCAAACATCCCAGTTCAAATCCTTAAACAACAACAGGGGTTACGGTCACTCCTATCATCTCCATAACTGAGCAGCTCCAACTGCTGATGAAGGCCATGAGATGTGATTAAAACACTGGAAGTTGGACCTCGTGTTGAGAATTTCTCACATCATGTCATTATAAATCAGTTCAGTAATATATTCCGACACTAATTTATCTGTGATTAGCTAACATCACCCATCAAAATTGGCCATGTCAAGGACTTACTCAGAATCTGATATTTTTTGTGATCCATTTATTGAGTGTACAACCCAAATATAATGCCCTGTGACCTGCCACCCTGTGAGGAATGTAACCAGAGTTTCCAGACGCACCTTAAAGAATTCGTTCCCATGGCTGCTGAGCAGTGTGTCGGACTGGGGCTTATTCTTGCTGTACAGAGCATACATTCCAAACTGATCCTCCTGCATACAAGATTAACAAGTTACAACACTGACTACAGTAAGAAGTATGCATTTCAGTATGCTTTGCAAAACACAATGAATGATTCAACTCCCAAGACACTTAAAATATAATTTCATGCGTTCATTATGCTGTAACTATAAGGGTGTTGGAACAACGGTGTGACAGTGAAACCCTGACACTTCAGTGACGTCAGTAACTACACATCAACACATCATTACAATCGCTGCTGTTGGGAGCCTCTAGACCTGAGTGCGGTTTTTAGGCTGTCAGCTGCCTCGGGGCCCTCTGACTAACCGACTGTCTGGACTCACATGTCTGAGAAAACAGCTACTGATGGACAGCGGGGAGTGGGCGCATGACTCCAGCTCCTTCAGGAAATACTGACTGTGGAAATCCCACAGTTTCTCAACATTCCCGAAAATGATGCTGCGCTTCCCCCGCAGGTCCTGTGGCAAGTCCAGGCGCTCCATCTCGGCGAAATAGTGCTCAATGATGTAGCTGAGAGAGCGAACATACTCCCTCTCTGTGGAGATCATCTCATCCATTATGTGCTGTACTTTACTGGACAACAAAAAGACATGATAAGCTGTAAGAGTACTCATGATGCACTGGTAAAACTATTAATACAATACCAAACAACTTTAGATAATAAACCAAACATTTCACATAATAATCGTTTTGCATACTTTATAAAGCAAACATTTCAAATACTTGCTAATTCCAGAATCTTAAATCAGGATCGCTTATTTTCTCAGCATTATTCTATTATACACTGAATATTTTAGGCTTTCTTGAACCATAACTAAACCATATTTACAAACAGTATGTGAAAGATTTAAAACAATTAACAGCCAAAAAACCTTAAATCAAGTTTTACTCATGAGTTGGTAATGCATTTCATAGTATTTGTTTTTTCTGGTATTTTGTCCACGCTCTCTTTATATATACACTTTTTAATACCTGTCACATTCCAGGTCTTGTTTAGTATCAGTGGTTTCCCTTCCTCACCTGCTCTGTTTCTTGCCCTCTCCTTCACTGCGTCTGTTGTGGATCCTGGAGGGCGTAGACATGCTGCGGCTGCGTCCTAATGCAGGGCTCAATATGTCAGGTCTCTGCAGCTTCTTCTCTGCAGACACGTTATTAGCCACCTCCAAGCCCTTGATGTACACACCTGTGTAGCCATGAATGTGGCTGACGTCTGAGTGACCACTGTCCCTCGGGGTCAGCTCATAGCTCATGGTCTTCTTCATGATCTTCTTCATTGGCTGCTTGCGGAGGCGGGCCGCACCGGAGTAGACGGGCTCCGAGTGGCATGATATGGTGGAGTCGATGGTGCAGTCGCTGTCTGTGTCGTCAAACATGGATGGACTCTGCCTCAGTTTGCTGTCGCATTCGGGGGGGAACGTGAAGTGTGAGGAAGAGGAGATTGAACTGGTTGGGCTCTTGGAGAAAGGCCCATCAGAGTGAGGCTTGTTGTCCTCAAAAGGTAATGTTGTAATGATCGCAGGTAAAAGCACATATGCTTTCGCTGCATGCTGTTCTGTAGTGGCAGTCTGGCTTTCGGAAATCTTTAAAGAAGCCACCGTGTCAACAGCCGTGCAGTGAGGGGCTGCTGTTATGGCTCGGGCCAAAGTCTCTTCCAACTGCTGTTTGGTTCGCTGGCATTTGTGCCACACTGTGCTCCACTGCTGCAGCTGCTGAGGACTCTCCAGGGAGAGCACCATGTTGTTGAGAGTGCTGAAGTTGTCCATGGAGAACTTGGATGCCTCGGTGTAGTAATCCTGCAGGATCTGCACCACAGAGGGCATAAGTCCAACACCTGAAGTGTCTAGACTCAGGTGGCCAAAATAATCCTGGCAGTGCTCCATCCACTGGTTTGCCTATTGATTTGAAAGAGTGATTCTTCTTTATAACATAGTTGGAGACACAGTATGGTTATTCCTGAAAAAATGTCTGGCATATGCTTCATTTGTAAAGGAGATTTTAAGATTTTAAGTATATGCTAATACTTAAGTGCTCAAAATGTAGCATAACCTTTGACAGCATATTCACATTAGGTTTAAATACTTACTGAGTCATAGAATTCATACAGGTTGGTTAGGATCTCTAGCTGGGTCTTCCTCCTCTCCACTCTGCTTAAGATGGAGCCCAGATGTTGCTTAAAGTCAAGGAGAACAGAACCTGGAAGGGACTCAGGAGACTCTTTCACCAGCTGCAGGCCGAGCCTCTGCTGGTGCTGTCAGGAAACGGACAAAACTGATCAATTCAGCACTGATTGTCTTCTCAAAATTACACACAGGAAGTGGTCCACGAGGAATGTATTCAGAAATTGTGTCCATATTTACCACTGTCTCCTCAAGGAACTGGTCCAAGCTCTCTCGCATCTCCTTAACTTTGGCCACAGACAGAGTTAGCGATTCCAACGGTGTGAGCTGCTTCTCTCCTTCGACACTGAACCAGAGTTTGATCTGGAGAGAGAACAAGATTGTTAATTGATTAAATATCCCAATTGTTGAACGAGGAAACTGCAGCACAAATAACAATTTCAAGAGCGAAAAAGTTGAAGCTCACCTGTTGCGTTTGCTCCTCAAACGTGCGCACCTCCAGCAGGCTCTCCAACTGTTTCTGAGACTTGTTTGAGAGGATCACAAGCTTATGGACCTCTTCGTCTACTTGGTTGTACAGTGCATTCAACATGTCGACCGCATCTCTAAATGCACGAAGAAAACAATAACAGGGCAGAGCGGGTTATGAAAAGTCTATTATACTATCACTACAGGTTTCACTCATATCGGCTCGTGTGGTTGAGAGTCCAACCATTCTTTCTTCAGTACCTGTAGTTTTCATTTTCACAGGCCTCCTCCTTCCTGATGCGGGCGAGGACAGTTCCTCCTTCTAGACGCAGTCTGTTGAGACGGGTGTCCTCTAACACACGCTTCATGAGATGCCTCTGCTGTTCCAATACCTCAGACACCTCCTGAATTAAACATGCACAATGGTGAACAAAATCAAATGAAGAAAGGATGTAAAAACAAAAGTGAAATATCTGTTTCATATAAAACTCAAAAAGAAAAGCACAAAGATCATGGAAGGTAACCATAAAACAAACTCCTGAACTGTTTACGCCAGTTAAGAGGAGCGAGGCCAGCAGAGAGCTATTGTGAGTCAGTGGAGCCACATAAATCAGGAGGCAAGACTGCCTGCAGGGGGTCGGGTCTGACCTTTGAGGTCTTCAGGTTGCCGCTGCCGCTCAGTGTGCTGATAGACTCCTGGAGGGAGGAGATGGATGCGCTACAACTGCTGGCAAATGGGTCAATTTTCTGTGAGAGAGATAGAGAGAAAGAGATGGAGGGAGATTATTAGCACTAGCAGTGTCAAAACATCATCAATTTCTGGAGCCCGTCACCATTCTTAAAATCGGCAGGATGTTTTGGAGAAAAGTCTAAAATGTATCCCCGTCCCTGCCTGAAATGTAAGGGATTGATTCAACAATGGCCACAAACCATCTATGTTTCAGCTGGCCCAGAGAAGCCACTTATTTTAACTACACATAACTTATGCATAAGATAAAAAAACAAATAGTATAATTTTCTGTCTTTTCTTAGTAACAACGAACACCCAACAACTGAATTATGATTATGTTCTTCGACAGGTACCTCCACCCTCGGCATGCTCTTGAGTAAGTTTACAAATAAGTTTATAAAGCCCAGCCACCTCCGTCACACCCACCTGTCTGAAGTGGATCCAGTGGTTGTGGTCGTAGTGGAAGGTGCCCTCCATGTCTTGTGTGAGCTGGGTTTGGTCGATGTGCTTCAGAAGGGCTTTCAGAGAGGACATTGTTTCAGTCTGTGGCAAGAAAAGCACAAACACACACTCAGTTTGATAATCTGCATCATCACAGCCTACAGCGACAACATTAGATCGGCATTCATCAAATCTCAATCGAGTAACAACGAGTTGAATCATTGCAAATCCATTATCAAATCTAGCATTTAAAAAACACAAATACATCACTTCATAGAAACACCTCTCATCGATCTGATAATAAGAGTCTTTATGTACCTGTACATCGATGTCTCTCTCAGGTTTGGCTGCTGTTTCCTTGTCCACCAGGAAGAGAACAGTGTAAAGTGCATTTGGTGCTAACGCCTGAGAAAAACATGCACAATCATTTGCATAGTTGATTAAGATAAAGAAAAGAAATTAACATACATGTAGATCTTTTACAGCTAAATTGATAAAGCGTGTGTTGTGGTTTACAGAATTATCATCCGACATCAGTCAGAAAACTCATCATAGCGTGATGATATGTCTCTTGTAAGTCGGCTGCAGCCAGCCCGCTACCAGTGTGCGGTTAAAAACAGACAAGTAAGCACAGGCTTCTCCACTAGAGCCCTGAAGCCAGCCTTTCTTCAAAAACATGTCCTGGAACTGCAGTCAATACGAATATAAAGGTGTGCCCCTTTTCAAAAACAAGCTGCGTCAGAGACTGAGAGGTAGAACATAAAGATACGTGTAAGGAATGCCATAGCATAATAACCTTGAGACATAGCAATACAGCTCAGAAGACAATAGAGATCTAGCCGGGCCTGACAACTCTTTGGGTGTGTGTTGGAGGGTAATTACATGTTTTCCACTGCGGGCTCACCTGCAATTCAGACAGCGATGACAACAGAGCTGGAACAGGCTGCTGCCTCCTGCTGTCTATTACAACAGTTAAGCCTTGATCACGCCTTTCTTTCCTGAAAGCAAAGTATTACAGTTAGTATTGTCTTTGTCAATCACCGGACTGCATAAAATACCACAGACACACAGAAGTATATCATTATTTTATGACATTTATAGATTGGGTCAGAGACATTTTTAAATCCAACAATTCCAATTACACTTTATATACATATCTAACAACAGCTACTAGAGAGAGCCTGTGAGACTGGCCACTAACACTTTTTTCATTCTCAAGTTTACTGATAATGCTCAATATAAAAATACTGACTTTTTCATTTATCTACAAGCTCTTAATAAACAACTGCACTGTTAAGGAACATTGGAAACATGCTAAATGCATTAATAAAGACCGCAAGGAACAGAAGCCGCATTCACCTCAGGTGTAAAAAGACTGGAAAAGAAAAGTTACTGGAGTTATTTTTAACACACACAAAACCCAGAGTATGCGTGACTTACCGCAGCGTGTAATAGTAGTAGCCCAATAAACAGGTGAGGTCATTGACTGTGCAACTCTCACCTGCCCACACCTGAGCTCTGGTGCACACCTGTAGCACTGCCCTCCCACTGCGGTCTCTGTTTCCTGGAAGAGAACATGTCAGCAGGGGGTCAACACTTTTTTCTGTCAGGAATGTTTAAGCTTTAGGGAACTAAGTGTTCTGACTTGTTAGAATACTTTCACATCAATATTACGTAGTCATAGCTTATGTATTTTAATTTTGTGTTATATATCTCTATAATGTGACATTTTGACATTATTTAGGTTGAGGCTTCAAATAAGGCCAGTGGGTTTTCTGCCTCTTCCTGCACTGTAACATTATTTATCTCTGTTATGTTTGTGTATTCTTTAACTTGTCCAAATAAATAAACAAAAACTAAACTAAATCACATCAATGTTCTCCTCTATGTCTAGATCAGCTTCTAAAGTCACTAAGAGCAAGAAAATACTTTCTAAGTTTCTTAAATATCTGTTAAATTAAAATTGAGGGGGCAAAAATAATGGCCCAAAAAAGAATACCCAGTTCTGCATTTCTGCCTTTTACCACAGTCCAAATACGCTACAATGTTATCCAGAAACAAACAACTAATACTCATAATTCACACAAAAGATCATCATCTAATTTAAGGATAATAGCAGTGTATGTTAAGGCCTGCTTCTATTTTCCAGCAGTGCAGAAGACACGTTGTACATCAGGATTTCAAAGCAACTTTTACAAAGCGATTATAAGGTAATAAGCAATGGAAATGTCGTATTTCATTTTAAAGTGAATGAGCTGAAATGCATAAAAAATGTATCAAGACGAATGAAAGCAGCTAATACCAGGTGTGTCCGAATCGCTGGTTGCCTACCTGGCAGGATCACAGCACCCGAAGTGAGCAGCTTTTCATTGACCTCCGATACCAGTTTGGGGCGGGCTGAGTTACTCTCATTGGAGGAGCCTGAAGCTGAAGCCGGCCTGATGGCCGTCCCATTGGCAGCTTTTGGACTGTATGACTCTTCTCCACTGTGCCTGTGCCGTCTGCTCTCACTGCTGATGGTGTCATCGCGCTGTCCTGTGGGAATAAGTATAAATAGTGGGCACACTTTGTCTAAGTGATACTTACTGAGCCACAACTGTACAAAAATACAGTACATTCAATATAAATTAGAAGCTTCCTTTCACCTTAGTCCTAATCGTAATACGTCATGAAGCAAGTGTTTATTAGTGGTGACATAAGTGTGCTCTCGTAGTGAGTTCACCCTGACTCATCACAGAGACCAGGTGTTCAGTCAGCCTGAGTCACGGGTAACTCACGGCATTGATAGACTCTCATATCTTCACATCCTCCTCCCCAGTCTTTCATACCTTGGGGCTCTGTTTATAAGAATGCTCCTGACACAGATCCTATTCCTGAGGCAGCGAAAAACACAGTATCACTGTATACCCAATGGGACACTTCACTGTGCCTTGGCTAAGTACCGAAGGAATGTCAAAATGGATAGCACAGTATGCACAGTACACGGTAGAGCTGCAACAAGTATTTGATTAATCGATAATCATAAATTTCATAATTCATCAATCATATCAGTCATTTTACAATCTCTGGTGTTAGCTTCCAAGCAAGACATCTAATTATGTTACTTTTGACAAGAACTGTAATTTGCATTTTACAAAATGTTTTGGCAAAACGATTCGTCAAAACGATTCGTCAATTAAAATAATTGGGTATAATTGGCAGATTATAAGTTAAGAAAAAACATTAGTTGCAGCCCCACTATGAAAGCAGAACAAGAGAGCTCCAGGTATCTGATTTGTAGTAAAAAGTGCCACAGTCCGTCTGTTTTGGTTGCCATGTTTGCTACTCGCTGTTTTCCAGGGGTTGTGACATAGTACACACCAGGGCTCGTAAGGGCGCCCCATATTCAGCAGACCAGAGTAGAGCAGAAGATCTCCTCTACAAACACCCCCTGAGTTGTGGCTTCTTTGTTGGGTTTTATCTTTAGTCATCTACTTTCTACCCTACTGATATCGCACACCTGATCTACTCATTCATTTCAACTAATTTGTCATAAATACATTGATTTCACTATCAAGTGTACTCTTTTGTGTGCCATCCTTGTTAGAGTCTACAAATTGGGCTGTGACAACAGCACTTCTATTTAAAATAACATCTAAAATCCCATATAATAAGACATGCTTGTGGCTATATATCAGGCTATAATCCGGCACAGTGATGCTTTGATCTAAATGCTAATACCAGCATGCTAACATGCTGATGTAGCGTGACAGAATTTTCTATTAAGCACTCACACAAAGTGAAGCTGAGGCTGATTGGAATTTTAATAGCTATGCCAGTATTTGGTCATAAACCAAAGTATTGGCCAAAGTGTCGGACTGACCAGCTGACCAACAGAGACATTTCTGTAGAGCCATAGTAATAAACTATGTCCTTTCTAAACATCAGACATCAAAGAATGAATAGCCACGGAAAATAAACATAAAATCTTGATAGGCCGTTGCTCAACCAGCTCTGCCGATAGATCTGTGATTATTGATCTGTGTTCTGATGGACACCTGTTCTGTGTTGTCTTTTTCAAAAGTTTGAGGCCTCTTGTATTGTGCTGCTCTGTTCTGTGACAGTAAACCCTCCCAGCTCAGCCTCTATTGTCTTCAAACAGTCAGTGCATTTCCTGTGCGACTGTGTGGCCAGGCTTGTGTTTGCTGCATGTTTCCTAAATAGCTTTGTTTTCAGAGGAAGTGACAAACGTAGAGTAAAGCCTCCTGAGTATTGTCCTGTGTGAAAGTCTGCTTTTTGTATAGTCTGCGGGACACGTTTGTAGGCCGTCAAAGAGGCTAAATCTGCACTGGTTGCTGGAGCTTTGAGTTACTGATCACATAAATCACGCAGGAAGTGTTTTGATATTGCAGTTTGCTGGCTCATATAATGAGTAATCTAACCTGTTTGGAATATTTTTTTCCAGAGTGGTTTGAGTCAGCGCAGGTTAGGTCTTGTGTTTCTGGACTGAATGGACTCCCTAAAGACAGAGGTGTAGTTTGAAAAGCTTTTTTTCGTGGATCCCCAGTGGCTGATTTGATTCACAAAGGACACTTTTGTAAATGAGGCAACCCATCTGGGATCAGTGCAGCCTCCAGCCCCAATAACATTGTAGGGTCATCTCATTGTGGGATGCAGGGGTCCCTGTGGTTGGTTTACAGGGTTTACAGGATCCTTTGTTGCCTTTAACATGTCGGTGTGGGAAACCTGTTTTGCAGCAGCTGAAATACAATCCCCTCTGAGGTAATCTCAGGAACGCAACGGTGATGTGATTTAACTACTATATTTTTGCTGCATGGTGTGTATTTAACACATTTAATTGAACATATGTATAATCACCTTTATTTATAAAATCAGTACTAACAGCCTTTACTATGGTCTAGCATTGTCCAAAGTTAGGATTGAGAGATTTGAAATATCTCTTCATCGCACATTTCAATTCACGGAAGAATCTGTGTTTTGATAAAACAGCATGATTCCCTCGGTGGTACTCTCACATCGCCGCTTTCCTGAGCTACCCTGTATGACCCAACACAAAAACAAAGACTGACAGTGGTAAAGAAAACACAGGGTTGTGAGTAAGTTCTGTTTCCTGGGTAGGGCCGTACCTGTACACTCAACGTGTCAAAAAATACACAGAGTGGGCTTTGAAAAGCAATCTGTCACCAATAGTGGCGTTAATGCTTGAGAGTTATGGGCTGTCTCAATTCAGACTGCAACTGCAGCCACCTGATGAATAACCACTCCTGCTGCAGGGTATAATTACGCACCCTGATGAGAAACCTCCATTATCTGGCTATTAAGAGTGAAAGAGTGGTTAAGACTGGTTTTAACACCCGTAGGTTATATTACTTGATAAGCAAGAAATGATGAGTCATGGACTGTTATTATGATTCGACCACTGTTGGAGAAAAAAAACATATATGTCTATGATATATACAATACTCATTCCTACTGAAGATTTAATCTTAAAAGTGGCATAAATGTATAGTTTCGTTTCCCAAAAAAAGCCAACCAATCCAAAAATAGCTGACATTTAGTTTTTAGACACTTTGTGTTTATCGGGGACTATTTCAGCCATGGATGTATAATGAGTTTTTATGGAAGCACCATGGTGTATATGGGATAGACTTTAAATAAACCACAATGCCCATGTTCATTGTGATGAAGGAACATGTCACCTCGTACATCAGTGTTGCTCATTGATGTGTTTTTCACAGTTTTGGGACAAAGATTAAGGTCTATTTGCACACAGAAATAAGCTATGTCATGCTTTGGTTACACATATAATACTTATTGTTACTAGCTAAAGCTGTGAAATAAATGCAGTGGAATAAAAAATATTATTTGAAATGCAGTCTGAAATGTAAAGTACAAGTATCTCAAAACTGTACTTAAGTACAATACTTGGATAAATGTACTTTTGTATTTTCTACTGCTAGTTATATTTAGTTGTATATAAAGTATTTGCAACTTAAATGTGATTTTTGTACGATGAGACATTGAGAAAGCAAAAGGTTGAACATCAGCGCAGCATCACATACCTGAGTCCTCTTTGCTGCTTCTCCTCTCAGAGCCAGGAAAAGCCGCCTCCAGATCGAGCTTCCCAAAACGAAGAGCGTAGCCATTTATAAGCTTTTTGGGGGAGGTGCTAGTTGAGCCTCCAGAAGAGGATCGTTCCCGGTGGCCTTTGACCTGCCCTGCCTTGTTAGTCCTCTCCAGTGACTTTGAGCGTCTTTCTGCCCGTCTCTCTGCGCTCCTCAACCCCCTCTGTAAGTAAAGTAAAGGTGTGCTGGGTCTGGAGTCATCCCCACTGAGCCAGCTCCGGCTACCCAACCTCCGAGATAAATGTTCTCTGGAGGAAGACCGGGCGTCGGGGCTGCTGCCTGGTGTCACTGAGCTCTCTCTTAGACCAGCACCGTGCTCTGGGCTTTCCTCCAGAATGGATTCAGAGCTGGACCCGAGGCTCATGGGGTTCTGCAGGGCCTCCATGTAAGATTTCCTGAAAAGTCTCCTGCTCTCAAATGCAACCGAGTCCCTTGGGAGGCGTCGTCGAGGGCTGGGGTTACTGAGGTCCGTAGTGAAAGATAGCATCTTGGACCCTGGCCCTCTCTCTCTCCCACCACTATCCTCACTTCCTATTCCACACTCTTCAGGGGATCTTTCGAGTTTAATGATAGCTGTAGCGGTGTCTGGTGAACCGACACTGTGGTTCTCACTGCCGGGGTCCAAATGGTGTCTATTCGGGGAGGTGGGCTCAGAGAAGATGGAGTCAGCTCCCTGAGAGTGCAGAGACTCTCTGGAGCTGCGGTGGCTGTCGAGAGTCCCCGTGGATCCGCTGGTGCTGCAGGTGCTGAGATGGCCGCGGAAGTCACCTCTGCTGCAGCGTGCTTGCATGATGGCGTCCGCCGTGCTGCTGACAAACAGTGGGTTGACCACGTTCTTCCACGGCGTCCTGAACACAGCCGTACCAGTGGTAAGCAGACAGTTCTGTAGTGGGTGCAGGTTACGGTCACGTGTTACATTCTGCAAGAACTCAGCTGTGAAGACACTGCCATACATGCTCTCTGCGATGGTGACCTCTGTGATGGCCTGCCCACTGACCGACAGACATTTTATTACTAGCTTTGCAGTCTTGCGGCCTAAAGGAACAATCTGTAGGTAGAAGTCTCCTTGCTTTAGTCGCACTTTGTGAAGAGGGGCGAGCTGCAGGACGACTTTCTCGTGGATGCAGAGAGGCCACCCCTCATGATAGAACAGCAATCCTCTGAACTTCACCTGAGAGAAAAACAGAGAAATCAGTCACTCCCATAAAATATTTGTGATCTGTGTATTGTGGCTCAGCTGTGGTATGACTGACATCTGCAAAGCTGTGTTCAAACACATGTTTAACTTTAATGGAGTGGCAATATGTTTTCATGGGACGCACTGGATGAATCACTGTCAGCGATCACTCGACGAAGGAGAAAAACCTGTCTGATCAGGCCTGGTTTCGTAGCAACCACCAAACAAATCTTCACTGTGACAATAAAAAACAAAACCTAAGAAAAAAGACACTGTGCTCAAGGGTTGGCTTTTTTCATCTCTTATGAATGTCAATGCTAAGACTGAGAATGTGATCTTCCTCTGAAGCCTCTCATATTGCCTGCAATACAAAGACGCTCAAGCACTGTGAGCTGTTCTCAGGGGCTAGGCTTAGGTGAAACTATTGCTATGACTATCGTCACAGTGTAATCACCGCGGAGATGAATACAGAGGAATAAAGTTACAGTGCTTTGGTTGTAGAGCCCTAACCCACAGCAATCAAAGCTTGTGAGAGAGAATATTGAATTTCACGTTGGGCCCAAGAGTCCATGGCAGCCTCTCAAACAGACCACAGTTTCCCTCTGTTTCCCTATTCAGAGAAAGATGGCTGCTTTTCAGCTTGTTTTCGGAACAATAATCAACTCTGTCTCAGTCTGATGCGCTCCCTTCCCACTCAGCAAATATATTCCCTCTCAGCAGCACTGTCCTCACATTCTTTTGTCGCAAACATTTTGTCTTATCACTTCAGCTGCTTATCTTTCAAGATATTTACAATTGAATGTTTGAAGTGTTTCGGGAAGGACATGAGTTGATATGTCCTGACACATGGATACACGTTTTCGTGGGACTATTGGTTTTATTTTTCATCGTTGAGTCCTCACTTCCCCTTTCTCAACATTTGATTTCCAAAAGTCCTCCAGGAAATCACTAAGGTTAGTACCTGGTAAATCATTTTGAAGTGAAATCTGAAATAAATCACAGAAGGTCATATCGATTTAACCTGAGGTTTCACATCTAGCAATAACTCACACAGGTTTCTTGTTGGATGATCTGCAGGATTCTCTTGGCAGGAAGCAAGAAGTCAATGAGGCAGCGGAGGCCGTCTCCTCGGTACTGCCTTTCCACCACACTGAAGAGCTGCCACAGCACCGTGGCAGCGGTGGAACTGAAGGGGCGGTACAGGGCCGACAAGGTGCTCTGGATACAGCTGTCCAAAGACTCAGTGTCCTGAGTAAAAAAAGATCTGGATTAGTTTGGACATCTTTCATCAGGTGAAGTTTGTGCTTAATGTGTCATGGTAACAAGAATGCCAAAAGCCACATCAAAGGCAATTTTTCCAAGATGGAGCAAAACACCAAAACACTTTCTACATTGACATGTCAGTTTTGACTTGTGATCCTTTAAAACAAAGCAATGTCTATCTCGACACAGGTTATGGCCTTGGTGTAAACATGGGCTGTGTGCAGGCCGATCAAAGAATGATTTTTCCCACTCGGTTTCATTCTAGGCATGAAGTGGTGAAAGTATCCAGCATTTCAAACACACACACACACACACACACACACACACACACACACACACACACACACACACACACACACACACACAAATACAATCGAGAAAATATAACATGAATTCTGACAGATCTTTTTTGCATTCATTTAATCTTCCTGTGATCCTGTGTGTGTAAAGAGTCTTTAGTAAAGAGGCTGTACTTTCGGGACTTAGATCTTCGTTTAATGCGAAAGTTCTGCACGCTAACATGCTCACAATAACATATTAACATGCTGATGTTTAGCACTTAAAATGCTTACCATGTACATCACTGTAGTTTGCTATGTTAGCATGCTAGCATTTGCTAATTAGCAGTAAACACAAAGTACAGCTCAGGTTAATCGACATTTCCTAACAAATCCCATGGTAATCCATCGAATAGATGTCAAAATATTTCAATAAAAGTTAACTTTTTGATGGCCTTTGAGGAAAAGTCAGGGGATCACAAACGTTGTTATGGTTCGTCCTCTGAAGACCATGAACGCCTGAACCACATTTCACGGTGATCCATTCAATAGTTGTTAGAAAGATATTACAGTAGTAACCACCACACGAGCCATGCTCGTGGCCACTGGCATGGTTAAAAATATAATTCAAAGGCTGCACAACTATGACCAAATAACAAGGCATCTGCCTACTGTACATGACTTCAACCAGATAAACATACAGTTACACATGATTTACTGAGCAAGATCCCACTTAACCGGACAGTCAGGAAGTTTGAACATGACAGGAAACATCAGCCATGATGGTTTTTCCACCAGCAAGAGGGGAAACACCTGGTGGGAGTGACGTCACTGTCAGCGGACATAAACAGCAAAACTGGAAAGTACAGACTGGAGTCCAATTGAGGCCGGGACGGTGCAATGCTACCCATTAATAACAACCATGTCGCTGACTTTTATCTGACCCCTACACGACCTGGGCCAACACCACCTGTCCCCACCAGAAGAGATGACATGTCGAACACTGTTAGTTACAACTTGTCCGGCGGATGAGAAGGGACATTTGGAATTGCAGCCATCCTGGATGAGGATGACCCGGTCTTGTAGTTATGCTCATGGTTCAGGCTGCAACCTTCCTCTCAGCAGTCGGAGCCAAGGCCAAACATCCCTCGGCTATCTGTCCTTTCCGAATGGAACACAACAGTGGAATAGAGACATCTGCCTCCAATGATAACCACACAGATAGATAGCAATGCCAGGGAAAGTCCCACACTATGACAACTGTGTACCAATGCTGAGGAACGCGGGGGTTGAGGACGCAGCTCCTAACTCTCACTTGAATGTCTTCACTGCATTTACATGACAATAAAAGTGTGTAAAAAAAAAAGGATGCTTAGAAATGCTCTGGCGAATTTAGCCTGTCAGACTGCCCATGTTTCACCCTTTGTAGGATCTGTCCTGTTGATCTAAGCAGCTCAGCACCATCAATTAGAGGAGAGTGAGTACAGTTCAGTGCATTGGTACACATGCCACGACTCCACTACAAGGCACTCATTGTGTACTCCGCCTCTCTAAGTGGTATGTGCTGTACAGTGTTTGGTGCCCTGAAACAAAACGCCCACCTCCATTAGCAGTCAGCCTGCTTTTAGGAGACAAAAATGGCTCTGGGCATTAGTCACTGTTACACCCGGGAGGAGAAGAATAACATGGTGTTTTATTGGAGGAAAGCTAACAATGGGAGGAAAGCCCTCACAACATAGTTGGAACACACCAGTTTCTCTTGAGGTTCCCAAGACAGAAAAAAAAAACAGTGGCAGTGACAGAAGTAGTGTTTTGATGAACGATCACTCAACATAGCAGAGACCTGAGCTCAATGATCAATCAAATGCTATTCAACGTGCTGCACAGGGGTGGCTGTCCATGTAATCCGATGCTACAATATGGACAAAAAAAACTGCAATTATCTGAACAACAACACCATGTTAGTAGTAGTAGTAGTAGTAGTAGAAATAAATATTACATCATCACCCTATAGATAACATCTTACATAAGGTACAACATGTATTGCTTTCCATTGTCCGGAAGCATTTGAAGCTTTTCAAAAAGTGTCACCTGGCTAGTGGGAGACATATCTGCAAGTCTCAGCAGAACTACTGAGCTTATAGCCACCAAAGCTGAGCTTCCCATCCGCTCTGAGCCACAGAGGAATGCAGTGTGTATGGTTGTGTGTCTCTAGCCTCAGACCCTCAGCCAGGACAGGAACAGATTGGGAAGTCCCACCCTTTCTGATGCCAGGTCTTTGTAAGAGGCCGCCTGTGTGATGGAGGACTGAAGTGGTAATTAATGGCTTCAAGTTCCAGGTGGGACGCTTTAGTCTGCACTGTCAGTAAACCAGATGTTCAGAAGGTGCACATAGCGGGTAAGTGAGCTGAATGATGGGGGTTTTGTCTCTGAATGATATGTACTCTTTAATAGTAAGAAATATTGCAATGTAAGTAAAGGTTTGTGAGCCACTTCAATTAAATTATATAAGAGACATTAAATATACCATGTGAAAATGTTATATTAGCTAGTAACTCTAAAAGTACAGTGTCAGACTGGAAAGTGGAAGAAGAAAATAATCAAAGTGAGAGGGATCGAAAGAGAGAATGGGTGCATCACAGAGAAAGAAAGAGCGATAGACCTTGAGAGACAGAGAGAGAGCGAGAGAGAGGTGGTCACTGACACATTTAGTGGGTCAGGGACACAAAAGGCGCTGCCTACCAGGCCTCCAGTGGAGCATGAAGCCACCAGGGGAGTGTAACAAGAGAGCCCTGGAGCCCCCATACAGACTGCTCACTAACCAACCTGCTAACAGCCTCAAAGGCCACAAGCTGACAAAGGCCACAGGTTGCTCAGACCTGCCCCGCCGCCAGGTGCCAGGACGCCAACAAAAGAGTCTAGTGAGACCTCACCATAGAACCTGCAACTTGATTCAGCTTTTGATTCGTAGCAATAGAAACCCTATCTTATGAGAGGAGGAGAGGCGAGGGAAGGGGCTGGGATATAAAATCAGAAAAAAGATCTAAACATTATACAAACAACTCCTAATAAAGTGAAGACGTAACATTACTAATAATGCCTGGCAAAGATCTTAAATCAAAATTCAGTTTTATTAAATTGAATTTATTCAGAGCGATCAGTGCAGTTTGCAGATTCTTTATCTGACTACTGCTTTCACGCAAGTGCTTCTTAACGAGTGTCTCAGCTAAAGGCACATACTAACTTACTTTTACGAAATAAAACTGAATTGTACTTGAATACACACACAAACATGGATATGTAAGACACAAATAAACTGTCTCTCTGTGTATGAACACTACAGAACATGCTCTTCAGTAGACAATGTCATAATATTAGAATGGCAATGTAAAAAGACACTTTAGTAAATGTTACAATGTTATCTCAGCAGATAAACTTTAACCCAGAGAGGCCAACACTGATTGTGTCCCAAACACAGCTGGGTCTGTGGGGTGACAGCGGGATCAACAATGATGGAAGTCTGGAGGTGATAAACTGGCCCAACAACCTCAGCAAAAGTTACTATTTTTAATTTCCCTAATTCACATCTACATTCCTATGGTTTGACTGCAATATAAGAGAAAGATATTGGCTATATAATAAGATGTTAAGTGTAAGGCCTACACATCTTTTCAAGCTAGGTCATTAAAAAGAACTGCACAAAACAAAATGCTAATTTTCCTTTTTAAATAAGACAAAATGAAACTGTACCCCAAAGGAGTAGCGAGAAAGATTCCCACGTTGGTTATTAGAAATACTTGATTTATGTAGTCAACTAATGACTTTTTCCTACAGGATGTAAACAACACTGGCAGGATATTATTCATCAGCAGCCCTGACAGACCCTCTAGATAGATGTTGCACTGTATACAACATACATGCACATTATCATGTTTGATTAGGCCTCTGCATAAAGGAAAACCCAACAACAACAAGACAAAAAGTGAATGGAGGTCCTTCAGCCAATCACAGCGGTGATGAGCAATGACAGGAGAGACAAAGGAGACTAACAAAAGTCTGTTGATACCTCTGCAGAGTAAATATAGCATGGGTGCATACCAAAACAAGTGGGAGGATGATAAAAGAACCTGACTTATCAGAAAGGATACAAACTTGTGTATTTCACTGACCCCATTCTTTTTTTGGTTTGCAGATAAAAGCCCACAATTGCTGATGATGGCCCACAGCTTAAAAACAATAATGTCTGTATCCACTGAAGAAAGAAATTCAGGATTTGAAATATGTTACTTATCTGGTCTTCAATTCCATTGTTTAGCTCAAGACTGCACACCTAATAGGTCTATAATCACGTTGAGTCACAACATTCAGTTTGTAACTGTTATGCAACAGTTGGAGAACATGTTGAGGAGCCGTCAATAAATAATTACTCTGCCAATGTCCTTCGAAAGGGAACACAGATTACTACAAACTGGCAAGTATCTGAGAGCAGCAGACAAAATGTTGCTGGAAATGAAAACATTTACACACGGTGTGACGTATTAAATTATCTTACTGAAACAAACAAGAAAATATAGACATAATATAATTGAAACTAAAATAAAATTAACTGATATGAACATATACCGATTGATCATATAATGCTGGATCAGCACACACATTATTTTCACTTCTCCCTCACTTTATGCTTGTCTAAAAAACTACCTGCTATGTTTTGGCTACATAGCAAGATTAAAAAAATATCAGCCATCTACAAGCTGAGACATTAAAGACATCCCCTGAATGTGCACAATAACACACACGATTACGGAAGAGTTCAAACACATAAATGCACAAAAAGAAACAGAAACTTACAAGAAGTCTCAGTAAAATAGTAATGCAGACATATTTAAAGCTCGTACCTTAATACTCAGGTAGTTGTCACAACTCCGGGACTTTGCTCTGGAGTGCATTTTGCCCAGTGACAGCATTTAGGCACCAGATGAAAGACCAAACTTCAACAAATAAATCAGTGTCATCAACTCCAAGCGCTAAAATCCAGTGTACAATCCACTCTGTAAGTCATTGCTGTGATATCAACAGGTCCCGTGCCTTTTCTCTCTCCAGCTCGCTCTGTGTGCCGTGGTGAAGGCAGCTGGAGCAGAACAAACTCCTGTCGGAGCGTGAGAGAGGCAGTGCGCTGGCTTCCCCGTCACTCACCCTCTCTCCCTCCCTCCAACATAACCTCCCCCGCCCTGCTGCTGCTCTGCTACCGAAGCCTCTTCCAGCTGGATAAATGCACACTGCTGCAACTTCAGGCTCATCATTCAGATAGATAGAGAGAGAGAGGGGAAAAAAACACACTACCTGACCTGCACACCCCCACCGCCCGAGCCCCCAACACTCCACCCAGCATGGGTCGGACTCTGACTAACTCCTCTCTGCCCCCCCTGACCCCTTGCACCCCTACCTCCACCGACAGCTCCCCTCCACCCCTCCTGCCACAATGGTCTCTCTTTGTCCTGACAATACAAATGGACTAGGGTTTCAGCTTATTCTGCTGCTTTTCAAAAGGAAAAAGAAAGGAAGACATCAGCATAGGCTTGGTGGCTCAGGTCACTCTCTACAATGGCGTTCCCCTTAAATATTGCAAGGGGAATACCCAATCCTTAAACTGGCCCTTACAAACCACTGACATATGCGGGACATCCTCCTCTTTTAAAAGACAGATAGGACATCTTGACTCGAAAACAATATTTAAACTGTTCCTCTTTAAAAAGCTTCTCAGAACCGAGTGCTTTTGAGTTGAAGACACACACAGAAACTCAATTATTTCATTAGTTAACATTCCTTGACGATGACATCTGACAGGCATCAAAAGAAAACCCTCCCGAGACAGAAAAACATAGGAGAGGTGAGCATGTTTTTCCGCTGGAATGCAGCAAAGTGACAGTTTGTTAGCTCCTTCCCATCTCTTCCTAAACACAGGAAACCGTTGTTCAGGGAGAAACATGCTTGGTGAGAATGCACACTTTGTGTGAAAATGTGAAGATCATATTAAGCCAGCCTGTGTAAACAGAGACGGTAGTGAGGATCGGTAATTGGGTTTAGTTTATATTTGGAGAGAGGCACTTCTTGGTTCACAATGACCCGACGGAGACAAGAAGACACGCCGTCGCTGACTGCAGTCTCACGGCACACGTGTGCTCACACAAACACATTGTGGTTACTCTCGTGTTGACAAAAGTATCCAGAGATATTTACACTTGTCACTGAAATAAGGTAAGACCATAAACGAGAGAAAACACCTATTGTTATATATACAGTAGATCTACATTTAGTCTTATGTATATATCTACTGTGTAATCTGCTATATAAACAGACGCACACATACCTCGCGTATGCACTATGCAAATATACTCTCCTCTCTCTCCAAGTCCCATAATGTTGGTGCCATGTCTGACCCTATAATTTCTGCTACCTTGGCCTTTTCCACTGGGCTGGTTTTACTCTCAGTGAGGGCAGATTTCCTCCTTTTATGTCTGCTCCATTTCTTCTTTTTTTCTCCTTTTCCTTCTTTTTAATTCATACTTATCGCATTGGGTTGAAATTACGGCACATGAGCAACAAAACGGTTCAAGTTGAAGTCAACAAAGGTCTCGGGTCGGCTCTTGTCCAAGATGCCGGCACCTCGGCCAACTGAGCCAGCAGGATGCCCACTTTTAGTCAGCCCTGTGTAATTTTGAGAGGGAGGCTGCAGCCCTCTCTGTCAAGGCCACATGGTGAGTAGTTATGTTTCAAAGATTTTGAAGCAAGTTAAACGAAGCTGACAGGAGAGAGATGACAGGAAGTGAGAGAGCATGACATGCAGCAAAGGTCCCCCGAGGCTCTCGTATACTGGGAACGTTGTGTTCCGGCCGGCGCTGAAAACCCCTAGTCCACCGGGGCGCCCTGACAGCAACTAAACTGGGCTCTAAAGTGAGCTCAAATTTACTGACGAGTGTGTGGTTTTTAGAGATTACCAAACAATGTTTAGATTTTTTAAAGTAAAAGTAAAGTATCTAAATGATTCTACTACTGCCATGTTAGATGTGCACTCTATGTTACTTAAAATAATACATTGAAGAAAATTGGCATATCAGGTATGCCACTGTGGATCAGTGGTCCATTTACCATTTCAATATCCTTATGATTGTGATGAAACTATAAAACTAGAGGAAAGCTATGCAGACAAAATGTATGTATTTGTCTAAGTGTAAATTACAATATCAGTTCATATCAGATGTAAACATTTTTGAAGGATCACAGGTTGATCAAAATTAAATAAAATAATTTAGGCTCCTAACAAGGTTGACATTTTAGACATCCAGTAACAGAGGTATTACGATTTGAAGTATCTCACTCAGAAAGGATTTATGGTTATGTGACAAGCACCAACTCCTTCCACCTATAATTTCCCCTCTCTATGTAAATGTCCTGTTTGATGAATGTAGACATGTGGTTCCTCTTTGGCCACTAGAGGAGGCATCAGTGTGTGTTTGTGTTGCTGGTGATGTCGCGATCGAGCCCTGCTGCACTGGGATGAATAGTAAATGACATATATTTATGGAGCCGTTACCTGTTTAAATCTGTGGTGATTTTGTCCACAGTGTCCCTGTGCTTAAGACTAAAAGAAATCCATGTGTGAGCTTCATCGCCTGTATGTCCTGATTCAAATCAAGACAGCAGTAAAGTTGTTGACAGTAAAACATCTGCTCCATTTAAATTAATATGTTTGTACAACTACAAGAATGAAACTTTTCCTGCTGTTTCAATGAGCAACCAAAATGTTTAAAATAGCCTTGTTTACTCAGCCTTTTGGTAAACAATATTTATGTGATCTGAAAAAGCAGATAGAGCGGTCCCAGGGGTGACATGTCATCTGATAAAGCAATCAGGGGAACAAATTAGTCAGATGACATGAGAGCTGCAGTTTCATCATTTTTCATCGTCATATCTTACCGTAACTCAACAGATAAATATACGAGACAGATTTAAGGGAATAGGATGGACCCAGTAGTTGTTTGTTTGGATTAAGATTGAAAGATTTTGCAGTCCATTTCAGATGAACACACATGTACACACACACGTTCAACCAAACTGTAACCAGAATAGTTTAACTATATTTCAAATTTAAGCAAGATTAGATCAAGTGCATGCTCTGTTGTGAATAGATGGGTGGTCATTTGTGATGAACACACACACACACACACACACACACACACGCACGCACACACGCACACGCACACACACACGCACACACACACACACACACACACACACACACACACACACACCAAACTGTGGAATGTGACACCTTGGTTCTACCTCACTTCGTACCAACCTCAGAGTGCCACACAGGCCACCCAACAACAGTTGTTATAAAAAACCTCAAACTTCCCCCTTTTTCTTCCTCTGTTAGCAGGATATTTTAAAGTGGGACAGTTGTGGCAATATGTTGTCACTAATTACAGCATTTAGATTTACACGTGTGTCTTGTTTTTTCTGACCAACAGCAACAATCAAACCATTATCAATTTACTAAAATGCTAGACAAAGAAAAGCAGCAAATTCTCACATTTGATGAACTGAAAGCATTGGTATTTTAGCTTGTGAAATTACTGAAGTAATGAATCAATCATTAAATAGGTTGCTAATAAATATATACACTTGCTCTAACTCTCAGTGCATGAGAAATACAATATTACACAATTCCATATCCAATTCTTCTGAAAGGATTTAACCTTTAACACAGTTTAACCTGTAAATAACACAGAGAAAATGTGGGCATCTGCAAACGAAATTAAAAGAACAACATTTTGTAAGAAGCTTTATACTTACAGGTCAGACTGTAAAGCAGCTGAGTCCATATAGAGGACAAAGTTAACGAGTCATCACTCTCCCTCTGACTGCCTCACACAGCCATGGGAACTCACATCACCATCCAGGTTCACACAGGCTGAGCTACTGTCCCCTCTGCCCCTTCTCCAGTAGTCCCAGCAGGCGGGTAAAAACAGTAACTGGGGGCTCTGACTAAACCGTTCCTCCTCTCACAGACGAACACGGTGGTGCTGTGGCACACTCTAGGCTCCAGGACTCAGATTGATTACCTCTCCACACAAATGCACAAAGCAACACAAACACAAACACCCACATGGCACCTTAACCCCCAGCCTCCCACTGCCAAGCAAAGAGAGACCCAGATCTGTCATGCATACATTGCACTGACTAAAGAAATGTGCCTTCAGTTACATTTTAAGTTCCTGTCTTTTTCTGATGTCTTTGTCAGGAAAGAGATTTCCCCCCCACCTTCACAGCAGCGTGGTGCAGCTGTTCCACCAACAGCATGACCATATTCATGCTCTCTGCTGCGGGGAAGCACACACATACAAGAGTATGCCACCTGTCATAGCCGCGTAATGTACCTTAGCCCCCCTGCTGTGTGGACGTCTCACTCCAACACAAAAGCCAGTGTTGTCTCTTAGCACGCGAGCACAGGTGGCTGGAGGAGGCAAGGTCGAGTTACAGCAGCGGCTCCCACAGTTGAAATCAAGGAGTCAAGGAGAGGACAAGCTCAGTCTGACCAAGTATACATACACTGCAATATGTACTGTGGACATACAGTACATACAGTAAACTAAACTATGGAAATACAAGCTTTCTTCTGTCTGATTGCATGGAATCAAATCGTATCTGTACTGTAAAATCTTTCTGTTATTAAACACACTGATGTTAGATGTCACTATCCTTGCAGACTTAGCACCCACGCAGCCGTAACTCTGTTTCAACAAGCATTTAATACATGTATCAACTATATCCTGTAGACTGACTTACTATGTCATATAAAGCATGTAACTTGGCTGTATCCCGTATTTCCTTTAAATATCACCATTATATTAATAGAAACTCTTCTTGCCAAAGGAGTAGTGTATAGAGTAGGTCAGAAGACGTTTGAACTATTACATTTCTATTGATTAATCTGGTCATATGACATATCAAACCCAAAGAGCCAGTAACGCCCTCTTTAGTAGCTATGCATAACGTCTGATTTAATTGATTCAAAATCCCCTTTGAATATTTTGACTGCCATTCCCGACATAAAATACTGTACAGCAATAACAGCACTTAACTTTGCTTCGCTCTTATATTAAGTGCATTTAACAAGGACTGCTGCTTAACTTCTCCCTTAAAAAAAAGCAGGTTTAACAACAATTAATACGCATCCCAAGACTGGACAACGTCCCAAAGACCACTGAGCACAACTCGACTCAACAACCCAACACAGAATCCAAATGAATGTCAGCTAAAACTGTTCAATTGTTTGTTAAAACTCACGTCGCTCTGCTCTCCTGATCTGAAGTCTCCAACAACACATGGAGGAGTTGCTGGTTCTCCTGACTCTGACTGGCTGACAGCTGTCTAACCAGAGGAGAAGACCAGCTTGTCCTGCTTTGTTGACTGAGGAGATTCACAATATTAAGGCTAGCCAAGCAGAAAGTTTCCCAGCCCCCCAGGCATCACAATTCCTCGGTGGGGCGTAACCCAGTTGTTTTATCTGCACCCATCTCCCTCCTGTGTGTGCACTGTGAGGGGAACCGAGAGCAATGCAACTCAACTGGCCTGCCATGTCAACAAAGTCTAGACAACTGCGCGTTACCTGTGCTTTATGTCCAATTCATGGTGTTTTTAATGTATACAAAAGTTTTTAATTGAGCAGAATATAATTTGTTGACAAATCAGTTCCATAATTTTATCCCATTTTTGTCAATTTAATAAGACTTGGACTCTCTACTGTGCTGTCAGTAATACAAAATAAAGGATTAAAAATAAATGTCACAATAAAGAGGTCAACAGCATCACTGATCTGTAGAGACAATGCAGCGCCTGTCAGAGAAAACTGCCTCGAGTGCTCCTGATGGCACCAGATGTCAGCCTGCATTGTTATATGGATTACTAGAGCCACTCAGTAAACACCTCCAGGTGTGCATTCCACACCAGGACGGGGAAAGGTGGGAGCTGCTCCTTTGAATCAATAAAATGTTCCGACTTTTCTCTCTCTTGAACTCTGCATGTCTGAGCAGATGGAGACACTGTTGGAACTGGGTTAAGTGCTTGTGCACATATTTTATTGGACAGTGAAGAGAAGCTTCCCTGCTCTAAAAATGTAATCGCACCCTTACCGAGGCAGAGTGCAGTGCACAAGCAAGTGGTTTACGTGGTCGAAGATGAAGGGAAGGGCGATGGGTGGCTAATCTTTGGTCTGAACTGTACACCTGGTCTCTGCAGGGTCTGTAATCTTTGGAGGAAGGAACAGAAATTAGAGGTCTCTCTGCTACATCCCTCACATTGGGTTAAACTACCATGGGTGTGTAAATATCCACCAAAAAGGAATCAGTGGCAGTCAAAGCCAAAGCATTGTGATGCAAATCAAGCTGAGGAGTGTGGGATGATTGAGGTTTAGCCTGAAATTGCAGTAAATGTCATATTAGTGACTGACATCAAGAATCGGAAAATTAATATCAATGAAGATGTCTGCTTACTCCTCTCACATTTGTTATATTTGTTGCAGCATGACAACTAATGCTCAAACAAATAGTCAATTAATCAATTGGTCGACCAACAGTGATTTATTAACTCATAATAACAAACAATTGGTAGTAAAAGCTTCTAAATTGTGAGGTTTGGTTGTTTTTCTGTGTTTCAGATCACTGTAAACTGAATGCCTATTTTCCTTTTGGATGTTAGTTTTAAGGTAACACTTTAACAATGGCACTTGTTTATGGCAATAGAAAAATAAATCTACTATTTAATCTATAAAAACACAACTGGGTTTTCATTCAAACAGGCAAACAACTGTTTAGCTAAATTGTCCAAACTGAATCTACAGCTCGTTAATTGCTTTTCTGTAAGATAAAAACAGGCACAAGCCATGCCCTCATTTCCAGTAAACTCAAGGATGTAAGACACAGTGATAACCATCACATGACTCATTATAGGCCTTACTCTACATGTCTGCACCTGATAGTTTGTACAAATAAATGCACATCTGAGAGGAGAGAGAGGGGAAAAAGGAGGTAGAGAGAGGAGGCAGAAGACGATAGGGAGGGCGAGGTGTTTCCTGTTTCCATAGCTCTAATTATACCTGTCTCTTGAGGATAAGGCCTATCAGGAAGAGGAATTCTGTCATTGAACAGTTCCTCAATGACAAAATGCTGAGTGCATTTCATGTGTGCAAGAGAATATTATAACTGTATGATTTAAAACTTTCTTGTGCAAATTCATATGGGAAAACTATTTACTTTGAGAACACTTTTAAGCTGTTTCTGAGTCCACCGGGTCTAAAAAATACCAGCAAGCTGCTTTAATCCTCATTTAATAAAGGACCACTCAAACTACTAAAAACAAACGGCAAATTCCCATGCTCATGACACAGACATGGTATTATTCTATCTGTTGGTGTATTGGTCTCCCTTTGCAACACTCACTCCATCTGTTCGTGAGTTGTTGTCAGAATAATGATCCCTTCCTGTTTAAAGATGCAGAAGAGATAGTCTCTTCTGAAATATTGCTGAGTCGGGGCAAAGTGTTTGTAGCTCCCAAAGACATTTCACTAACAAATTATCAGAGCACATCACAACAAAAACAGTTAAAAGTAGGTCTACTACTCTACTACTGGGTTTACTGCTTCTCAACAGGACTTAAACACTGCCCTCCTCTGGTGGACAACATCAAGATGTAAAACCTTTCCTGCAGGATACGAGCACATGCACCTGACAGTAACTGCACACTGGTAGACTTTCTGTCTACTGTATTTCACAGCGAGTTAGTGAAAACCATAAATACAACAAGTAAGAATAGAGGAAGCTCCCATAAATTTCTGCCCCTGTAAGCCAACCACAAAGCCAAGAATATTAATAATCAGTTTGACAGCCCTGATTTGTAATCAGCTTTTTGTCCATCTATTAGTATGCAAAAGAGGAGAGGCAAGCTGAGAGGAGAGGTGGGGGGTTGCGAGACAGAAAGAGATGGAGAGAGCAGCCTGGGGGAGAAAAAGACGCATCTGAACAGCCTTCATCCAGCAGCTCACATTGCCTGGCAACCTCACCACCGGGCAGAGAATGTGTACAGTGGTCCGCAGGCTGCTTCTGCGTACTCTCACCATTAGAGTTAATTGCTTACAAATACTGGAAAATCAATAGCGGGGAATGGATTTCAACTGTGCTGCTCAGATTTGGGAAGGTATGTGAGCTTGCTGTCCAAAAGCAGGGGGAGGTAAACAGCAAGAAAGAGCAACTTAAAGAGGAGCTTTTTCCTGAATTGCAAAGAGTTGTCATGAACTGCCTTGGTGGCTTTCTACCCATCCCCGAAAACAAGTGTCCAAATCTAAATAAAAAGCCGATTGTCCATGCATTTTTCATGGCTTGTTACACATGCATGATAATGTATGCTTGATAATAAACATCAGATTGTGTTGCCAACATTCTGCTTTTGGTGTAAAACACGACCAGAATAGCAATGCTCAGATGTTGATGCTGTCATTAACTTACAATCAGGTGCATTGGTTTCACGACACAACGGATGCATTTCTGCTTTAATTAATACAGGATGCTGCAGGACGTTTGGAATAATAAAGCAGGAGCTGATGATTAAACTGAAAATATGAAAAAATGTGGTTTGCTTCTAGTCATCTGTCACTTCTTCTTTGTGTGTCTATATTTGTACAACAATATGTTTTTTCAACCCAGCAGAGAAAACGATTGTCAACTTATTGAAACAGACTCACGTTAGAACAGAGAGAAGCGTCTTCCTTCTTTTGTGTCAGAACTTGTGAGTCAGAATTAGTGAACCATTTTCCCTCCAGATTCAACTCTGCTCAGTTTAGGGCTTAATCAAGTGGAAATTGGGAATAGGGGGTTGTGTGTGAGTGTGTGTGGGGTAGGGGGGGGTGCAGGGTAGAATGGAGCAATTGTTCAGATAAAGGCCTCATGTTGAGTCCGCTTTGATGTTTCTTCTGGGGGATATGCTGGGATTTTACTGTAGCATTTCACTGCTTTACTTTTTGCACACCGCTGGCAAAAAGTGCAGGCTGCAGAGATGATGCAGAAAGGGGCTCAGAGTTGAATCATTTTTTTTTTCTTCTACCAAATGCGCTCACATTTAAACGCTAGAGGATCAATTTCACATTTTGCATGAAATGCTTCTCAAAAATTCAAAAGTTCTGTTTTGACACCCACAAAATATCAACATTCAAGTGAGATCCCCCTCCATTCGCCCCACGTCTATACAAGTAGACAGGCTCCCACTGATCTATTATGTGGCAAAGCCTTTCTCATGCATGTCTTGAATGAAAGCCAGCGTATCGATGGTCTGGGGATAATCACGTTTTCCTGAGACAGGCTTAGGTGCACTAAATAAGCCGCACAGGGGGGGAAAAAGAAGGACGGTCGACCAAAACTGTTGTATATTAGGAGAGAAACCCCAAAAAGTTTCCAACTGAAAGCTTCGTACATATAAATGAAAAGTAGCCGAGCCAGTGCTGAGGAATGCGAAACAAGGGGGGAAGTTAGAAGTGGAGGTCGTGGGATAACGTATACAGAAAGGCACGCTACTACATCGGGATGCTGCTCTTGTATTTGGACACCATTGGTTTCCCTACCTCTCCGTTTCGTCCTTCAGCAGGTGCACTTTGCACATGTCAGAGATGCTGCGGCGTCCTGCCTCCAGAAGCCGTCTCCACTCCGCGTCCCCACTTGTTGCTGGAGCGAAGAAGCCTTCCTGTAAAAACTTGGTCCGCAAATGTGTGCGAATCACAGCGAGAAGTACCAACAACAAACAAAAAAAGTAAGCTGTTTTACAGTCGTAGTGTCTGTAATACGTGGGGTACTTCCACTTTGAGTGGAAGTTGGTAGTTGTCACTGTTTAGTGCAGGTTCTCCAGGGCGCACAAAGTGGATATTTGCATTAGGCCGACCCTCCCCTCGCCTTTCATAGCTGCCATTGTTTGTCTCAGTCGGGGCTCGGATTCAGTCCTTCCCTAAATCCCTGACGACCGGAGCAGGGAATGCTGCTTTCTCTGAGCCGGGCTGCCAATTAACAAAAGCGCGTTGATATGAAGCGACACAAAGAAACTATTATGCCAACAGTTTTTAAATTATAATACATTAAATAATCTGGCCGTCTGGAGAACACGAGTGATACATAACTGAGAATTAGCTCCCATTTTGCTGTCGTAGGCCAGACTACGTTTTTTTTCTCCTGTGTTTTGCTTGATTGACAGGTGGTTATAGGTATGCACTGTTGCATTGATGCTCACGTGAAACAGGCATGTTCAGGAAGGTGACAGATCCACTTGACACAGGAAAAAAGTATCTGTGTAATTAAAAGCCCAATTTATGTTGACAAGACACATTTTTAATTATATTCAATAATGCAATTGAGTTTATATAAAACATTTAAAATCTGTTTTAGGTCTGTTTAGCTAGTGTGTTGTGTAATAACCTTACTGCTGTAAAGAAACATCTAACAGCTTCGGAAAACATTATTAACACCGAGGTTCACAGTGAACTCTTGACCCTTGGACAAAGCAGTTAACAAAACAATGTTATCAAGGGTTTGAAGCTTCTTCCTTTACATCTGCTGATCTATCAGCTGAAGAAGATGTGATATGATTGAAAGCTTCAGAAAAGCTACTAAATGGACCTTGAGGTGAGATTGTTCCATCAATTAATAACCAGATTTAACTTTTGTCAGGTTAATTTTGCAGAGCATGTTCCTGTATTTTGCTGGTGAAGCAACTCTTTTGTTTACATGTGACTCAGACACTGACTACGTTTACATGCACACTCATATTCCACTATTATTCCAAATATGTGTCCTCTTTAGCTTTATTTATACAGGGGAATAGTTTGACTGAGCATGTATCCTCCTCCACATACTCACTTCATGGATTCAACAGATCTACAACTGACCTACTGAATTTCACAGTATCTCAAGGAACAGTTTACTGAGTACTTCCTACAGTGAATTATGTATCATTGATGACTATTTGTTGCCACCTAGTGGCTGACACAAAGACAGACCTGGTGACCATTGCTTTTTCAAAACAAAGCCCAAACTGTTGTATTTAGATGGAATTAATAGGCCAACTGCATGACTTGTAAATTAAATTAAATTACCATAGAAAATTTCAAATGGCGCTCAAATGTACCCAAATGGCCAATTTGAAGATTCCACTTTCGCGCAACCTCAACCTTCAACATCTGTGCTTCACATTATTAGAATCATACTGTTTGGTGTAAATTAAATATTTAATTTATGTTGTGTTGCATCTTTCTTTTGTCTGACTTCGTCACATAGGGATGCTTAGACCTCAGCAGAAATTTCACAAGTGTTACCTTCCAAGATCATTAAAATAGTCCTAGCAGTTGCAGAGATTCACTCTACTCATTTTAGGCATGTTATTCTTGAGCCGGAGGCCTGGGGTTTAGGAGGTTTAAAATCTCTTTAATCAAATTTGCTTATTTCAGTTTGTATTCTCCTTACACGGTGCATATTGCAAAATGGATCTGTGGTTAATCAAATTACCACACACTAATTGACACACAAGGGGCCAGATGCAGCAGATTGTAGGCACCTCCGTGTGGCATAAGACTATTCCCTCAGCATCCCTGTACTGGGAATACAGAACCACCAGGGGAACGTTTTTAGTCTACAGTATGAACCATGTCGGGGAAATTCAGCACAGTCACATATTAAAGCTCTCTTCAAGTCACCCAACTTTGTGTTATGACCTTGTACTGACTGACTTTTCACACCGTGGAAAGGATCTACGAAAACAGCCAGTGCTCTGTCTTCTCAGAGAACGAGAGGGAAGTGTAAACAGAAATAGAAATGTCTGCTTTTTATTAATAAAACCTTTTTCTTATAATCACATTTGCGATCATATATATTTAGTGCTTTTACAGTAACCGTATGGTGCATGGTTGTCTGGTCACAAAGATGACTAAAATAAAAATGCCTGTGAAAGCAGAAGTGTCTCATGCCTCTTTCTGTTTGCACTTCCCTCTCAATCATACACCATTCGATAACTGTAAAACCACTACATTTGTATTATAGGTAGACAGTTACTGCTGCTCCCGTATATTTATGGAGCTGAATTTTAAACTTTTCAGTTGCTGGTGCTGACCAAGATCAGCTGTCTGCCTCTAACCTTTAAATAACTTGAAAGCTGGTTCTTCATCTTCTTTTGATACTTACCATCACATGATTTTAGGTTAATCAACCTGATTAAATAACTCAAAACCACAAATCACTGACAGGACATTGTTCCTATTTAATTAATTATCTGAAAAACATCAGCCTTGATTCCCATTAATTTCCATTAATTAAAAAATACCAGAAATTACCTGTTTTTTTTATTTACTCACAAACCACAATTCTGTTTTAATTCTGATATTATCATTTAATGTTAAATCTCAAGAAATAACATCATACTGAGTGATTTTGTGCTGTTGTCCTATTTCTATCCACACAGTGGCAGGCAGCAGACGCCATAATCAAGTGTTTATGAGCAGAAATAAACGAACTGTTGCTGCAATAATTTAAATGAACTATATAACGTTTATTAAAATATATAAAAGACAAAATACATATATGCATAATTATATCCATGATGAAATATGCATATACAGTATAATAATTATACAGTAAAATGTGTTTACATATATAGATTTTTTTTATACATATAGCAAGATATTTTTGCATTAAAACTGGCAGTGGTGATTTCACCCCCCCACCCCCCCACCCCCCCCTCCCCCCCCCCCCCTCCCCCACCCCCCTCCCCTCCCCAAACAGGAAACCCCTCAGTCCACAACAGGCCTTCCGGAGGAAAAAGCCTTTGTGAAAAGCTCAAGAGCAGCAGCACCTTTACACCTGAGATCCATGTTTTGGAAAGGTCTCACACAGAACAACACAGCTACTCTGACATATAGCTTCTAGGGACATCAACCCACAGCATCAGGAGGGAAAGGATGTCACATCAAATGTCCTCTGATCTGTTCCTTTCAGGCATCTGTACCCTTACTGAACATGGGCAATGATTACAGCAGTCCCAGCAGAACATCTACAAAAACTTCTAAAACGGTGCCAGACGTCTCCTGTTGTTACATAATAACCTCAGTAAAAACATCCTACCGGTCCAATATCATCAGCCATCGCAGCACACGATTCCCCAGTACATCTAATCTCAGGATATATCTGTATAGCTTGCAAGAGAAGAGTAAAAAGATCCTGGACAGAGCGTGAGACACTCCCGTGGGATGACGTTAAGTCCTTCAGACTGGTGTGGTTGGTTGTGGTTGGTCCTGAACAGTTTCAGTCACTGCACACTAAAGGCGGTCATGTCTGATGGTAATGGTGGTAGTGGTGGTGGTGGTGGTGTTCGTGGTGGTGGTGGTGCTCGTGACGCTGGACCACAGGAACCACAAACCCTGGGCTCCCAGGTGGGCCAGACGCCTGCTCTCTCTCCTGGCTTGGCAGTACAGAGGGCGGTTGCTGGGGGTGGGACTGAGGGGACACCGGGGTTTTGGATGGAGACATGGCCTCTCGGGCTTTTGCCCTAAGGCGTTTGCTGTGGCTGTATTGCAAAGGGTGCTGGTGGTGGCCGGAGGATTGGGCTTGGTGTGGCAAGTGGTACACATCCTGACCCCCGTGCCCTGCTGCGCTGCCGCTGTGCAGCATGCTTTGCAGAGGCGGGTGGTGGCCGTGACATTTAGTGGATTTGCCGCCTCCGCTGCCCCCGTTATTCCCTCCGCCTCCCTTGTAGGTTCCTTTGGGAGATTTGACGAACTGCGTGCCCTTGCTTCGAGACTCAGTAGGGTTGTAACTATCGCTGATGACCTGTGAGCGGCGCTGGTGAACAACTTGGATTTCTGGTTCTTGGGAGCGTGAGCGACTCTGGCTCTGGGAGCATCGAACATGAGCCTCCTGTGGAGGGACGGTAGGGGTGGTTCCTGAAGGACAGACACAGGGTCAGTGGTTAATACAAATATGATATACAACACTGTACTTTGAACTGTTACATCTCAGCTTCCTCATAGTCAACGTTCAACCTGTCATTGTAATAGAATAATACAAATGTGAGCCTACAACAACAAGCAGGCTGTTACCTTCAAATCTGGAGGTATAGTTCTCAATACCAGCCAGGTCCAGGTAGTGATTCCTCCTCTCTGTGTTCTCGTCCACACAGTAATGCTGACCCTCTGTGGCCGGCGCCTCATTGCTCTGGCCTTTGCTGCAAAAGATTAGTAAACTGTCTTGATGAGAGGACTGTCGATTATTTACACAAATAAACTACAACAAATATTACAACACACACAGGCCAGCCTTCAAGCAGAGTACTGACCTGACGTAGGAGGACAGTCGCTTGTCAGCTGAACGTCCCTCTTCTTGGTGACAGCGGTCTGAAGAGGTCAAATACAAGAACTTAGACTAGGAAAAGTGTTCAGTGACATCCATGCTTACAGACATAAACACTAGGCAGGTTTTATTTCCCATCCCATTTTTTCCCCAGACATTTCAGACATTGCAGTATTGGCTACAATGCTTCTACAAAAACATCACAGCATCTAAACTCTAAAAATATACAGTAAATGCTGAGTTGGCTCACAACATACTGGGATAATAAATAATGTCTGAGGTATGATGCTGTTTTTGTTGTCATGTACCTGTTCCTGTTTCTCTTCTGTTGCATTTGGGCTCTGGAGTGACAGTCAGTTTCACACGCAGTGTCTTGCTCTTATTATGGCAGGAGTGATTCACAGAGGCATCCACCACATCGTAGATGGTGTGCATCAGACTAGACATGTCCTATAGTGAGAGATAAAACACAGTTAGTACGGTTTGTAGCCTTACCTTTGACCAAAAAACGGCTGAAAGGTAACAAACACGCACATCTTTTGTAACTTTCCCACTGTTGTCAAAGTCGTAAAGCGTGAAGATCCACTCTTGGCGGTTGCCATCCTCCACAGAAACATCACACTCCAAGTCCTGTGGAGACAAACGTTATCATACCGGATACACATTAACAGTTGGAAGGTTTCCATCTACATATTTCTGTAAATAATGAGCAAAGCAATCGTGTCAAAGACGTTTATGACAACTGGGGGCAGCAAAGTACGTCCAATTTAATCGTCACAGGCGCTGTCTTCAGTGTGATTCGTGAACATTTTTCAAAAGGAAATGTGTGTTGTTTTCCTTCATTCTGCACAAGAATATACTGTTAACAAAAGGGAGTACATTTTAAGACTGCCAGCCTGTGCATAAGAAAGTGTTGGACGCTTAAAATGTTTTTTTTTTTTTACACATCTTTAAAGCAATAGAACAGAGGCCAACTAAAAGTTGGGTTTTCAACATGTAAACAGATCACTTCTCAGCTGCCTTTACTTTGTGTGGGGAAAAAAGTCAGCATGGTGGGCCCTCCCACTCTGACCTTTTCTTTCTACTTTCTTTCAGGAAAAATGAGCACGACCTCTATTCTCAGTTACAACTTTTTGGCAGTAACTTTGATTCAGATGTATCTAGTAACATGGCCATAATTGGAAAAATAAACATCTGGAGTATAGGCCCTGCTGCAGGCATGTTGGAGAGCTGACACTGTGTGAAAGGCAGTGTGCACTTACAAGGGAGGAGTCCCCTGGGAGAGAAGCAGCCCTTTATGGTTCTGTAATATCTCCTCAGCTCACATAACCAGGAGGGCTCACCAAAGAGCAGATCTAAGCAGTTCTTTAAAACATGCAAGTCTAAACACTACAATCTATTTATTCTATTTATTGGTGCCTAAATTCAATCAGGATATGGTCTGGAGCAGTGTCAACATACAGACAGATGTTTTGTGCTCAGGGTGAAGGCCTACAGCTGCGGCTAGGATAGAGGTTACCCACCATGCATTTATTTTCTAACCTAAGTTTAAATCATGTTCACTCACTGGAACACAAAACTATTGCAACACTCAGCTCTCTTGACCTTTTTCTGACCCGGGCCCTCAGACCACCAAAGGCCTAACACAGATAGAACTACCATTAATAATTATCAGCAATTTAGAGTCCCAACCTGAGCTGTATGTTTTCGGAATAACTTTGAAAACATTGGCTGGACATACACCTTCCAGCATGCAGAGCAGGCCTGGTTCAGAACCCTGGACCTTTTGCTACAAGATGAGTCCCTGTGCCACCACTTTGTTGCATATTCGTGTCAAACGTGTGACTTTAGCACATTGCAGCCTTTCACATAACTGCTTACATCCAGACTGATGCGTTTTTTCCCGGGAGCTTTGGTCGAATCTCGAAGTATCTCCCGCACCCCATCCTCTGAGTGCAGATACCGCAGGTAGCTTTCACAGCCCTCAGCCTTCTCTGGAGGAAGAACCACTGTCAACACAGGAGGACACGTTCAAGTTAGACATATGTAAAAATTGGGCAACATTTTGTGTGGTTTAGTAGCTACACTTTCAAAGAAAATCTCAAACCCTCACAACATCATACACTTTACTTTATATGTTGAATGTGTTTAGAAGCATTAAAGCCAATTCATTCCCATGAAAACTGCTCACCAAACACATACATCCCTTTTTATGCTTTTGTGTCGATAACACATGCATTTGTGTTCTCTGGCTCCACAAAAATAAAACCAAATATCTCAATATTGGACTTTTGCAAATTCTACATGAAAGTATCTTGAAATAATAAATGCTTACTATGATATCTTACAGAGCTAGGTTTTATTTAAGGAATAACACAAACTAATTGCACATACATACAATCATACAACGTTAGATTGTTTTTTTTCTGCAGCATAAAATATTCAAGCATGGTTTCAGCATAAAGCTTATCAACGAGTGAGTAGACATCCTTCTCAACCTACCCTCTAGGGGACAGTGTTGATCTGTGAATTGTCTTTCCTTCAGCTCACCGTTTGGAAACCCCTGGGACAAGGAAAGAAATGAGGAGAGGGAGAGGGAGAAAAAGAGAGGGGGCAAAGGGAGGTTCAGAGATGTAAGTGAATCTACAGTTCAGACCACAGACACAGAGAAAACAAACAGTTCCAGCTAAAGCATTTCCTACTCAGATGAGAGTAGAGGGCTGGAGGCTCCAGCGTGGCCAAACACTTTGAACATCTGCACGCTTATTGTGTTTCACCGTCTGGGACACGATGAGTGCGGCCAAAGCCAAGCTTTCAAGATTCCTCCAAGCCCTTCAGATGGACCCCTCTCATCCATCAAAAAACCCATAATGCACTTCATCGCCCGAGCTCTCTCTCTTAGCCAACCTGTTTATTCTCATCCTGCTTGACATGAAAGCATGGAGAGTTTGATGGAAGAAGTTTATGGAAAAGTTTTGTTGTAATTTCTCATTGCAAAATGTGACTGAGAATTTTGGTTTATGTTAGACAAACCTCACAATAAACTCTCAGTAACATGTGTGTGTTTATTTTCAATGGAGAATAATGGCCAGAAGGAAATTTCCATGCAGATAGGATGGGACTGATTAAATACACAATTCCATAGCCATAAAACAAAAGCAAGACAAAGGGCTGGAAGGGGAAAAACGCTCCACTGTCATATGTGAATAATCTATATCCTCCATAAAACAGAACCACAATGTATTCATAACCACCCCACACATGTTTTAATGCAAAGGCGCACTGAGGCAAAGGCAAAAGAGTCTTAATGTGTGCGCGCACACACAGCCATTCTTTAATTACAACTGGATTGTGGAAACAATGAAAATTAAGTGCAGCACAGCCCCTAAACCACAAGTATTTAAACAACAAATGATTCATCTTATTTACGTCATCTCAGTCCTCGAAGCTGCTCCACACACACTTTGAAATAAAAC
Organism: Ophiodon elongatus; assembly: GCA_016806645.1. Lineage (NCBI taxonomy): Eukaryota > Metazoa > Chordata > Actinopteri > Perciformes > Hexagrammidae > Ophiodon > Ophiodon elongatus. The sequence continues at coordinate 441,713 of JACSYO010000415.1, forward strand.
TCCACCAGATTGAATCAAGGAGGCCCTGTAAAACGAGACAAATAAAAAACAGATAGATGCTAGAAAACAAAAGAACTCCATGTACCTTTAACAGAACCGAAGCTCAAGCGAGAGTCTGAACATCTGCATGCGTTTAGGTGAACGAGCCCCCCTTTTCCCCTTCCCCTCTTTCTCAGAGTAATGACAGCGCCAGGGCCTCTATTTAACAATCTCAGAGCCCGTGATTATTCCTCACTTCAGAGGATGATACCTCCAGCCTGTAATCTGGACCTGACCTTCACCGCTGAAAGGGGGGAGCCGGTTGAGTCTCAGGGTCAAGGCTCGGACACCCTCTGCAAATTAGCCACCGGAGACATTGAGAGAAACCAGCAAAAAGAATGGGAGTCGAGCATTGGGGAGAGGAGGAGAGGGGTAACAGGAGAGGGGCAGGAAATAAGCGGGAGGAATAAAGAAAGGAGCAGAGGAAAGAGGGCACAAATGGGGAAAAGGAGGGAAGGAAAGATAAGAGGAACAAAGATGGGAGAACAGAGACGCAGATAAGAGTAAAGCAGAGGAGGATGTGGTTTGTTAAAGGGGAGATAAGGCCTATCTATTGCTTACTCCAGACCCAGGGAGCTCAGTGGGAGAGGTGGAGGTGTGTTTCAACAGACTCTGGAAGGCTTCTGGGAAAGGTGGAGACAACTACACACTAAGAACCAGATGAGCATATGTGCATCCCTACACAAAATACCACACAGTTTCCATCTTTGTGGTTTCTGCAACCAAGTTGTTGTTTCCTTTCGACACTGGATGCTTTTATCTCCCCTCTTTGTAGGGCAGTCCCTTAATGAAGGGCAGTATGTAAGGAAGAGGGAGTTCACACAGACACACTGTTCTGCAGCTCAGAGGAACATCAAAGACAACCATTGATTCCCCTTATCCTTGTTCCCATGAGGATGCAGAGCAAGGTATGAGCACCTCTAAATGAGAGACAGGATTCAGCGTTAAACATAATGAAACAAATCAATCAACCAGCTGCCAAAAGTAAATCTCGTCTCTAATTAAAATTCTGATATCAGGAGACGTCTTGCTGCGTGCAAAAGGAGGGGACCAGCAGGGCTTGTGTTGAACACATGGCTCCCCCTCACCACCACCACCTCCATGCTCATTACATCCATCGGGGGAGCTAATGAGAGAGCAGGCTGGGTCCGACCGCAGTCTGCAGTTTAACGTCTAAACACATGGCATCTCCTTCCACATCGCCCACGGTGTCGGGCTCAAATCTGCCCACCACATGTGTAATTAACTGCTTTCTGGCATCTGGCCGCGCTCATTCTTTCACTATCAGATCACAAACTGCTCTGTAGGCTACGCAAATGTGTTAGCATTTTGGTGCAAAGTATTCCTTGTTTTCCACCAGTGGCGTACACCTGAAGCCCGTGATGAACACATCTATACTGTGTGTGATATTAGGTATGGGGGAGACAGATGGAAAACTGCATGTGTGGGACGGACGCTTCGACAAGAATGACAAGAAGATGATAAGGTATTTGATCTGTTGTCTTAAAAAAAAAATATGCACTGGCAGTGTTCTTCCATGTAAACAGATTCTGTCTCCCAGACGCCTGGACATAATAGACAGACAGCGAGGTGTGTGATGTTTGTTCCTGTTTAATGCAGCAGTTCTGCCAAGCTTCCCTAAAGCCTCAGCCTACTGCCAGACTTTTATGTGGGATAGGGTAACCAGGGGAAGCTTTCATAGCTCCCTACCAGGTGACATCAGACATCCCCCAGCAGTCTCTCTCTCTCTCTCTCTGCCTGTTAACCACCCATCCTCCCGCTGGAAAACACTGCACATCTTTGTTCTCGCATCCCCCTCTTCTAGCTCACCCCCTAAATATAAGTACACACACTCTTCTTTTAGTCTGTTCTTCAAACCATACAATGCAAAACTGATTTTGAAAATCACATCTTCAAAAACAGGGGAGGCTAACGGGAAGATTGTTTACGCAGTTCCTTTGGCCTCGGGGTATGAAATACAGCAATGTGATCAGATGTCTGGATGCGTATCCAAGTACATACATATGCTGGGAAAAATACAAACACAGAACACTGTCTGGATGCATCCTTGTATAATTTTAGGCAATGTGGTTTTCTTAAATACTTCAGATAGTTTACTTTTATATTAAATTGTAATTCGTTTTAAAACAACTTTTACAGTACATTAGGTGCTGCAATGGCATATTTAATTCTGTGTTTGTGTCTGTGTAGTTCTTTATTCAAACCAGACCAACAATCTCTTAATTTGGTGCAGAGAGTGTCTTAGGAGACAAATGCTTAGCAGCTAACAGTGGGAGTTCTCCAGGATGTACACAGTTTCTAGAAATACAAAAATCACCTGGAACTGACACTAAGGAGGGCGCCACAGTAAAGTCTTGACGACCACCAGCCGACCAACATTCCCGCTCCCACTGGCCATTAATAGGAGATGAATGTGGGGTTCGCCAACGATGGAAATGAGGATTGAGTAGAATCAATATCAAGAAAGGAACACCACTTCGTAAACAAACTGCATACTCTTCACCGCAGAATGAAACTGGAGAGGGAGTGGGGCCATTGAGAAATAAAAGCTCTCCATTCCAGAAGAAACCAACCTGGCCTTGACTCAAAACCAGATGTGAGCTGTTACACTGAGGAAAGGCAAAGTAGAAGAGAAGGAGATGAGGGTGGAGAGAGGGGGGAAGGGGCTGGGGGCTGAAAATACGGAGAGCTAAAGAGAGAAGGCCAGTTGCACAAATTCTGTCTCTTCTCTTGCAAGATAGTAAAAGAACAATATGTTGGTTTCTTGACGGCTGCACAGAAAGCTCTCTCTCCCTCTGGTTCATCAGGCGTCAGCTTTCAGTCCCAGGCAGGGTAATTATGGTGCTCAGAGTCAACAGAGCAGATTGGCCTCAGCCTGTACTGAGCAGCAATATAAAAACAAACAGTGCTGCATATACTCCGGGTTTGAGCTAGCCCGCCAAATAATGTCCATCACAATATAAACACAAGCTAAAAGCATGTTTTTATTATTCAGTTTCTAACCGTGCACCGTTATTATGACGGAGCCAAAGACCTTAGAAAAGAGTCTGGAGCATTTTCAAGTTTAGCCTCAGCCTTACCGTATTAATCCTTGCCATTACATGACAGCTAAAATGTGCCGTTGTCCACTAATTGTGGTATTTTATCTATGTATGTGCCCTGACATGTCTCTCTATGAATGGCAACGAGATCAGAGCAAAATGTCATCCTGTCATCTGGACTGGACCCATGTGGCCAAGATGGCCCAGATATGGCCCTTTCAGGGCAGCGGGACTCTCTCTGAGGTCAAACAGGAGGCAAAACCTCTCCCTTGGCAGGACATGAATCACTGGGGCGAAGCCTCTTCGTTCCTAGTATAACAACAGCTGTGGGGAGAGATGAGCATGCATGCCTGTCTATGTAAGAGCAGCACGTAAACCACTGAAAGTCACCCGCTCATATTCAATCAGGAGAGACTATCTCCTAAAATCTGCACGACCCTCCTGTCTCCTCCTCATCCTCTCACTGATCTTTCTCTCACTTTGATTGTGACCTGCTGGATGGCAAAAACAAAGATTAGCATCACTGGCTGACCACTCTGCATCTGTCACCGATGCTGTAATCAGCTTGCCTTCATTAAAGTGGGCTTTAATAGGAGTCTGATGTAATGGAGTGTCCTCCTCTCAGCTGTCACACGAGCAGCTACTGTAGGGACTTGGAAACCATGTGCTTCATACCAGTGACTGGAATCGCATGAATCTGGGTTAGGCAAATACATTGAATTAAATAGGTGCAGTAGATCATAACACTATTTGATCAGTTACTGGAAAGAGAAAAACACAAAGTGGCTGTCATAGTTCACTTTATTTGAAACACAAAACACTGAAGTAAAGTTTAAAATGCGGTGCCACACATATAATGACTGCACCACAGAGAGCGTGTTGCTTTAATTCAGAGGTAACAGGGCTTGGTGGTGTAATGCAATAGTCTCTGAGTGGACTTATATATGACCAATGCCATGTGTTATATGCACTCACACATTTAACAATCTACTTGAACAAAAGTTTAGTGAAATTAGTTATTTTAACAGTCAGAACTGAAGCTGCATGCCTTTTTACTTTATTTTGGTCTGGGATTTTAGGTACAAAGTTAGAGTTAGTGTAGAAATTCATCAGTCCACGTGTCTTGTGATGAAGCATGCTGGTTCAGTATTAAGAATTTACTATGTTAAATAATTGCAAATAAACTGCAAGGACTGTTATTGTCATTTAATAAAGTAAACTATTATAAAATCAGGAAATCGATAAAAATGACTATCTTAATTTACCAGTGCTCAAGGGGACGTCTTTAAATATTCCAACCAAATTCTTTATCAAGTTATATATACTGCAGCACAAGACGTAAAAAAAAACAAAGTAACCAGAAACTAGACAGGATAGCGAGTGCACAAGGCAACGGCATATCAAAGCCAGTGTGGGACAGGCGGTTAGACTCAAACAGGATGTTCCTCTGTTTCTGGCCTCCATGTGAAATTCTGTAAGCTCCCGCGCAGGCCCCCGGCTCTTAAGCCCGGCCAATAGGGAGCGCGCCCAGGCCGATAAAGCTGAGGGGATTTGTTCCACATTCCTCAGGCCCTTTAAACAACACAGTGGATCTAAGAATGCCAGGTTGTGGGTGAGGTGGTTGCAACACCAATCCCATTACTGGCCAAAGCAACTCCACCTCTCACTGTAGGTACTCTCCACAAGTGTCCAGCTGATCAGCTGCAATGACCTCATGTAATCAGGGGTTTATATAGATCAACTCTTCAAACTGGTTGTTTGTCAGTTACCTATCCGCCTTGTCTGCTTCTGCTGGGTGAAAACCGTTTTCACACAATCACTCTCACCTGTAAAGGATGCTTTTTGTGTAGTTAGTGTCAGGTTTCCAGCTGTCTGTCTAGTATTGAAATGTCAGTTATAATTGCTCTCACCTGTGAGATAACCACCACCAACACTGTTTTCACTGCTCCATTTTGTTAAGCTACAAGGGATTTGAGTCACAGCTTTGAAAACCAGGCCTCGCAGTTCATAGGGGCGAGGCTCTGTGGTTGGAGGCTGGTGAAACTACAGGCATTACATTGCTCCTGTGGGTGACTGAGAAATGTAAACAAACCATGTTGGGGACGGACAGCTGCACGCCAATGTGGAAGAGCAGTAACATCGTCCAAGCTTGTTGTAGAGTAGCTGCCAACCGTTTTCATCTGATGTACCCCAACGGCCCTACATGAACTCAAGTACCTCTTCATCAACACCACCCAACATGTTACAAATATATTCTTATGGATGGATTATAAACTGGATGTTCAATGTTTTTTTTTTTTTTACAATATACAAATTGTCAGTGTGTAGGTACCCATTTCAACATCTCTGCTCCCTTACTAACTAGTTTTCACAAACTCTCAATCGCAACATGTTGTGACAGCTGGCTCAGGTTAATGTGCAGCTTAAACAATACAATTACTGAAGGTCACAGCCACTATAATTTATAATTGTTGGCTGTTTATTTCACCCCTTAACTTAACATGTGGATATATTTCTTCATCAAAATTACAATTTAAATGTTTTATTGAGTGAGTTGAGTTTCTTTGAGCTTTCCATGTACCCATTGGAGTACACACTTGAATGATGCTGTCAATTTAATCCACGATGACTTTTTGGCTGCTCACTCCTGCTGGACTCCTGCTGTTAAGGGCTTGTGGGCTGATGGATGAGCCGCCTGCTGGTTTCCTGAACACGTCTTCCAGCGGGATAACAACAGGTTCAGGGTCAAAACCACAGCTCTACCGTCCACTAGTTACGGCTCCCTGTGGGTAACTTACACAGAGAAGTAAAGATCCATATGACTGACCACGATAAGAGGAGGTTTTGCAGCCGTGACCAATCAGCCGGTAATGTAGCATGAACTCTCAACACATCCGTCTGTGAGGCATACTGGGCAAACAGAGACGGGCGGCTGTTGCGCTGTACTATTATTGCATTTGGCCCTTAGGGAGAATTGGGCTTGCCGGTCACAGACTGCCAAAATACAGAGTTCAGTGCAGTAGGATGCAACAAATAACCAAGGTAGACAGGCAAGCACACAAGCAGAGCCCATAATAACTCATCTGCGATTCTCAATGACACTTGCCAAACCTCAAGTCCCAGGAGACACTGCTTGTTTACATAATTGGTACTATTCCACCTTACTATAAAATATTTAATTTACTCTTGGCCTTGTTTTGGCTTCGCAGACTGCTGCACAGTTTTTTTTACACTAAATATCTTGAATCTGACATACAGAAAAAGGATTTCCTGCATATTCAAAGTGGCTGAACCTCTTGTATCTCCAGTCTCCCTCTGTGTTGTTGTGTAACTCTCTCTGACTGTCTCCTCCAGCCGGTAGGGATTGCCAGTTTCAAAGACCACGAGAATTCTTGACACTGCAAGGCCCGTCTTAATTCCAAGTTGTGAAGTTCCTTACAGTCCTGGAACTGGACAAGGGGTCATCCCTGGGTTAACACCAAGTGTTTTCCTGAGGAGTCCTAAAAATACACACCTGCTGGGCGCAGGAAGCAGAGGAGACTCCACGATATTCAGATGATGTGAAGGAAGCCTGGACATGTAAAATGGACCATTGCCAAAGGGCCACAGGCTGTAATGCTTTGGCATATGAGACGCAACTTCCCATGAAAAAAGGGGACAAAGTTAAAAGCTGAAGATGAACAGATGAAAAAAAAAGAAAGTAGCACATGGGCCAATTACTGATGCACCAAAATCATGCAAAGCTCATTCATATATCTGTTGAATTATTCTCAAAGAAAATTACTGGTCCAAAAACAAAAAAGGATATGAGGGTATGCATATGATGAATTACTTTTGAAAACGTAGCTACAAGACAAGAATTTTAAAGCCTCACGGTGCAAACCATGAATTATAATTTTCATTTGTGACACATCACAGAAATATGCCAAGTGGAGATTTTGAGGCTGCAGTCGGTGAGACTGTAACATCTGTGCTTCTTGCTTTTGGACTGAAGCTGCCATGTGTGCACTTTAGTGACCTGACAGACTAGCTGTGTGTGTCTGAAGCACAGTTCCCCAGTGTGAAATTCTGGAACGTAATTCATCCATGGCACAAGCAGAGATCAAAAGGCTATGGTGCAGAGGGCAGCTCAGCAAAGCGCATAGAGAGCTGCTGCTTTCACAGCCATAATTACTGGAAACCAGGGCCGTGAGGCAATATGAAAGAGCACTTAAACATGAGCTAAGTTAGCTTAGCATAGCTGCTTGTTTATTCTTATCTTATCTCAGTATAAAGCTACAAGTCTGATGGAGGCTGGTTCTCTGTCACACAGCACGTCTGGAGGGTCCACTTAAAAGCACTAAGTGTGACACTTAATGTTTGATAAAAGTTCTTGAAAGACAAATTATGCTTCAAAAAGCCAAAGGTGCTGATGTGCAATAACACCTTAAAAGCTATGAGGTGCTGCCAGGATAGAGCAGTTCTCAAAGCTGAGCACATGACACTGGGGGTAAAAGTTCAGATATTCTGATACACTGGCATTCTTTTTAGTGATAGGATCAGTCAGCCCCTATCAGCACGAAGAAGTAGGTGCTGGTTATTTAGAAAGACCTTGCAGAGCTGCTATATCTGGCAACTTTTTTGTATTAATTTATAGGCAAATCTACCTCCAGAAAACTGTTACTGTTTGGACCACAAACCTTTAAAAACAGATATTCTATGAGCTGTTTTTTCTAAATTTTTAACACAGTTTTCAAACACATTTTGGTCTACTGTAAGCTTTTTGTAAAGCCACATGCTACAAAAGTCACTCTGCGGCAATATCATGAAATAAAAATCCTGTTTAGAAGAGTGCGTTTTCTCAGTGAAGCGCCTCCTACAAGCAGATGGTGTCTGTGAAAGGCTCTCAGTGAGGGGGGCAGGCATCTCAAGGAGAACTGCTGTTTATTTGAAATGAGCCTTTAGGTAAACAAGTTACACGGCACACACAGGGCCAGGTCAGCTTTTGAAGTGGACGGGGCTCAGGAAAGAAATGGGTGGGGGAAGAAAAGAAAGCGGCCTTCAGAGGAAATGAGAACAGTGGCCTCTTTCAGCACTGTTTCATCCTCTCCCTCCCTTCTTGTCACATATAGAAAAAGCACAAAAGGTGTTTCGATACATAAATACACCAACGCAGCGTGAGTAAAATGAGTAAAATAATTCCGCAGTCATTCTTTCCTGATTTAAATTCCCCTGCAAAATTACCACACGTGACAAAAATAAACCACTTCCTTTTAATGGAGACCCATTGAGGGTTTTGATGATGGGAACAGGTTTGCAGCCATTCCCCATTGGAGAGGAATGTGATGTGCAGAAGTAAGGCCAGGCCTGTGCTGTCTGCAGAGCCTGGATACAAGCTTTGAAGCTGCTCGTGTGTTTCAACAGTTAACCACTTTCAGATGGGACTGTGGCGTTTTATGAGCTGAGTAATAGCGATACCTACACATGTGCAGGCTCGGGGTCCCAAAGAGGGGGAGGCTGAGCTCAGAGCAGAGAGAAAGATGCCTAACTCCTAAGGGGTCTGGGTTTTGGGTGTGTTGATACATCTTGTGCGCTGGCATTCTGTATTTGAAACTGGAAGACAGGAAGATGGATGTTTTGTAAAATCTGTTCAACTATGAACACAGTTCTGTTATAAATTCCACATTTTTTTCAAGGTTCTTGAACATCAAATAAACTGAAGGTATTGACTCCTTGTATGGAATAAACACTCACAATCCTGGCAATACTCCTAAATCGCACAAGGAACCCCTGGGGTGTATACTATAAGCATGACAACCCAAATACTTTAACAAGCAAAGGTTTTAAACAGTGCCACATCCCAACAATGAGAAACAATGCCAACAGTGGCCAGGAGTGCCCACCGCTGGGCTTTTTTTTTTTTTTAAGCATAGAGGAAGCCAGGATTTGTGGTGTGTGGTGTTTCACTCTCCAGTCTCAAACCTAGCAGGGCGTCAGGTTCAGGAATGTGGAGCAAGAATGAGGTTTTGAAGCATTCTGGGCTGACTCTGAAAGCATTTTGTACATTAACAATACAGAAAGCGAATGTAATCCGCCAAATGGCCAAAAAGAGATGCATGTGACATCACAATATGAGGAGTATTGATGAGTAGCTCAAAACATAAAAGGTTCAAATTAATTTTACACGCATTTTAGAGATTATATTTATTCTAGCAGTGTTGTCCTTATCATGTTCTTCATTTTTTTATCGCACAAACAACAAAATTTGAAGTATTCATGCAAAAGATTTATCTTCTAAGTTACTCATATCTATCAGTCTACACTGCTATTTAGTTTCCCTTTGCTTGCATTGTGAAATATACGTCAGGTCAGCATCTGACCTTTGTGGAGGCAATCTCAAGTTTCCATTGGCTGAATTTCGTAGGATAACAAACTTGTGTCCAAAAGAGGAATCTCCTGTCCTCTTTGAACAAACAGGCTAATTCCTATGCCTCCCTTTCAATCTGCAAATATTTAAAGCAACAAAATATTGAACAAACATAGATCTGCTTTGCCTCTTCTGAAGATATCTGAAGCTTTCTGTCTCCTCCCTGAGCTCCACACAGGCACTATGCTCACTGAAGATGTCATTTCAACAATGTAATCAATTAAAAATGGCTATAATGACAGCATATAATAACACCACCAATAACCATAACTGAAAAAATATGATATTCCCCTGGCTGCTCTGAGGCTTGCGAAATGAAGTCCACTTGGAAAAGAGCTAAAGCTTTCTAAGGGGGAACAGGGGTTTATGTGGAAACATACCTTACACACTAAAATGTAATAACCTTTGAGTCTCCCGGTGTTTTACTTGGCTTGGAGAAGCATAAGATCAAACACAGACTTGGATCCAGCATCCTTTGCCAAAAATGTCAGCGCTAAGCACTGGGCTCCAGCTTCAGGTATTTTCTTTCCCCTGGCAGGCAGCGAATCGAGAGCAAAGACACAGACCAGTGTTAACCCTAGGCGGGGCTGCCCCAAACAGCCACCAGCACACTAACCATGAAGGAGAAGTGAGGTCTCCCTGCTGTCATCACTGACCATGCACGTCTGGGTCATGTAGTGTCACTGAAAACCTGGGATGGGCTCCATTCAGGAAGTTGAGCTATTCACTTGCTGCAATCCGGTCCTGTAAAGCTACACTGATCTCTCTGAAGCACTCAATCAGATATCTCATGAATATCATGAAAAGCAGTGACAAGAAGTGACTTCAAAGTGGCGCTGATGGGACTGAGATAGTTTGAAAGGCTACAGAGCTTCATTCCATATGTCTGCAGATAAGAGCTCCAATAATGAAGGAAGCGACTGTCATCTCTCTTGTCTAAATATATACTTTTCTCTTTTGAGCTGTAAGAGAAATTCAAATAATTATTCATACCATCAATAAGTGGATGAAATGTGGATGTGATGATTACACAGATATTTATTTGATATAGCTATTTTTATAATAACCTTGGCAAAAAATAGGCATTAAGACATGCTTATATTATTGACTGACGCCACTGTCATGTCTATTCAGTGAACAGTAAATATGAAGCTACAGCCAGGAGATGGTTAGCTTACTGTAGCTTAGCACAACGATTTCAAACAGGGGGAAACATCTAGCCTGGCTCTGTCCAACAATACCAAACATCTGTGTACCAGCACCTCTGAAGCTCACGAACTAACACGTCATATCTGGTTTATCTGGGACTGTTTTGGGGCAAGAAACAGTGACTTCCTAAACAAACAAGACAACAAGATGTTGATTAATGACCTATAGATGCGTTGGGGGTCGTGTTGTTTCAGGTACTGGTCAGACATGAAACCAGTACCTGCTTTTCATACACCAAATCCCTGCACGGTTTATGATACTCTGCCAGAGGTAAACTGTAGAAACACAGTGTTCACGTTACAAAGTCGTCCATCAGAAATGTAATTTTGTGTGTATGTGATTGACCAACTCAGCGCTTTGCCACATGATGTTGCGTTGCATCAATAGTTGAGCCAGATTTAGTCTGCACCTTAAGGTGCTTTCAGGTGATTTTTTTCAGGACACTCACTGTCTGAAAGCACTTGTACGAGATTTGTAGATTTTCTTATCTTTGGAAAGTCAGCCTAGCTGTTTCCCCCCGTTTCCTGTCTTTATGCTAAGCTAAGCTGACAGCTGACTGTAAAGTCATATATTTAAACCAATGTAAACCAAAGGGGTGGGAGGGTCAATAGCTCATCTTTTACCTAACACACAGATAAATCCGGCCCTGGTTTGTGCTGAAGGATTGTGAACCAATGTGTGATGACTCTTTGATTCCTCCTGATGGCCAGATGGCTTTCACGAGTGCAGGTCACAGAGGAATTAGGGGTGAAAGTGAGCAAACTGCTTCAAAGTACTTCAGACTGTATAAATATCCTCTGTAAAATAAACATTTAATCTTCCTGCCGTTTTTGTAATGTCTTTCTCCATTAGGCACAGGCCACACAAACCACTATTTGCCTCTCACTCAGTCATTCACTCACAAACACACAGACAGAGGGAGAGAGAGACTCAACCTCTGACTCACAGGCGAAGCCATGTGGTGAAACGCACTTAAGCACTCCAACACGAAAGAATGGCTAAAACAAGCATCTCACACTTGTGACGAGTGTCTGAGCCGACCAGGTGATGATGTTTACACTGACAGAGAGGTGAATGTTTGTTCTGGACAAATGGCAACCAACATAGAAAAAAAAAGCGGTGTGATTTGGTAAAGTGAGGTCAATGATCACCTCCTGACCCCCCATACGATGCAGTGGACCAGGCGGATGAGACTCTCCATTACTCCCCTTCCCCCACTACCTTTAAAACCCCTCAAATATCTCCCCAATGAAGAAAAAAAACACCCTTAAACCCCCCACTCCTCCTCCTCCTCTTTTCCTTTTCCCCCGCCACCCTCTACCTCCCCCTTCCCACCACAGCCCCTCTCCCTGCTCCAGGATTTTGCTGTACAAACCAGGAACAGATGTCTGCTGGGGCCGTGCTGAAAGACCCCGCTGTTCTGGATGCCAGCCACATGCTTTTCATTCAGAGATGAAGGCTCACAGCTCGCTTCTTGTGAAGCCAATTTCCCCCCCAAAAAAGAAGGGTTGGAAAAAAACAAACTCTCCAAATGCCTTCAAGTCCCTTCAAAAGCAGTACATATTTGAGCACACCTTTTTGTCTCCTCTCCACCATGTATTGCTCCCTGGTGGTGTTGCATCAGGGACAGGCTTTTTTTTATCGTTTGTATAAGAGAGGCGGAAGGGAAAAGTCACGAGATGTTGCTGGCGAGCATATTTCTTGGTGGAAGTTTCAGGAGGTGCATGATTGTATCCAGTGCACACAACTCAAAAGCAAAAAAGAGCTGAAATGTCATTCAGGGCCACAGCCTTAAGATTACACAGATATCCCAGCCTCAGATCCAAATCAAATACTGCTAACTCAAAATGAACATGGTGAGTAAAAGATATACCCAAATGCCCAGCGGCAAAATTGTCCAAACACAACATCCGTTTTGAGCAGGCTCCCCAAATGAGGATTTTTATATCAGGGGAAAGTCTTATTCACAGATTCCAAATTAATGTTAAAAAAAAAACGAGCTTACAATTAGTTGAGTGAGCTGCTTGGAAACTCTGCTCTTAAACAAAATGTATTATTGAGGCGTGAGTGCTATGTAATTCTCCACAAGTCCAAATAAATTAGCATCTTGGAGCTTTTGGTACATCATTACATCCAACTGAATCCCTAACCAAGCCCTTTTAACTTCAAGTGTGATATTATTAACCTTCCAAAGTGGAATAATAAAGGTCTTTGTTGTGGAATTTAAAATGTTGACACACTCCCTCTTCACAGGCCAAGTCTGTCGGGAGTTCTGAGACAAAAGATGGTGCTGAAAGGCTGAATTAGCCTGTCATTATTTGGGCATCCGAGCATGTCTGCTTGAAGCTCCAAAATGAAGCACTGTGGTTGTGTATGTGAGTGTGGGTCTGGACTGTTGATGTGTTGATGTTTCCAGAGGTGAAACACTGTGAACCTTCACAGAGCTCTTCCACTAACGAACGCAGGTTTGGATAAGTACAGGGTAAGGAGTTTTTCTGCATATTACATATTCAATAAACACAGACTAGACTTGTTTTTTGAGGGCGTGGGGGGGCGATTATACCTTGGACAGCCTCTTCTGATCTCACCTGTTATATCTTTACGTTACACCAGGTGTTTGAACAGGTAAGACTTGTAAGTCTTGAGCACCTGCAAAGAGGTGTCAAAATCTTAATGACTGTAGCCTGGATGAGCCAAGTCATCCTGCTGAATCACATTCTCTTTGTCCACTAATGCCATTCTTCAAGGAGGCTATAGGGTTACATACTGAGGACAACCCGCCAGCTGCAATCTTGAATCATGGTTTGCGGCAATATCAATATTTAAACAAGCCCTTGCATCTTTTCATCTTTTGTAATATCTTGCGACAAAGCATTCATAATTTGTTGGATAGAAATGACTGCTTTACTGAGGAGATTCACAGGTTTACACAAACTGATGTTGGGCACTGGCTATCTTAGCGCTTGCTTTTCCCCCGCCTGGTTATACTCCATCCCTCAGCCCATCCCCCAGGACAGGGCAGGGGGATAGAGGGGTGAGGGTTCGGAGGCTCCACTGATATCAGAGCCCTTTTATAACTCCCAGCTCTGCGCTTTGAAGTCGCAGCCAGACAGCTCAGGAATCCTACTCCCCCATTTGACAATGAGGAGGGGGATGGTCAGAGCTAAACATTGTGTTCGGCCAATCTTCTCCTGTACAAAATCATAAGCAATTTAAACTGTCCCTGCTGCTCATCAACCAGGACTAAGTGGTGTAACTACTGTCTGGTGTGAGCTAGATGTCAAAATACTCTGTGGGATCAAATGTGGCTGAGATCCATCTAAAAACGTCAAAAACCTTAAAAACATCACATAGAAAACAGCAATAGTATATATATATGTATATATACTATTGCTGTTTTCTATTTGACTTGGGCTTGTTTAATCATGGTCTAAACCCCAGACATCTAACAACTCATAATCCAATAATTACATCTGGATGTGTGACAATGTAATCCAATCCTGGTGAAGAATTAATTAAAGTCATGTGGGATCAAAAGAGGAAATGGTGCATCGTCCTACAGCAGAGATAAATGTGTTGAAAGTCAGTCTGTTCGATGGGAAACTATACACCATGAGAGGCATCCCTGAGGACATCATCTATCTTTACATTAACATCGACACAGGTTCAATTCACACACCATGAATAGAGCTCTCACTGCATATGAGCAGGCAGTCACATATTGCCTCTGCGATACAATAGTGAACATAAATGCAATGCGTCGTCATAGTATCAATTTCATTCATGCTACTGGATCATTTGGCATTTGATACTTTGCATCAGAGCTGCATTAACCAATATTTTCATCGTTGGTTAATCTGCAAAATATTGCACATGAATCAATTGTTGTTTGGTCAATAAAATGTCAGAAAATAGTAAAAACATTGTCATTATAATTTCTCAAAGCCCAAAGTGACGTTTTCAAATTGCTTGTTTTGTCCATAACCAGAAGAAATGTCATGTGAGGCAAAGCAAAGCATCAAATTATATGATTGAGAAGCTGGAACTACATGAACTACTGCTTGAAATCAATTATCAAATTATTTGTCATTAGAGGGAGTTTTCTATCAATACACTATTCAATTAATTGACTAATTGCAAATCCCCCCACCGTGGTACTAATAAAGGATTATCTTGTCTTATCTTATCTAATTGTTTCAGCTCTACTTTGCATCATGCGTTGGGTTTTGTTACAAGCAGCACATTACCACTGCTTAAAACATTGTTAAAAAGTGATGTAGAAATGTTACTTGGCCTAAAGTAACATGTTACACCTACATTTGTTTCTCCAATACAAAAAACAACGCTGGATAATATTTTTTTATTTTGCTTTTATTACTTGTGATGTCTCACATGTATAAAGAAATAGAAAACATGTAGGCCTGAATTATAATTATCATGTTATTTTCTGCCTAAAAACAAACAAACATTACTTGCTATTTACTTTGTAATATTTTGCCATGAATACATATCAGGGCCAGTATATGCCATAACAGATGTGACTGCATTGTGGTCTGTCTACCTCCTCTCAACCAAATCCTAAATTAGTCTCAAGAAAGCAAGACAAGTAATAGGCTGGTTATTCAGTTCTGGTCTGTGAACGAGCCTCTAATGTAACCTACTAATGACACAAAATAAATCAGAGGCCTGACTTTGATAGAAGTGAGGGTGGGATCAACCTACTAATAAGTGCCAAGCTTATGCCTTTGGTGGTTTTCCTTGAGGGGAGTGAACTCAAGACTCCTCTGAAGCAGAGTAAGTTCTCTTTTAATTTGCCATGAGTGGGCGGTTTATAGCCTGATATAATCCATAACTCTTCCACTATTACAACCACCCACCTCACAGATTGTCAGTACCTCTGTGTGAACTTCTCGCCGTTTCTGTCTGAGAGCTTGAGACTCTTGTGCCCCTCAAAACGACACACTAATTGAAGTGATGTAATGTTATGCCACAGAGGGCTGCCCACTGGGAGCCGCACTAGAATGGGAGGCATTGAGGAAAAAGACACAGCCCTGAGTCATGATGCCAGCAGCCACAAGAGCAAACGCTATATATCCCTCAGTCTGAGAAACGACTACCTTTCCATCCAGTGTGTGTGTGTGTGTGTGTGTGTGTGTGTGTGTGTGTGTGTGTGTGTGTGTGTGTGTGTGTGTGTGTGTGTGTGTGTGTGTGTGTGTGTGTGTGTGTGTGTGTGTGTGTGTGCTGCTTTGCCAAGCCGCTTAACACACATGGCTCATGGCAGTCATAACCCGTCCAGTGATGCTGGCAGGGGAATGACCGCTGTATGGTGTTGTGCCAGAGCCAGACATGACAACCTACAACCTACAACTCCAGCGTGTCTTCACACATGCTTATGAATACAATTTGCCTTTCCCTCAAGTTCTCAGCTCCTCTTTCAAGAAGAGGGAATGTAACAACTTCAACCAGACAACTTTGAAGTGCTTGACAGGCCCATCCTGTCAGCAAGCAAACACACACACACACACGCACACACACGCACACACACGCAAACACACACCTGGCACACTTATTTTTTCCAATAATGAAAAACTCATAACAATATATTTCTTTCTGAGAGTAACAGTTATCATGTTACCATTGAAACAGAACTGGGTTAAAAAAAAAAATCCTATCTGAGAGTTGTTGTTTTTTCCTTTTTATTGTATGCTAACTTTTTGTTTTACTCTTGGAAACGATCAGCCAGTATTCAAACTTATTTCCACGCAGTCTTCTTACTTGTCATTAAAGGGGAAACGTAATAGCCTTACATACTTTTCATTTAATTTCAATTAGGTCTTGAAAAAAGAGGGAAGGTGCCTGATACCTGCATGTTCTTCAGCTTGTGATCCGTCGCGCTGTACCTCTCACATTCCTCCATCCCTCTCCGGAGGAAGGCGTTCACAACAAAACTGTCTCCTGTAACGTGGAGAAAGTACACCGATCAACAAGAATACATCTCAAACTCAACATACTTTATTAGATTACCATCATGTATAAACCTTCAGTTTACAAAATAATCGTTTCTTCCTCACCTTCAGGGTTTTCTCTGCGCTTGCACGCTTCAGATCAACAGAAACAGGGATGCAAAACAAACAATCGTTAGTTTGCGTGAGACTTTAATCGAAATACTAAAAAATGTGTTCAGATGTGCAAAACGTCCACATTTCTTACCATGCTTTGACTGATGTTTCCCCATTCTCAAGTCCCTCTTCCCTGGATCAATAAAGGTACTCCGATATCGGACAAGGACAACACAGTCACTGCTTCAGCATGGTCACATTGTGTTTGTTCTGCAAGAAGAAAACTCCAACTTCATCCAAAGGCAGGTAATTAAGTCGCATGTTCATTGAAGCATCAGCTGTATGTGTGCGGGAACGAGATCAATCTGTGAAATGGATCTGTGGAGGAGACAGGGCAGCACTCGCTGTCTGTCCTCGGACTTCCCTTCAGTCCAACTGAATGTGGAAGCGCTCTGAACGCAGCGGAGCCGAGACGCACAGAGCAGGACACAGTGTTTCCGGTTAGTGCTTTTACAAAATAAAATATTTAGTGAAACATATTAACGTTGACGAAATTGTTTTAACCACTGAAGTAATACAACATCAAGAAATGTCGAGAGAAATGTGCATAATATTTATGGAAAACAAAGAGAAACAGCTCGATAGCTTTATTTAGCCTACTTAACCAAATTAGTTAAGTCTTATCATCAAAAAAGGACTGGAGTACGGTCGTTGATTTGCAGTCTTTTATAGTGCATGTTTTTGTTTTTTTGTTAAATTATACTGCAAACACAGTATTATCATAATTAAAGAATGCAAATCAGTAGATGTGCTTGAACCTTTAAAGTGTGTCCTTCATCTGAGAGGTGACTAATACAGCTGCACATTACTGGAAGCTGTGTGGAAAAACCTTGTCTGAAATAAAAAGTCTTCAGTTTGTTTTAAAATCAACACAGTTTGTGTTTACCATCTAATTGCTTATTTTCTTTAGACATTATGTTGTTCACGCTAACCATGTGTTATTAAACCTCTGAGCAGACTATGTTAATCATTATGTGTTCCTCTACACCCAGTTGAGTTTTCATTTCTAGTTTTTTCAAACGTAGGCTACTACTATTTTGAAAAGCACCTTAATTGATTTCCGGTTTCGTTCAGCTTGACGCACTGAACGCTGGTTCGCAGCTCATGTGACGTTGAATGTGAAACCGCGTCCTCTGTTGGTGTGATGTTTTGAACAAGTCCATTCATGGTTTTCATTGTAGATATGTATTTATGAAGAGGACACTTTTATTATTTTGTAAATGATTAATTATCCTATAGGCACATTTGTTTGTCGTTTGTAGGTTTGTAAGTTTTTCTCAATCAAACAATGTAAAGTTGTACTATTAAAGTTATTAGATAGAAAACCGGTTAATTAAATCTAAATGCTAAATATGAACTGTTGTTTATAAAAGAAAACCATGGAGAACATGCTGTACTTCGACCCACCAGACATCAAAAGCTCTTCAGCAGTTTTATAGTTTGTGTCCTTTGGCAGGGCTTAAAAACAGGTCCCGCCCGCAGGACACATGCCAAGAATTATGAATATTCACCTTTAACTCAGTGAAAACATGAATGTTATTTTAGTGTTTAGTAAATATCCCACTCCTGTGCAGATTATATTCAAAATGAAGGTAGATGTTACTTTGATCTTTATCGTGTTATAAGGCATAAACTGTTATTATAGTCGTTCACTCACTGCTCCAAAGGTCTGCTGCCACATAAGAAATCACGAAGCCCTGTCCTTTATTACCTAAATAAAGCAGGCCTGCCTGGAGGAACATCAGAGACATGTATTCATACATCTTCTTTTCTGTGAAAATTGTACTTTATCAGAGTATCCCAGTTCCCCTACCACACCTTGATGAATGTAGAGTGGAGCTTCATTGCTCTTCCTCTCAATTTGTCTGCCATTTGACTTTTCCCAGACTTCTCTCCGGCTGACAGGATGAGCCGACATTTGCATAGCTCATTGATGGCAGCTTTCTTTGATCCGACTAGCCGTGCCTAATTATCACCATTTCTTTATGCAGCCTGGATCCCAGGATTCTGCCTCTTTACAAGGTATCGCTCTCCCTCATCCTCTTTCTTCCACTCCCTCTAGCGTCCCACTCAAACGAATGACATACATACGGGATGCACAACAATCTCGAGCAGAAACAACAACTGTTTCTGTTTGGATTGGGAACAGACATGGGGATGGTTGAGGTTGTATTTAAAGAGCAATGCTCACTTGGATACAAGTCCTGGTGTATCCTCAAAGGCTGTCATGTCGATGAAGAATTGAGAAGCCCTGACACAGCGTAAGTTTTATGGGCTATTACGTATTTGCACAAAGGATGTGGATCGTTATACTGGCTGAAGTGCAGGTCTTTTTCAAAACGTGCTTCAATCAATGAACTTTAAAATCTTCTAAAATACCACATCTACGTGAATCATAACCTCTTTAAAACTCAATCTGTGAATTTTAATACTCCGAGAAATGAGTGAGAGTTTCCATGGTTTGGTGTGCAGCTCTGTTCACTTTTTTTCTGAACATGTCTATAAGCATGTGTGTAAGTTAATTCCCTCACTATGTGAATCACCATTGGCACATGCAGCGATATTCCATTGCTTTCAGCCATGTACCTGAACAACGGTTGAGAGGATAAATATCAGACTGTTTGTTTTGTTTGGAGTTTTCTGACATTTTGAAGTTGCTTGAAACAGTGATAAAACTCTGTAACAATAAGGCTTTTGACTTTTCTTCACTCTGCGGCTTGATTGCTTTTTAAAAGCTGCCTGGTTTTGGAACAACTACAGTCGAAAGAAGGAAAAAAAAAAATGCCTCCAGACAGAGCAATTATGGTTTTATTTACCATGCCGGTTCCTACAGCTCTCCCTTTCTCTATCTTGCCTTTTTCTCTTTTCTTTGTGATCACTGATGAAAAGTAGAGCTTCCTCGTGTGATTCATTGCACATAAAAACTTAAATGACATACTGTATAAAATATAGTAGGCGCCAAACAATTAGGTATAAAAGATACAGTAGCATTAAAGGGATAATTCGCACAAACAACAGTTACGTTTCTTGAATGAATTGAAGGCTTTGAGGGGAAATCCATTCTGGGTTTCTTGTAAAACTCAATACTTAAGGAGACAATGTGGTTCACGGTCTTGATTACAGTATAAATCTTTCGCTTGATCTTCACGGAAGACAGTAAAATCTAATCCGTGAAGATTACATCCAAAATGTGTTCAATAGAAAAAGCCAAGAAAGGACATTTCAAAAGGTGACAGAGACAGGATTAAGAAATGAAGCGTGTGAATGAAGATGAACTTGTGTGAACTGTTTGCTATCCTTTTACATTCAGGAACAGCCTACAAAATCAACCTTTGAAGTGGAGTGAAAAAGCTGTTGCTCAACAACAAACAAAGGGCACATTGTCTGAACCCGGCAGCTGACATGCAAAGCAGCAGAGCATTCACAGAATGCAAAACATGTTCATACGAACAATGGAGCCACTGATCTGTTCGTGTAAACTGTGCATATGACTGATACATTTCATAACTGACTCCTCTTTCAACTGTTTTGTTTTTAGGTCAAATGTGTGGCAACTACACAGTCCGTCAAAGGAACTATATATTAATTTGATTCCCCGCGCAGGAGCCTGTCTCATGGAGGACGACTGGGTTTGCTGCACAATACCACTAAGTAACACCGGGATCAGCTCTTCTTAATTCCAGATGTGCAAATGTACATTTTATATATGTGGAGGTTTATTATTTTACTCATTAAAGATATTTAGATAACCAACATGAGACTGGTTTACGGTCCATTGTAATCTGGTTTTTTTTCTGCTGTTCTGGGCTTTTTCCACTTACCGCCGTTATTGTAATTATCACGTCTCATAAAATACACGATATAAAATCAGTCTTTCCATGTTTAAAACTGTATCAGCGCGCCACCAAGTGGTGGCCTAAGGGCTTTGTTTGGAATCTCCAAAATGCATCTGCAACATTTCAACACCACAAGAGCATAAAGGATACCGTTTATTACAATGTTATATACAAAATAAAGTCGTAATGAACACATGCATCCAGAGCGTTTGAGGAAGATTTGATGTTAACATAAATATAAATGAACATTTCTAAGTGATGGTCTATGAGGAACATCCCTTTTTTTAAACATATAAACACATGAATAGTGTACAAAAAACCCCCGGCATGTTTAAGTGACAGTTCACAGTTTTCAACACAAGTTGGTATCGCACATGAACATTAGCTCATTCCACAGATCCTGAGGATGGAGGTGTCTCAGTGAGCGGACTTCAGCTGGAAGTGGAACCAGTTAACAAAAACATATTTCCATCTCAACGAGATATCCTCAATAAAATCCATAGATTGAGCTAATGTGTACACAGTGATTTAAATTAAAGTTAAAATAACTAATGGCAATACAGGTGTGAACTATCCCTTTAACATGGAAACCAAAGTAAGCTTGCTCTGTTAAGGTTAAAGCTGAACATTACATAAAACCACCACTTTGAAACCAAGAACAGAGTAAACATAGAAATTGGAAGCTTTGGGTACTCATCTTAAACCAAACTGCCTGGACTGAAACAGACTTGGTCTTTTAAAAAAGATACTAGCACCAACAGAATATACCTGAACAATGATTCATAATATAGATAGCATTTGTTAAAACAATGTTACTTGCCAATATATTTAACACGTTGCTGCAAAACATGAAAGGATTAAGCTTTATGAAAAAAAAGATGTAAGGGTTGTAGATTTCCAAACAATAAACAAACAGGGAATGGGATTGAGAGCTCACAAACAATCATGTGTCAGCCTTTGGGCATCTTAATAGGTTCAGACACCATTGACCAGGTCAGCCTTTTCCTCCATCTGTTTATCCACTGCTTGGTGCATCGCCTCCAGAAACCTCTCAAGCGTTACCACCGGTGTCTGCAGGCGAACAAACCACATTAAAAAACAATAGGACTCTTTTCCTCCTTCAATCTGTAGAACTAAATCAAATACTTACCTTTACAAACAGTGCGTGGGCTAGAAATGGCAACTTCCTGAGTGCTCTTCCACTCAAACCTTTGCTCTTTCTGGAAAGGAAAAGAAAAACAAAACATTAGCCCCTGGCGGTTCCAGTTCTCAGTGTTTTGGCTACAGACAGTGTTATTTGGGTTCTATTGCATTATGGGAGGCTTTACTCACACAGCAATGTTCCTCAGGTTCAGACTGTGTTCGGACACCTCACTCTTTACAAAGCTCATCGTCTCCAGCTCGAACATGGTAAACAGCTGCTGCGGGGGGTAGATGATCTGGCACTGCACATATCAGAGAGACACGGGGAATCTATCAACTCACCCGGTTAGATTAAGTGTTGCTCTTTAACGGTTGCTGCTTAGGACTGTTTTTGAAGCATGTGGATAATAAAGTTAAATATTATAAGCATCCATTATATACAATTTAAATGTTCCACCTACTGCATCACATACTGTATAGCAATATTAATTGTAACTGGTCAGTAAGTTAATTGTTGAGCTCAACATTTTTATTTTATGCAAACAAAAACAAAAAAACTGTTTGATTTGTTTATATTTCAATCCATATAATAATTTTTAAAAAGAAGAAATTTCTGGAATCAGTGTCATCTTGTTGTTATTAGCGCAGTACTATACTTCATTCTTTCCATCACAGGAAAAAGTAAAAATCCCCTCAGTCATGTTTTGTGATTCGCTAAGTTTTCTGTTTTGGCAAATGGAATGTCTCTTTCATGCAACTTGCTCCATCAAGTTGCTGACCTAAATATTGGGAGGATTTGGGGATTGAAGTCTTGCTCGAGGACGCTTCAACACGTGGACAAGAGAAGCCGGAGATCGAACCAACCTTTTAATTAGTGGACAACCTGCTCTACCTGCTGAGCCTTGCTCCCCACGGCCATCATAATTCTGTCTTGTGTCAAAATATTGACCTACAGAATTACCAAAACAAAGACAATCCCCCAATAAACTAGTAAAACTATCACACCCAGTGGCTCTTAAGTGTTTTTTTTTTGTTTGTTTTTTAAAGAAACATGGAATTGTTAAAACTTGTTAAGGAAGAAGTGTTTTGCATTATAACATTTTGTATCCATCTTTTTTTCGTTTCTAATTCTGTAATTTTTGTTATCAATTTCCAAAGCATATCCTGAATATCAAAAATTGCATCCCAAAAAAGAAAAGAAAGGGAAGAATCGTTGCGAGATTGTTGGCCCACCTTCATCAGCTCCTCCAGGCAGGAGAGGTAGATGTTGTAGATGCCCTTCTCAGACGGAGGGCCGATGTACTGCTTGATGTCAGCTCGGTCCACAAACGCCAAGTCTATCTTTTCTGTCACATTGGAGGTCGTCAGGATCACCACGTTGGAATGTCTGAAATATGAGACCAAAAGTCAACACAAAACAAACTTGTGTAAATAAGACAACAACAACAACAAAATCAGATGGATAGATTTCCCAGTGAAAACAATAATTAAGGAAAAACTAAGGCTTCCAGTGTGATATGCTATAAGAGAGGTTTTAAAACAGGAAGTAGACCATTTCGCCTTCTGACCGTTTGATCTGGTCCAGCTGAGTGAGAACGGAGTTGACCACTCGGATGGCGTCAGAGGGCTCCGTTCCCGCCTGGCAGGCACTCCGAGCTGCTGTCAGACTCTCCACCTGCCAGAAAACATGTTCACAAAAGGAGCAGTCGTCGTCACAGCAAAGACACTCTTGAACATGAAATAACTTGTGCAACATGTGCACCTTCAGTTTTACCTCAAGCAAATCAATGAAGGAATGTAATCATTAAATTAATTATAGGGGCTCACATTCCAAAACAAATCTAATTAATTTCCCTGAAGTGAAGCAGATTTTTTACCTCATCAATCAGAACAAACACGAGAGCATCTTTGTCGTCGATCAGTTGCTGGATCTTTTGAAACATCTTCGTGACCAGCTTACCGCTCTGGAACAGAAGAGACACGACGGAAATACTTTCAGTTCCATCGAAAACATGCTTCAATCCAACAATGTGAGATAAAAAGAAGCCGGGTGTACCTCTGAGAACCACTTTGAGAACAAACTGTGGCTGTTTATCTCGACAAATTGCCCGTAAGAATACCTGCAAGGAGAAGAGTGTCTTTTGAAATGAAAAGGGCAGTAGCACTTACTGCGAAAGCGGTTTCCTTTAAATGAGGATTGACTTACCGACTTGACAGTCTGATTGACAGCTTCTGGGCCAGAGCTTTGCACAGTGACGTTTTCCCTGTGCCCGGGGGGCCTGAATGTAGGCACACACAAAGTGATAAATCGGTTAAATTACGCCCATCATCCCTGGGATGACCTCAACTGATAAAAAATGACTTTTCTCACTAGTTATTTACCGTGAAGCAGCACAACACGGTTCCACGAAATCAGGTTACTGTCGACATTTTTGTCTGAGAAGTAAATTGTTGTTGTGATGTAATCCAGGAGCTGCAGGAAAATGAAAACAATTGGAAGTTTAGCAGTGATAAGGGAAAAAGTTATGCAATCATTTTCTCTCAACTGCTAGTTTCTTTTTTTACCTGTGTTTTGACTCCACTCTCGTATACCAGACTCTCCCAAATCCCATGGAATTCAGCTGTTAAACAGAGATCAGGTCATTTTAGGGGAATATTCAGCAAAGATTGAATTGTAGCAAGCCAAGGCGTATAGATAGATACACATTAACATAATGAAACAAAATAATAATAATGAGTGATTTTATATTTTATAACTGTACCTTTACAATAATGCTTGAGCTAGCCTTCATCTCGCTTTCAATTTAAATTTTCAAAAACATATCCCTTATAAGCTTAAAAGATGGATATAAAACAATTATAGTTTTCTTCACAACAGGGAAAGAAGGCTTTGGTCAGGTTAGATTCACATTGATGAGAATGGATTCCAATGATATCAGCTTATCCCAGATATATATCGGAGGCAGTGTACATATGTTGGCCAATAATAACAAGAAATTACAGAAAGGAAATGCCAAACTAGGTTGTGGGTCATTTAGAAACACAATTTTCTTTATGTTAAGAAAAAGAAATAACATATTGTTATCAGATGTTTTAAACTCTCAAATTTCAATATCTGTATTGGCCTCAAAAGTCCAGTATGAGATATGATAAGATAAAAAACCTCTATAAATAGAGAAAGTAAAAGAAAAGAATAGTAAGAAAGTACTTGTGATACATATAGTGAAATAAAGAAAGACGAGTAAAGTGTTGAAAGAGCTGCTGCAACAGACTGCCTCCCACTCTGTGCCCACAAGTAGGGCGGGCTATGATTCCTATTATTATGTTTCACACACTATTGTTTTTATCAAAGGCACCTCCATTCAAGCTGGATATTTAGTCATAGTTTGATGAAAATATAATTTTGTGACATACTGAGGATATGGCCAGCATGAATCCAAGCTGACCAGCAAGACTTTCTCAACGTGGTGTTAATGTGCAGCGTCACCTGCTGGCAGCAACCAGTGATTGGCTGCAGAAAGCTCCTCATCCTCCTCCAGACTGAGCGTGCTGGGTCCATCCTCATTCAGAGTGAAGATGTGAACGGAGACAGAGCAGCTCTTTAAATCCAGGGGCTGAGAAAAAGAAGTTCATGAAAAAAGAATAAACAATTGCAAATCATTATTACTTCGTCCATTACTTATGAAAAAAACAAAACACATATAACTAGATAATGAAAAGATTCACAGAGCAAACCAAAACAACAGACCTGTGTTACCAGTTCCTCAACATCAACTATAGCCACAGATTCCACGTGTTTCTGCAGGAAGCCCTCATCAAAGTCTGCCCATCTGTAGTTTCCAAAAACCATGCTGTGGCGATTCAGTAGACCCATAACATGAATCCTCACCTCAGACAGTTTAACCGTGCTGAAATGTAAACAAGTATGGGAGAACAGGGACAGCATTGACATTATTTCCCCACATGAGATTGCTGATACCAATATGAATATTGGTTTAGACTCTTGCAAAAATAAGACTTCAGTCATTTCCCAATGCAATTGTGTGGAACCTGTATTCAGTTATGACACAAATACCCTAAAACATGATTCCTCAGCGTCTGTGTGTCTTGATCAACCCTCCATACACGTCATTCACCGACATGTTTTGAACTAAACTCAGCGAGCCCACCTGTGAGATTTAACATGGACCTCCACGTGAATGTTTTGTTTCTGGTTCACCAACTCCATTCCGTCGCCGTCCATCCCTGTAAACCTGAGGACAAGAGGAAGACGTTATTTTCCGTTATTTTCCGTTAACCGTGGTCAACGTGAAGTGTGAGTTGGCGACGTTGTAGCTAGCTAGTTAGCTAACTTTAACGTAGCTGGCGAACGTGAACGTCCTTCAGAGTAAAAGTAAACACTTTGCTACATCGACGAAACAGAAACCACAACTTACACCATTTACTTTATCAATCGGAGGACTTGCATCCACAAAACTTCTGGTCCTCGACAAACTACCCACGGTTCGCTGTGCTGTCAGAAAGCCGACAGTCACTCGAAATTTAGCGCGCTGATTTGTCACACCGGAAATACGTAATTTGTTTTGGGCTATTACTTCCGCCTTCCGCGAGCTTTCTTGTTGTTACGGTTCGTTACCGACGCTCCTCGCGACCGCTGGCAACGTAGCTGGAATAAACGCGGGTCACCTCCTATAAACACGGAGAGATGGGGAAGAAACACAAGAAGCACAAGCCGGAGTGGAGAACAGTTGATGGTACCTGAACGCATCTCTTACTCTGATATGTTACCGCACCGCTTTGTCCCGGCTAGCTTTGTGTCAGCTAGCTTAGCTCAACCGGGAAAGACTGAAGGTTTTCATTGTTTTTGTGTGTAAACATCGACCTACCACCTTGACACACATCTCACACCCAGCTGGTTTAACGGCTTGCTAAAATACAGAGTTCCAGTTATTTATAATTCATAGAAGATACAATTTTCAATGTTTTTATTTAGCGTTATGTTTTGGCTGTGCCAGTATTATAACAGATAAGACAGCAAGTTACTTAAGATATGATATTTAAGTATTATGGAATTAACGTTACCTCCAACACAACAATGCAGTCAAATGCAATAAAACCCAGTCACACAATATGCAGCCAGAGAAGCTACAACGTGGGCTACTCTTTTACAATACACAACCTATATCGCAAGAAATAGCAGCACTACAGTATTCCTACCATACTAATGTAAACATCATTCTACTCCTCCCACAACGCGTCATCTTTTCTATCTCAACTATCCCCTGTGTGGCTGTAGACTATGAGGACAAGGCCCTTGAGAAGCCCCTGAAGCTGGTGCTCAAGGTTGGAGGAAGTGAGGTGACAGAGCTCTCGGGTTCGGGCCATGACTCCAGTTACTACGACGACAGATCAGACCACGAGCGAGAGCGCCACAAAGACAAAAAGAAGAAGAAGAAGAAAAAGTCTGAAAAAGATAAAGACAAATATGTGGATGATGAGGAGCGAAGGCGGCGTAAGGTTAGTTCACATAAGAGCACGTTATTAACTTGTGAATCTGTGTTTTTAAAGTTTAAAGTTTACATTTTTGTATTTGAATCCCATTCTGTAGGAGGAAAAGAGGAAGAAGAGAGAGCGAGAGCAGAATGAATCAGAGGCAGCAGCTTCTACTGCTGCCAGTGTCGGCGTACCTGTGGAGCCTTTCACATTGCCAAAAAGTATAAGCATAAGTATTGGATTGGAGGTGAGTAAACTTAACTTGAGCCTGAGAATATGATCTATACATTCTTAATGTTTTTGCTGACAAGACACTGACATCATGACCATATCTCATCAGCCGGAAGAGAAGAAAAAGAAGAAAGAGAGAGAAAGAGAAAGAGAAAGAGAACGAGAGAGAGAGTTTGAGCTGGAGCCTGAAGTGGATGAGTTTAACTCCGATATGAAGTTGGACCTGGATCCACAAGGAGACAGGCCGGTCCGGGCCTGCAGGACACAACAAGGTAAAAATGCCTCTCGATGAGGAAAATATAAAATTTTTCACTCGTAAATGTGTTCATAAATATCTGTATTTTTTTACGTTTGCCCAATACAGAAAGTGAATCCACTCCTCGTCAACAACTTCTGGAGCACTTCCTGAGGCAGTCACAGAGGTGAGGAACGCTGATTCAGTCTAATGGCTGCATCCAACTGTGATGCAGACCGTCTAATGCTCCTTCAGACACCGTCCCACACATGTACACAAGAAATATCATAAATGAATAAGCTTATTCCCATGATAATTACAAAAAAAAATATAAAATCTATCAATTTTTAGACACACTGAGCTTTTCCTTTTACATAACTCTCAGTTCAAAATTTCAGCATGGTCAAATTAAGATAGAACATTGAATGAGCACACCCGTTGTCCTAAGGAGACAAACATTTGATTTTCATGGCATTCCTCTAGAAGAATAGCAAAATTAGCATTTGTGGTTTTTTCCATGCACCACCCACAATATATATTTTTGAAGGGTGCAATAAACATTGCTGCCTTCATGGGCTATACGCTTTCAGTTCTTTAGTCTATTTGCGAATTTATTATTGTGAGTGGAGGGGGAGTCCTGTTGTGGCAGAAAGGTTGTGTTGTATTAACAATACATTGCTGTCAACCCTTGTAAAACATTGCACTAAATGTAAATTAGGCCACATTGCAATGTGGACTGGTTCATAGAATCACAGCACAAGGAAGATCCATTCATATTGACCTGACAGATAACGTGCACTGACATGATCAGAACAATCAAAAAGACAACTCTGAACAAATCTTAAGGTCGGTCGGTCGGTTGTTGAATAACATCACGCATCTCTTGTCTTTCCAGAAAAGACCCCCATGGATTCTTCTCCTTTCCAGTAACAGATGCGATTGCCCCCGGTTACTCAATGATCATCAAACATCCTATGGACTTCAGCACCATGAAAGACAAGATTAGAAACAATGACTATAACACGGTTACAGAATTCAAGGTGAGGATACTTAAACACAAAGGGAGAGCTTGGATGGTGAATATGTATTTATTTTGAGTGTATTATAGAGGGTAAGAAAATGTGTGCAGACCAAGCTTGCCTTCATACCTGTTTGAACACTGTTTTTGCCTTCAGGCGGACTTTAAACTGATGTGTGACAATGCCATGGTGTACAACCGACCAGAGACCGTCTATTACAAGGCTGCCAAGAAACTGCTACATACTGGATTCAAGATGATGAGCAAGGTAAAGAGGGATGTTTTAGGGTGTATTTCCCCTTGAAAACATCATCGTCATCGTCAACAATTAAGTAGGCAAAGTTAAGTTGCCACTTTTTTCCTCTGCCCCGTGCACAGGAACGACTGTTGGCTTTGAAACGCAGCATGTCTTTCATGCAGGAGATGGATTTCACCCAACAGGCAGCCATTTTGGGAGATGAAGACCTTGCAGCTGATATACCTCCTCCAGAGATAACCCCCATCCCGGTGGAATCGGCTAAGAAGTCCAAGAAACAACCAGTTAAAGACATGAAGGAAGTCATCAGGTATTCTTTATTTCTAATACCTGGAATAAATGTGTCTTTCTGTGTGTAATATCAGTATAGTGATCCTGTAACGTTGTCTCTTCTGTTGTCTCAGTTACCTGTTTGAACCAGAAGGAAACGCTTGCAGCTTGACTGACAGTACAGCCGAGGAGCATGTCCTGGCACTCGTGGAGCATTCTGCAGATGAAGCTCGAGATCGGATCAACAGATACATGCCCAACTCCAAGGTTTCCCTCTTAACTTATTGTGTATAAATTGCCATTCGTACACACTGTTTCTACCAGCCATAGCTATATTTTATTACATAAAAGTCTTAGTAAGGCTTTCACGCTTCAAGGAGTTACTACTTCAGTGCAGTTAGTAGTGACAATAGATTTTCTCTGATCTGTGTTTTCAGATGGGCTACTTGCGTAAAGAGCAAGACAGTTCTCTTCTGTACACTGTTGTGAATCAGATCGATCCTGAAGCAGAAGGTTTGTTGTCACAGTGTTAGTTTTTTTTTTTTAAAACATCTTTCAAATATTCACTACATTATTATAATTATTTTGAATTTATTGCAGAAGATGAGACTCATAAAGTGGACCTGAGTTCTCTGTCGAATAAGCTTCTGCCTGGATTAACAACCTTGGGTTTCAAAGATGACAGGAGACACAAAGGTATGCAGTAACGTGAACTGTTGCTGATTTTAATTTATAGAACTAACAATGACTAAAATGTGCCACAAAGTCTATGAATTAAAATGAATAATGCTTTTTTTCTTGCTCTGTGTAGTAACGTTTCTGAGCAGTGCCTACAATGTTCAGACCCTTCAGAAGAACTCCATCTTTCCGGACCTGCTACCTGATGAGGTGGACGCGCTCTATTCGGCCTACGGCGATGACACGGGGGTACAATGTGCTCTGAGGTAGGGGGACTTTACTGTTGTTGCCTAAACATAGATATGAAAAGATCCTCTGGAAAATAATGTGTCCCTGTTTTCAGCTCGTATGTGTTCACTTTCACCCCGAAGCATACAGGAGTTCGTCAAGGGCTGCGGAGATGTCACCAAGTGTTGGGTTGACAGGCTTCTGGACAAGATGACCGCAGACGATCACACTAAAGCTATCAGTCAAATCCGACAGGTATCTGACGTATTCTTAATATACAGTATTACACGCATTACTTCCATCATTTTCTCAGCTTCCAGGGTTGTCTTGACCAATTATACCCCATATATTTATGTGATGTATTTGATGCTTACTTTACATTTCAGAAAAGAAACATTACGCTAAAACCTGATGAAACCAAATCCAACATCTGTGACATGCAGGTATGCTGTAGTTTTCTGACACAGTGAAGATACATTTAAGTAGTTGGCCGGCTGTCTGATTGAAGCTGTGTATTTTTGTTTAGATGGCAGATGGCTCTGGCCTGGGAGAGAGTGGCTCAGTC